>VXBW01002429.1:523317-535141 GCA_013400375.1 Thinocorus orbignyianus | reverse complement strand
TTTCTAGCTGATGGTAAGATGCTAAATGCTGTTTTATGGAAAGAGCGAGTCAAAGCATCGTCCCGGGGCTGTGGGGAGCAGAGGAGCTGCCACAGGAGGTTTTATCCATGATCTTATCACCCTTTTCTGGTCGTGGAGGAGCGTGGTCTGTGGCTTAAAACTGCCGTTTCAGTTCTCCCTTCCTCTTAAATCCTGTTGTAGAATAAAGAACGTGTGGTTTTTATTTTATGTATTTAATATATCGTCTATATTTTAGATATTATTTTATTCTAAGTACTTTTTATTCTTCTTCTTTCCAGCTATTTGTGTGAAATCTCCAAAGTATCTCTGGGTGGGAACTTCCCGGACCACCCCCTTATCCTGGACCTTCAAACCTTCTCCAGCCATCGCATGGTGACAAGGTGAGACCCATCCCCTCCAAATCCTCCCCAGCCTTTCTCTTGCTACCCTCCCTCCCCCTCCTGCCTTTCCCTCTCCCTTCCCAACCAGCCTCCGGGAGGGATCTGCGACGTGAAGTTTCCATTTGGAGCTGGCAAATTCCTGGTATGCCGATTTCTAGGAAACGTGGCTTGGGATGGTGTGCTGGGTGAAACCCTAGCATGTGTGATACCTGTCTGTCCTCAGCCTGGGGTCAGACATCTGCATCCCATTCTCTGCTTGGAATTTTTTTCCTTATTTTCTCCGGGCTGGAAGATAACAACATCTGTGCAGTCAGGGGACTGTAAAAAAATAATAATAAAGAAATATATTTAAATGGCATGGATTTCTCTGCAGCGTGTGCTGGGGTTGCATGACGTGCATTCTCCTGGAGAGGAGTTTGTGGGATTTTTGGGATGTTTTTTTTCTTTTTGGTTGCAAAGATCATCCTTAGCAAGGTTTGCATGAAGGGGGAAAAGGCTTCGAGATGCTCTCGTTGCTGGTTTTCCATGAGGGTGTTCCTGTTCCTGGCATTGCTTGCAGACAGCCTGAGAAACAGGAAGGTGGGGAAGACCCCAGCTACTGCTCAGCTTAGAGAGAAAAGCGCCTTTTGTTGGACCTGCTTTAAAAAAAAAGACAAAAAATCCACAGAATGGATGTTTTTTTGAAGCAGCAGCTGGATTAATGATGATATGGGAGTGCTGAAGTTGGTGACAGAGCTGTAGATGCTGCTGGCAACTTAACTGGTGGCCAGTGATGAGTGGTGCTCCTCAGGGGTCAGTACTGGGACCAGTGCTATTTGACATCTTTGTTGGAGAGATGTGCCCCCTCAGCGAGTTTGCTGATGACATCAAGTTCAGTGGGGCAGTCGACACGCTGGAGGGAAAGGATGCCATCCAGAGGGACCTGGAGGGGTGAGCTTGTGTGAACCTGACGAAGTTCAGCCAAACNGCCTGGAGAAGAGAAGGCTGCGGGGAGACCTTGGAGCAGCCTTCCAGAATCTGAAGGGAGCTCCAGGAGAGCTGGAGAGGGACTCTTGGTCAGGGAGGGGAGTGACAGGATAAGTGGGAACGGTTTTAAACTGGAAGAGGGGAGATTTAGATTTGATATTAGGAAGAAATTCTTTTGTGTGAGGGTGGTGAGAGCCTGGCTCAGGTTGCCCTGTCCCTGGAGGGGTTCAAGGCCAGGCTGGATGGGGCTTGGAGCAACCTGGTGTGGTGGGAGGTGTCCCTGCCCAGGGCAGGAGTGTTGGAACTTGATGATTTTTAAGGTCCCTTCAACTCTAACCATTCTGTGATTCTATAATTGCTCGTGAACATTGATTGCAGCTTTGTTTGCTGGAGGGTATCAATCTCAGCGCTGCTGCTCTGTGTCTCGAGGAGAGGAGTGATGCTGGCAGCAGCACTGGGGCAGGTGGTGACTTTGCAAGAGGGAAAGGTGCAGCTCTTGGTGAATTTTTAGCAATTTGGGGAGTTTATATTCATTTAGGGAGTGGGGGGTGCTGAGAACAGGCGTGTGCTGGTCCCAGAGAAGGATGTTGGGCATGTGTAGGACTCCCCTGAACTCACAAACCCCCTGGTTTGCTCAGCTAGGAGCTCTTTAATGTATTTCATATTATTTAATGCTGAAGTAGTTGCACTTGGAGGAGAGATTGTGTCCAGATGTGGAAACCTCTGGATTTTAACGCTTATTTATTATAGATCTTAAATTACAGATGAAGCAGCTACAGCGAATTTTCAGATCATCCCACAGAGCAGGGACTGATTAAAAGCAAACAAGTGAAATCCCAAACCCTTCCCTTTGCCAGGGAGGGATAACCTGGCCCTTTCTCAGGGGCTGGGCAGGAAGGAGGTGGCAGCTCTGGGTCCCTACAGTGGCCTGGACCAGACCCTGGTGTTGGGCTCAGACCTCAAGCAGAGGCATTTTTGGGGCTTTACAGGCTCCTGCAAGGGATTTCCCTTCAGGATATGAAGAATCAAGCTGTGCTAAACTGCCCAAACTGTTCAAAATTGCCCCAAAACATGCAAAACCACCCCGTTGCCCTCGTGTGCTTTTCCTGGGGTGTGCTCTGGATTTCTTCAGTCGCCTTCTGGTGGCTTTTATTCTCCATGGATGGAAATCCCTTCCCTCTGGGTGCCTTTTTGTTGATGCCCTTATTTGATGGGTGTGGAGGAAGGAGGACCCCCTGCCCAGGGGTGGGTTTAACCCTTCCTTACCCTCCCTCCTACTCCCATCCGTCTGCATTTCCAACCCAGGGAAATGAAATGGTGCGGGAGGAGGATAGTTTAAGCCCAGCTTCATTTCCAGACCCACAACGTAAAACTTGTGGGTAACAGCGATGAGAGAGCAGTGTCTGCTTGGGATGACTCTAACATTAATTAATGTTTTGATTGATTAATTAATTAATGAATCCCAGTTAATTAATTAATCAATCCCCTCCCTTTATCCAGAGCACCTGTGGTCCCACAAGAAGATTCAGGCTCTGCCACCTCCAGCAAGCTCTCAGTGTCAGCTTCCCCCACCACCCCAAGCTCCCTGCTACTTAAATTTTGGGGCATCTCAGATCTTTAATTTTCTTTTTTTGTTTTGTTTGTTTTGTCTTCCCTACAACTGTTTGTTTCAAATTTAATTGAGAGTTTTGGTCCCCAGCCAAGCTTCCTCCTGCTGCTCCAAACTGAAGATAAGTGGGAACGCCGTGAGGTTTTGGGGGTTTTTTTTGGTGTTTTTTTTTTCTCTTAACCTAGTTGGAGCCGTTTTTGCTGGCCAGAGGAGTCTCGAGCTCTTTCATAACGTGGACCACAACGTTAATAACCAGTCTTGTGGGCTCCATCCCTCCCACTGCTTCTGACGCAGAGCATCTCCCCTCCTGCTCGCCTTGGCCAGCTTCCCTGGATGACTCCACTAATTGCTTACGTAGAAAAAATAATGAGAAGGATGCGTATGATATATTTTTAGATGTCTCTTGGTGGGATTTAGCAACAGGCGAGCTGGAGCCAGCACCTCCCCATCCGTCCCTCTTCTGCGTCCTGGTGGTGACTGCTTGGTGGAGCTCAGGAGGTTCTGTCCCAGGAGGTGGCACTTCTTTTGCAAGCTGTTTCCCTTGGTTTTTCTTTTTTTCTTTTTTCTTTTTTCTCTGGGGTGTGTGTGTGCTTCTGGTCCTTAATAAATGGGTTTTAGATGCTGCATCCCTGGTGCTGCACAGGATTTGTGCTGGGAAGCCCTGAGCTGCTGTATGGTGCTGGCGGTTTCTTTGGGCCATGATGGGCACCGTCACCTCCTTGCTCATCTCCAAGAGGATGGCCACGGTGGTGGCAAGACAGCATGGATCATAGACTGGTCAGAGTTGGAAGGGACCTGCAAGATCATCCAGTTCCAACCCCCCTGCCATGGGCAGGGACACCTCCCACCACACCAGGTTGCTCCAAGCCCCATCCAGCCTGGCCTTGAACCCCTCCAGGGATGGGGCAGCCACAGCTTCTCTGGGCAACCTGTTCCAGTGCCTCACCACCCTCACAGCAAAGAAGTTCTTCCTAATATCTCACTTAAATCTCTCCTCTTCCAATTTAAAACCGTTAACCCATCTCAGCACCCCAAGTAACCAACAGCAGGTTTTCCAATGTATAAATACCCATGAGATGATGAGTCTCACCACCAAAGTTGCTTGTTATTTTTAGTGTGGTGGAATTTTTTATTATTTTTTTTTAAAGTTGTTCCCATCCAAAACCTCAGCAGAGCAGGGGAGAGGGAGCAGGCGCAAAAATCAAAATCTCATTAAAATACTACCCTGAAGATTCTGCTAATTGAGCATTGCAGCGACCAGTTCCCTTCTTTTTCCTATTGGATTCTCCTGTTGCAGGGTTCTTTGTGTCTCGGTGGCTTCCTGTGCCGGGGGAAGGGGGGGATTGTCGGGCTCCAGCTTTTCCCTTCCCACCCGGGTGCGAGGAGCGTGAATCTTCTTGCAGCACGACTTTATCTGCCCTTGGAGCTGAAAACCTCCTTTCTTTTGCTCTTCTCAGATCCCCCGAATGAATGGTTCTTCTCCTGCTGGTTAACATCAGCTTCCCCACCAAAGGCTGTGGGAGTTTTGCAATTAAAGCGACTTTAATAGATCTGGTTTATGTCTTAAAAAAAAAAAAGAAAAAGCCCACCCCGTCGCTTTCTAATACTCCATCACATGTTTCCTTGATTACGTGTCGCCCAGCAGCCTGGCTACCAAAATAACCTTACAAGTCTGAAGGAAATCATCAGGAAATAGGGTTTTTCAAACTGTGGGCAATTCTCTTCTCACCAGGAATCGTTGGAAAAAAGTCAGCGTTGGACAAAAAACCTGGCTTTTCTGGCACCTTCACCATTCGCGTAGTGATGGTGTGGGAGCGTGGATTGGTCCCCCCAGGAAACCCCCCCATTTCTTTGAGCCTTGCTGTGAATTTTGTCTTCAGCCACCAGAATAGTTGGGATTCTATTGGTGTTGGGTTTGCTTTAGTTTTTGGAGAAGATGCTGGGCCTTCAGGTCTCTTCCACATGGGATGATGTGTTGCATGCCTGAAGCTTGGAGCCTGCTTTCTTGTTTTGGGGGGTTTCTCTTGGGAGGACAGGGGCTTTCTTGGGAGAAAACCAGCTCTGCCTGGGGTTGAGTTTCTGCTTTCTGAATGACAGAATCTCTGACAGATAGGTAATTCCTGGAGGAAAAGAATCCTATGCAGTATGAAACCTGGTGGCCATTGGTCCTTTGCTTCTTGTCCACTAGTGCTGTCATCTCTCCTGGCTTTGGGGCTGACATCGACACTGCTGACGTTGGTGCTTGTTGTGAGTTAACCCCAACCGACAGCTGGAATCACAGAATGGTTAGAGTTGGAAGGGACCTTAAAGATCATCCAGTTCCAACCCCCCTGCCCTGGGCAGGGACACCTCCCACCACACCAGGTTGCTCAAAGCCCCATCCAGCCTGGCCTTGAACCCCTCCAGGGATGGGGCAGCCACAGCTTCTCTGGGCAACCTGTTCCAGGGTCTCACCACCCTCACACCAAAGAATTTCTTCCTAATATCCAATCTAAATCTCCCCTCTTCCAATTTAAAACTGTTCCCCCTTGTCCTGTCACTCCCCTCCCTGACCAAGAGTCCCTCTCCAGCTCTCCTGGAGCTCCCTTCAGATCCTGGAAGGCTGCTCCAAGGTCTCCCCGCAGCCTTCTCTTCTCCAGACTGAACAGCCCCAGCTCTCTCAGCCTGTCCTCACAGCAGAGGTGCTCCAGCCCTCTGATCATCTTGGTGGCCCTCCGCGGGACCCCTTCCACCAGGTCCATGTCCTTTCTCTGTTGAGGACTCTAGAGCTGGACACAGTGCTCCAGTTGGGAATCACGCAACTGCTTGTTCAACTTCCCTCTCTTGGGATGGGGGAGAGAATCAAAGGCGTAAAAGTGAGGAAAAACTCATGGGTTGGGGTAAAAACAGTTTAAGAGGCAGAGAAAAAGCCATGCAGGCAAGCCGAGCAAAACAAGGAATCCATTCCCTGCTCTCCATCGTCAGGCGAGTGTTCAGGGCTCCATTGCTGCCGTTATCTCCAAAATTCCCCTTTTCCTCCTTCTTCCCCCAGCTTTATACACCGAGCATGACATTCTGTGGCATGCAATGTCCTTTTGGGCTGTTGGGGTCAGCTGTTCCATCTCAACATGAGGAGGAACTTCTTTACTGTGAGGGTGGCAGAGCCCTGGCAGAGGCTGCCCAAAGAGGTGGTGGAGTCTCTATCTCTGGAGACGTTCAGACTCTGCCTGGACATGTTTCTGTGGGACCTGCTCTAGGTTAGACCTGTTCTGGCAGGGAGTTGGAGGAGATGATCTCAAGAGATCCCTTCCAACCCTGGATCATTCTGTGATTCTGTGGGGTGAGGAGCGGGAAAGGCCTTGAGAAATGGGCAACAGCCAAAACCCAGCGCTATCCTGAAGTTTCTCATCCAAAATCCAAAACATCCAACATCTAAAACAAACTGCACCAGCTACTAGTGAAACAGTTAATGTCAGCCCAGTTGAAACCACAACCATACTGGTCCTGTGTCAAAGTGGGCACTGGGCAGAGCATCGTGGCAGAGGACATGGGTGGTTTGGGTGCAGCATCCCAAGATGACTTTCCACGTCTCGCCTGGTGTCAGGAATCGCTCACCTGGCACCTGCGTTACCTCCTGGTGCTTTTTTGGGTAAAATCCTCGTTGGGGCAGCCTCCTAGGGGTGGTGCAACGTTGGCCCGGGGAGGTTGAAGATGAAGACTGGGTTGCATGAAGGGCAACCTCATCTCCGTCACTGTGGCCGGATGAAACCGTGGGGCTGTCCCCTGGTGATGGGGATGGCTGGTGTCACACACGTCGGGGTTTCCTGTGCCCTGTGGTTTGGCAGAGCCTGAGTGGCCTCTGGGAAGGGATTTTCCGTTTGAGATGTGCTCAGAGCTTCCTGCTGCTTGTTTGCCTCTTAACCCTTTCCTCTTCCACCCCTTCCTTCCCCGGGGTCCTGACAGGGTGTGTGCTGTGTTTCCCCAGGCTTATGCAAGGAGACCATGACCACTGATGAGGCCACCAAGAGCGAAGGAGAGGTGCAGGCGGCGGCTCTGGCCGAGCGTGGGGAGGACATCACACCAGCTCAAGACCGAGGGGTCCTGAAGGTGAGTGGAGGGGGAGCTTCCAGAGGGGTCCTGCCTTTCTTTCTGCATCTTGGGTCACATCAGTGGGCTGCGTCCCCAGCCCTTGGGGTCAAGTAGTACTTCCAGGACTGATTTTTTATTATTTTATTGGGGTTGTTGTTGTTATTTGAAAGGCAGAGGAGGTGAGCATCACTTGGAATAAAGAGGGAAGGAGTGGTGTTTTAAGAGGGATGGATTCAGGCTGCTCAGTGAGTTTCGCTGCTATTGTGTTTCCTAATCAGATTATTAGCTGTAAATCCACAAAGCGTTTTTGTGTGTGACTCAACAGACATTAGAAAGAGCACATTACTGAGGTCACGCCGTCTCCTCCACAACCCCCCTTTTATGTTTTTTTTTTCATATTCAGGGCCGTTTCTGGAGAGTTCTGCTCCCCAGCACTTGCTCTTCTCCAGTTGAATAGGACCTTTCCTCTAAGAATAGCATCCTCCCCTGCTCCATCCTCAGCTCGAGAACTGCTTGTTCCAGGCTGGAGCATTACAGAGACAAAAAAAAAAAAGAAAAAAAAAAAAGTGTTGACAAGAGGCGAGTAGTGAAATGACACACCCCTGAGAGTAAAATGTGTACGAGCAGAAAGCGAGAGTAATTGCCTTCTCTCGGGTTTCCAGCGGGTGGTGTTTATCCAGACACCTCCGCAAAGCACGGGCAGGTCCCAGCTCCCAGCCCTGTCCCGTGCCTCCGGTTTGGGGGTTATTTTTAGGGGCTGTTGGAAGGCCAAATCCAATGACTCCCCCTCCAGCCTTTGCTTGGTTTAGAGCAGAACTGGGGTGCACATGCGTGTATGTGTATATATTTTTCTATATGTGTGTATCTATATTTTTGTATATTTTTGTGTGTGTGTACATGTGCATAGATAATATGCATGTATATATCTATAAAAATACATATATTTGTGTTTATTTCTTTATACATATCTATCCCTACGTGCATCCTTAGCTGTCCCATATTTCTTTACACATATCTATCCCTACGTGCATCCCTAGCTATCCCATATTTCTTTACACATATCTCTCCCTACATGCATCCCTAGCTGTCCCACATTTCTTTATACATATCTATCCCTATGTGCATCCTTAGCTGTCCCATATTTCTTTATACATCTCTCTCCCTACATGCATCCCTAGTTGTCCCACAGCCTCCCTTCTCACAGCTGGTTTCTCTCTCTCTCTCAGATCATTAAGCGCCCCGGGAGTGAGGATGAGTCCCCCATGATCGGGGACAAGGTTTACGTCCACTACAAAGGCAAACTGGCCAATGGTAAAAAATTCGACTCCAGCCGCGATCGGAACGAGCCCTTCGTCTTCAGCCTGGGCAAGGGTGAGCCTGCTCCAGGGGGGTCTTCTCCATGGGGTTGCTCCTGGTGGGCTGGGGTGCTCCTGGTGGGCTGGGATGCTCCTGGAGGATGGGACCCTGTTGCAGGACAGATGGATGGTGTCAGCCCTGCCTTAAATAACTTCTAAAAGTGGATTTTTTTGGGGTTTCCATCCTCGCAGCATCCAAGCTGGGGGTTTTTTTTGTGCCACTTGCTCCCTCCAGCCTGACGTCTGCCTCTCTCCTAGGTCAGGTAATCAAGGCATGGGACATTGGGGTGGCTACCATGAAGAAGGGGGAGATCTGCTACTTGCTCTGCAAACCCGAGTACGCCTACGGCTCTGCTGGCAGCGCCCCCAAAATCCCCTCCAACGCCACCCTCTTCTTCGAGGTACTTACTGTCAGCGTGTGGATAAGCTCCCTCCCTCTCTGCCCTGCCAGCCAGCTCAGAAATCAAAAAGAAAAAGAAAGAAAACAAAAACAAAAAACCAAACCAACAACACCACACAAAAAACTAAAAAAAAAAATAAATAAAACAACCCCAGCTTGGATTCCTGAAACGTGTCCCTCTGCTCCAGGAACCGCTGCCAGGGTTTTCTCAGAAATGTGTGTCTGAGCTGGGAGGCTGGGACTCAGACTCCGGCTGGGGAGAGCCCCGGTGCCAGGGGGTGGGGAGCGGGCAGATTCCCTGTTTTAAAAATGAGCACAAGGAAGGAGAAAGAGGCTGGGAGATGCCTCCGGGTGCTAAAAACCCATTAGTGTCGTGGGGCTGGTAGGAAAGGCAAGGTTTTGGCACCGTGTGCTGGCCGGGCAGGGCCCCTCAGGACACAGTGGTGGGGTGGGAGGAACGGGTCTGGCCTAAATTAAGGCTTAGTCCTTCCAAGTCCAGCAGGGACTAAGCTGTGGGTCGGAGCTGGTCAGAATAAAGGGGAAGCTCCTGCCCACGCTTGTCCTGGGCAGCATCATCCAGCACTGGCCATGTTGTACCCTTACAGGTTTAATAAACTGATTTTTTTTCCCCTATTACTTTGTGTTATGCTTCAGGTACTGGATGTGTCCCAATTTCTAATAAATCGGGTGTATTATGCTGGGCTTGGAGCTGGCTTTTATGGGCAACTTCTGCTCGTCAGCTGAATGGAGAATTAGCTGGCTTGGCTCTCCAGCCGGAGGATGAACTGCTGCTTTGTGGCTTTTCTGTTGTTTTTCTCCTCTCCTTTCCCCCTCTCTGAGCTCTGCCCACCTTTTCTTTATTATTTTTAATTTTATTATTTTTTTTCCTTGTAGGTCGAGCTGCTTGACTTCAAAGGCGAGGACTTGTTTGAGGATGGAGGGATAATCCGAAGGATCAAGAGGAAGGGAGAAGGTTACTCTAACCCTAACGAAGGGGCTACGGTGGAAAGTGAGTGTGGGTCCCTCTTGGAGGTTTGGGGGGTGCTGGAGGGGTGACTCTGCCCTGGAGCCACCCCCAGCAAGGAGCTGTGGGCTTGGATAAGTTGGGATTGCGGTGGGATGCAGGTACCTCCATCCAGAGGCCGGATGGGATGGAGAGGGGCTGGGACAGCAGGGGTTCTCTGCCTGCCCAGAGATGCTTTGCTCCTTGGCACGGTCCTGGGGGTGGCTCTGCCAGAGCTACTGGCTGGGAGGGTGGACTAGAAAACCTCAAACCGTGGGAGCAGCCAGCCCATGATGGAGTGACCACTGGAATACAACCTGTGCTCTGTTTTCATAGCCACCTCGGCAAACCCGGCCCTGCCAGCCCCAGCACTGCTCAGCCTGGGGCGGGGGAGGATGGAGGAAGCAAACCCCCGTAGGATTTTGGGGCTCTGCCGTCTCCTCCCACCCTTTGGCATCCTTTTCAGTGTCCAAACCCGCTGCCAAAACCCACCCCGGCTCTGCCTTGCCTCGAAAGCATCAGTAGCCGGGATGTCCTCCCTGGATGGGCATCCCTTGCCAAGCATTTTGGGCACCAGCACAAGCACTCGGCAGCTTCTTTGGCCTCCTTGTTCTTGCATTGATAATCATTTGGGTGGGTTTTATCGCAGCTGCTGCAGAATTTCTTTTCCTTCCCCTCAGGCCAGAGGCTGCTGTTGATGGAAAAGGGACAGGGATTAATACGGAGGGGTTGCTGAGGCCAGTGTGGTCTCAGCCGATGCCCGAGGATGAGGAACTCGGATCCTATCAGGCTTTCCCCATCCTGGTCAGCAGACATTTAGCAGAGCTGGATGGGGGAAGCCAGGCTCATTTTTTTTTTTTTTTTCTTTTCCAAGAACTGCTCAGCCACAGCCACGGAGCTCGCTCCATACGGGAGGCATTTACTTTCTTTTCTCCCTTACAGAGCTCCCATCCGCAAAGGTTAACTCCCTTTAGCGGAGGAGAAATTGGATCTGAGCTGTGACAGCTCATAAAGCTCACCGCCTTCAACGGCTGCTGCTTCTAACAAGGCTGGTTTTTTCAAGGAAAAATGAGTTTTTGACTCAGACTTGACTGTCTGCCTCTGCTGCGGTGAGCATCAGAGCTGGGGACCAGCTGCGAGCCGGCTCTCCTACCCTAAAGATGAAGCTAAAAGACTAAATGTGATGGAAATCATCACGGATCCGACATTCCTCTTGATTTTGATGAGGTCTGAGGGTGTCACAGCCAGGGCTGTGCCCGGTGCTGGGGACAGGGAGAGCCCTGATCCCTCTGTGGTTGTTCCCTTTGCGGCTCGAGGTTTCCTGGATGCTTTAATGGCTCAGGAGGGGGCTAAGGCAGGGAGCTGGGAGACCACCAGCCAGGAATTATTCCTCTGCAAGGACATAAGGAATCAAATAGCAAGGCTCCTTGTAGGCTTGATGCCCACCCCCCAAGCTGCTGCTTTTGCCTCTTTCAAACAAAAGTGTTGGTGGGAGCAAAGACTGTGAGTGAGAGAACACTGCAGGGTCAGAATAATGGAGATGAATGTCCTTGGAGGTAATCCTGTGTCACTTGTGTGGGGCAGAGATCGGGAATGCCGTGCTGGATCCCATCAACAGCCCCCCCTTGCCCGGCCAGATGCTCCCTCCCCTTCTGTGGCACTGAAATCCTTTGGACCCGTACATCCTCATACATCCCTGTACATCCCGGGATTGGAGGCTCTTAAATACGTCCCCAGGAAAGAGGATGGGGAGGAGCAGCACCAGGGGACCTGGCGGCCTCAAAACCAGGATTTTTGGGTAGGATTAGACATTTTTAAAAAAAAAAACAACAGAAAACCCACCCAAACCACAGTGCTATTTAGGGTGGGCACTGTGCTGGGGATGGAGCAGCCGTGGGGACAACACAGCAGCCTTGGGGACAACACAGCAGCCCACCCTGGCAGCAAGCGGGGAGGAACCCGGCATCTACCCAGGGGAGCAGCCATGGTGGATCTCAGCTGTGTATTTGGGAGGTGCATCGC
>VXBW01002429.1:493202-504946 GCA_013400375.1 Thinocorus orbignyianus | reverse complement strand
CCACTGATTTCATCAATCAATCAATCAATCACCTGATTTAATCAGCACCTCGTTAAGTAACGAAGCAAGGTGCTGTCCTCCCCCCCAGCACACCCCAACTGCTTAAGGGATTAAAGGGTGGGAAGGAGCTTTTCACCGTGAGCAGATGATATGGAAGAAACCAGTTCCCTGCTCCATCATGGGACCCCCTGCTTCCCCCCATCCCCCGATTTTGACCTCCACCAAATCTGCAGCACTGGGATCCAGCTGAATTCCACACCCCCATCTTGCAAAACGCTGTCACCCACCACTGGGCCATCCCGGAGGGATGAAATTCCTGTGAGAGGGAAGGTGTTCTGTTGGGTGATGGGTGCCCTGGTGCAACTGGATTTGCCTAAACCACTTTCCGAGGGCCCTGAGCTGACACCCACTCCCCAAATAGCTCCTCTCCGGAGCCGGGCGCTGCCCCACATGCCCCGTATTTGGTAAATCAGGGTTATTTATAGCCCCGGCTAACCGGGATTAGGGGAGTTGTGCCTAATCCCCCTCCTTCCCCTCTCCTGCTGACCTCCATTCCAGCACACCCTCATGGCTCCTTGACTCCGACCAGAGCTTTTTCGCGTGGGCGAGAGGAGATGGAGGTGCGGAGCCTGTCCCCGTGTCCCCTGTCCCAGCTCAGGGTTCCCAGGATGCCTGGAGTAGGGTCCCTACAGCACAGGGTCCCTCCTTGCCACCATGGTGCCCGGGTAGTGCCAGCATAGCGCCCCTTGTTCCCAGGGCTGGTGTGTGGCCGTCTGTCCCAGCACTGATGTTCTCCTCTCCATCCACTAACAGCCTTTTCTCTTTTCCTCCCTCTGCCTTCCCTGCGGGGCTGCCCCATGGTAAGTTGTTCCCTGACTCATTTGAAGGTGCCAGGGTGACCCTGTCCCCAAAGTGAATCCCTGCTCCCACTCAGAGCCAGGGAAAAGCCCGGCTGTATTTCAGAGAGGGAGCTGGTCCTGTAAGAGCAGGGGTTGTCTTGGGAAAGGGGATTTAGGGCCGGGGTCCTCTCCGCAGCACCATCCGTGGGGGCAGAAGGTGAAGAAGAAGAGGCAGGAACCCACGCTGGAACCCGAGGCCAAGCCCCGGCGACCACGGGCGAAGAAGCCGGGTGATGGGGGGGCTGCCGAGGAGCCTCGTGCCCCCACACAGGGTAAGGATGGACCCCCCCACCTCCCATGGGAATGAGGGGACACTCTGGTTGTGTGTCCCCCCCTCACAGCCCTCACCCTGCACCCAGAGCACTCTCCATTGCGGGCATTCCTTGAAACACACAGGGGTGAAGAAGCTGAGGAAGAAGAAGGAGGAGAAGGGGGAGGAGGAGAGCGACAAGGACCCCTACTCCAAATTCACCAAGGAGCCGAGGAAGAAGAAGGAGAGCCCGGCCCCCCGCTCCCATGCGGCCAAGGGTCCCAAGAAGCAACAAGGTGGGGGGGCAGCACCCACCCCTCCATGAGCATCCACTCGTGGCACCTCATGTCCCCTTGCACCGTGTCCCCACAGTGCCACCAGTGCTCCTGGTGTTTGTAGGGGCTCTGGATATCCTTGGGGGGCTTTTTTGGCCAAAATCCTGCTATGCACCCAGGAGGAAAGGGACGATGTGGCAGGGAGACCCATATTTTGGGATGGAGGGGTGGAGGAAGGTGGTCCTTGGGAATGTGGCAGTCGGTGGTTGGTGCCACCAGCTCCCCGGACATCTTTGCTGGGCAAAAAGATGGGGCTGGGTGGTGTCCCCCCTCCCGTCCCCACCCCCAAAATCAGCACCCCGGGGCTGCAGCCGCGAGATGGCGATGTGGCTTCACACGCCGTGTCCGGAGCTGGCCGCGCCACCCGTGTCACTGGCCACCACCGCTGGCCACCGGCACCCACGGCCCCGGCACCCTGGCCATGGTGGGGTGGGTGCCTGCGGTGGCCGAGGGATGTCCCACCCCCCTCGCAAACCACGGGGCTGAGGGTCCCCGGTGCGTGGCTGATGCCACTTTGTCCCCTGCGGGCAGAGGACTCGGAGGATGAGGAGGAGGAGGAAGAGGAGGTGGAAAATAAGGACCCACCGAAAAAGGTGAAGAAGAAGCTGCCCAAAGAGCCCCCCTCGGGTGAGAGCCGGGAGAAGAAGCAGAAGCCAAAGGGTGAGTGCCTGGGGGATGAGGACAACTCAAACCTGGCTCCCATCCATCCTTGCAGGGATGAAGGGACCACCTGCATCCCATCCCCATCACTGTCCTGGGGGGCTCGAGGGCCTCTGGGACAATTTTCTGCTCCCCATGGAGTCTCCTCTCAGTTTACCTCTTCTTGCTGCCCCCACTTTGCCACCTCCCTGTCCCCTGTCACTGCCTGTCCTTGTCCCTCTGTCCGGCTGCTCATCAGCTCCTCCATCCTGCCAGGAGACAAGAGTGACACCGATGGCAAAGCCAAATCTGCCAAAAGCACCAAGAAGGAGTCGATGTCCATGTTCCAGGTGAACGGGGAGAAGAAGGAGAAGAAAAGCAAGAAGAAAGGTAGGGGGCAAGCGGAGGGGTGGGTGGGGTGGCAGCACCCCAAGCCAGCAGTACCTGGTGCCACATGAACGCCCCTCGTGTCCCCCCACAGCCGTCACCAGCAGCGATGAGGAGGATGAATCCGATGCCAGCACCAAGCCCATCAGGTCAGAGAAGAAGAAAAACCCAGCATCCCTCTTCCAGACAGGTGGGGACCCCCCCAAGGAGAAGAAAACCAAAAAGAAAGGTGAGAGCCTGGCACCCATCGTGCCATGGAGGGTGGTGGGTGCCAGAGGGACTCCTTGGGGTGTGGGTGAGCACCCCATGGAGGGTGGGGTTCTGATGCACAGAAACATCATGGGTTTGGGGGTTCAGCAGAGTCAGGGTCTTTTCCTTCCTGAGCCCCTGCCCGTTCCTGCCCACAGCTCCTCCCAAAGCAGCCGAGAGTGAGGAGGAGACCCCGGAGACCCCACAGAAAAACTCCAACAAAAAGGGCAAAGGGAAGAAATCAAAAAAGGTACAACCCCACCACCACCACCTTTGGAGCTACTGGGGTCCTCTTGGAGACCCAGAGAGGGTTGGGGGGCTGGCGCATTCCCCAGGGTGACCTGCTACAGCTCCATCCCCAAAGCTCTAGCTTTGGGGGGATGAGGAGCAAGCTGGGGAAGGAGGGGGACTTTGGGTGGCTTCAGCTTTGAGGTCACCATCCCCTCTCCTGGTGCAGGTGAAGGAGGAGAGGCCCCCGTCACCCGTCATCGAGGTGGACAACCTGGAGGAGTTTGTGCTGCGACCGGCACCACAGGGGGTGACCATCAAGTGCCGGGTGACACGGGACAAGAAGGGGATGGACCGGGGGCTTTACCCTACCTATTACCTCCACTTGGACAATGACAAGAAGGTGAGCTGGGGTGGGGACCCCTGGCGCTCTGCACCCACCCTGGGGAAGCACCCTCAGGGATCTTGGAGGGGAGATGCCAACCTGCATCCTACCGTGGTGGTGAGTCCTGGGTGGGGATGCTCCCCTCTCCTGCAATTCCTCTTGGGAAGTGCCCCATGTTGATGGTACAAGGGATGATGAGCAGATGTTGGCTGGAGAGCCATGCTGATGCCAGGTTGGGCTCAGACCCTCCTGCCCCACGGCTCAGCCAGTGTTTTGGGGGTCATCTTCACTTCATGATTTGTATAAAGTCATGGCAGTGGCCTCTTGGGCCAAGCCTTGTGCAGGGGGGACAGCAGGGTGGCAAGCTGGGGATGGTGGTGATGATGATGAAGATGGTCTGTCCCCACACGGTCCCACTGCCCTCCCAGGTGTTCCTCCTCGCCGGGAGGAAGCGCAAGAAGAGCAAAACCTCCAACTACCTCATCTCCATCGACCCCACTGACCTGTCACGGGGGGGAGAGAACTTCATCGGGAAGCTGAGGTAGGAGGGGAGGTGGAACCCCGTGTTGGTGGGACCCCGTTTCGGTGACACCCCCATTCCTGCAGCACCCTGCTCCTGCTCCATGGGTTGCCAACCGCCCTGAGCGATGGCTGGGTCAGGCAGGAGGCTAAGTTCAGTGTTCAGAGGAGCGTTTGGGGGGCTGGGAGAGGAAAACAGGCTCGTCTGGTTCCTCCTGGCAGACAGGTCATGGCTAGAAACCTAGAAACGGCTCCTGGCAAGTCCCGGCCCGCTGCACCGCCGGCAGCCACGCCGCCACGCTGGGGGTTGCCCGCCCCAGCAGCACCAAAGAACACCCCGAATTAGGGGTGCCCTGAACCCCAGCGAAGAGCTAAAGGGTGGGAAGGTCGGCGTTAGCCATGGGTTTTGCCACCGGAGCAAAGCCAGGGCTGTGCTTGGAGCATGGGGGAACGGGGCGGGTTCGGAGGGGACACCGTGGTGGCACCCGCCATGGCCACCTCCTGTGCTCGGCTGCAGGTCCAACCTGATGGGAACCAAGTTCACGGTGTTTGACAACGGCGCCAACCCCGACAGGGCCAACGCCAACTGGTCCAACGTGCGGCAGGAGCTCTCGGCTGTGGTCTACGTAAGGAGCAACGTGGTTACACCCCCTGTGCCCCCCCACCCTGAGACCCCCAGGACCCCCGGGGCAGGCAGCAAGGGGGTCCTGACTCCAACCATTGCCCCGGGGGGGTCACAGAGACACCAGATGAGCTGGATCCATCCCTGAGACCTTCACCGGCCACCAGCGAGGGGCTGCAGCCCACCACGGTCACTGTTTCAGGGATGGGGTTTCTCTTGCAGGAGACCAACGTCTTAGGGTTCAAAGGCCCCCGCAAGATGACGGTCATCATCCCCGGGATGAACTCCGACAACGAGAGGGTGCCCATCCGGCCCCGGAATGTGAGTTTGGGGCCAGACTGGGAGAGAGAAACTCCTTGGGGGCTGGATTTGCTGGGGATCAACTTGGATTTTACATGTTTTGGGGCACAGAAAGGGTTATAGGTGTCCCTGAAGTTGAAGGCACCTCCCTGGGAGGTGGGAGATGCGGGGTTTGTGTTTCTTTCATGTTGGATCCTATTTCCCATCTAGATCCCGCTGGGATTTCCCATCTGGATTTCCCCCTGGGTCACACAGTGGAGGGATGGCAGGGTTTGGGGGTGGGGGTGTCACCCCAACTCCGCTCTCCCCCCTCACCTCACCCTCCCCAGGACAACGACGGCCTCCTGATGCGATGGCAGAACAAAAACATGGACAATGTCATCGAGCTGCACAACAAGGCGCCGGTGTGGAACGATGAGACCCAGTCCTACGTCCTCAACTTCCATGGCCGGGTCACCCACGCCTCCGTCAAAAACTTCCAGATTGTCCATGGGAGCGACCGTAAGCCGGGTGGGGGGGGTTGGATGGGATGGGGTGGGTGACAGCAGGGGACACTGCCATCAGCTGGTCCCAGCACCCTCTTTATTTAATATTTTTTGCTGAAATTTAGTTTTTTCCACGCGTGGCTGGGTTGGGGTCTTTCCTGCCTTGGGGGGGGGAGTCGGGATGGAGCCGGACAAGGAGTGCTGGCCCCGGGTGACAGCAGAGGGAGCGCGCGGGTCACCCTGTTGCCAGGCAGATTAGGGCAAGGACAAATCCTGCGGGGTGCTGAGCAGCCCCCAACCTTCCCATCACCACACTTAGAGCCACCCACCCACTCCCCATGGAGCATCACCCCCTGGCACCCACCCCGCATCGCCGGCGGGCTCACCCTGGGTGTGCATCGTGCCTTGGGGACAGTCCCTCGGGGGTGGCAGTGACTCTTGTCCCCACTGGAGCGGCCGGACGCGGCCGTTTGTCACCTGTCCGGCGCAGTCAGAAGCCCTCGGCCTCCGGGGTGTTGGGTTACGGGGACAGAAAAAACCCCTCGGGGGCCCCCGGTTATTTTTACAAATTTCCTGTCACCCGCCCTCCGGTAGCAGCAGTGCCATGGAGGGGAGGGGGGAAGGGAAGGAGTGGGGTCCCTATCCCTTTTGGGGGGCTGCATCCCCTGGAGAAGGGGTGCTGGGGGGACCGAAGGATGCCACAATGGGAAGATGATGGATTTTTGGCAGTATGGGGCAGGAGCGGTGGGCAGAGCTCGGTGGAGGCAGCCAGGTGGATTTTTTTGGGGATGCTGCTGTGTAGGGGGGGAAAAACAGCGGGATGGGGACACGGGTGACATCCCAACCCCTCGTTGTCTCTCTCCTGCAGCTGACTACATCGTGATGCAGTTCGGACGCGTGGCCGACGACGCCTTCACCATGGACTACAACTACCCGCTCTGCGCCGTCCAGGCCTTCGCCATTGCCCTCTCCAGCTTCGACGGCAAGCTGGCCTGCGAGTAGCACCCGCACCAGGGCCACCAGGGCTGCCTGCTGGCACTGGGTGGATGCTCCTGCATCTCCTGTCCTGCTCCACTCCCTCCATTTCCACCTCCTGCCCAGTGAATTCTCACCGTGACAATCACTCCCCGGGTGCCAGCAGAATCCCATGGGACGCTCGTCTGGCCACAGCCACCTTCTGTGGGCAAATTTGGGACAGATCGTTGGTGTGGGGCAGATGGCAGAGTCAGGCCCGGGGTATATTTAGCAGATGAGGCTGACTGTGATCCCAATCTCATCCCTTTGAGACATTTCTTGGACTCGGATCCTGGAAACTCATCAACTCATCTCCCCCTTTCTTTTATTTTTTTTTTTTAGGCTCTGTTTTGTATTTTGTGGCTCAGCCTTTCAGTGAGGGGTTAGGGGGGGCGGGAGGTGGTGGTCTCCTCAGTCCGTGATTCCTCATGGAGCGTGGCTGGGCTCTACCCAAGCTCCTACCAAGGGACCTCAACGTACCCAGCTCAGAATTGTCCAAGTTGGAAGATCTCAAGATCATCCAGTCCCACTCCCCTGCTAAAGCAGGGTTGCCCAGAGCACATCCCTCAGGGCTGCATCCAGGTGGGGCTTGAAGGTCTCCAGAGAAGGGGATTCCACACCCTCCATGGGCAGTTTTTCCATGGTTCTGCCACCCTGGATGCCCACCAGGCACCAAACCCCATTTCGCCGTGGCGCAAGCAGCCGTGTGATGTGTGATGCCCACAGCACCTTTGCACGCCCCAGGCTCTCCACCCACTGGAAGCCTCTGCGGATTTGGGTCCCTGGGGAGCAGCTTGGCAGCCGGAGCACTGGTGGCACGTGGGCACATGCCAATGGAAGCCGGAGGAGGGCTGGTAGCCACGTGAGGCAAGAGCCAGCATCACCGGCACGGGGCTGGGTTGGGTCGGTGCCACCAGGAGGGACCTGGAAGGGAAAACTCTGGGTGCACCAGGAAGCACTGGGGTGACTCATGAGGTGTGGTGTGGCACTGAGTCACGCTCGGTGCCCGGATGGGCACTGCCGAGCCTCCTGTGCCCCTGGCACCCTGCCGCATCCCTCCAGGCCCCACAGGGCTGGTGGTCCCATGGAGCTCCCACACACTCTGGGTGTCCCCCCTACCTGGACTGTCCCCACCTTGATGCTCCCTGCTCGTGGGGAGCTGGTAGATGGGAGGTGGCACCTTGTGGCACAGAGCTGTGGGGTGTCATGGGGAGCTGTGTGGGGTCATGGGGAAGGGGAGATGGTGGGACAGATTTGGGGAAGAAGGGCAACACTTGTCCCTGTTTCCAGGATTTGACTGCATGGACAGTCCCAAATCTGATCAATTCAGCGGTAAGAAACACAGGGACATGCCAAGGTGCCCCCAGAAGCTCTCCTTGGCTCCCCAGTAATGCTTCCTTCACCTGCTCAGCTCACCCACTGACCCCAGGGGGGGTTGATCCAATTTGGGGTCCCCTTCCTGGGACACATACAGGTCTTTCTCCCATCCTGGGGTGATCTGAGCCCCCGAAGTTATTGCTGTGAGAAGCGGCTGGAATGGGAAGGCCAAGGAGCTGGAGATGGATGCAGTGGTACAAGAGGGATGCTTGTCCTCTCTGGGCAGTGTCACAACGCTGCCGTGACCCGAGCCCATCCCTGCATGAGGGTAGGGGCAGATGACAGTGACAGTGGGACCCTGGACTGCAGCCAGACCCCTGGCCACCATCTGCCCTGGTGGCTTTGCCGACGGAGCCGAGGTTTTCCCACCAGCCATGCGAATCCAGGCTCCGTGAGTCATGGGTAGATGTTGGTGGTGGGGGCGGAGGGAGGCGGGCAGCTTGGGGACAACGTGGGACACTGTCCCTCACCCAGGCGGTGAGATCAGAGACCTTCTCGTGAGCTAAAGGGAGAACCAGCCGTCGTGGGCCGGGGCCAGCATCCCCTGGCTAGGTATGGCCAGCAAATGTGGGGGAAGCAAGAGCTTTCTGCACAAATCCAGCCACGAACCCACCATCTGGTTGGAATTGGGAGAAGCTCGGCGGAGGGTTGAGCTAACACTTGTCCCCATTTCCTTCGGTGGAAGCAGAACAGCCAAAGCAGGGTGAGAGGGAGGGCTTTGGATCCCCAATCGGGAGCACCAGCCGCCCTTATCCCAAAACGCTGAGCTTCTCCCTCCCCACACCCAAAAAATCTCCGTGTTGCCCATTGCGGCTTGCAAACCCCTCAGGATTCCCAGCTTGCAGCCCAAGGAGAGCGAAAAAAAACCCTGCTGAGGGTGTCCAAGGTGATGCCACCCCATCCTGGAGACAGAGAGAACCTCCCGAGCTGCCCATCCCAAACCTCTCACACAGACCCACTAACCCAAACCAACTGCAGCACGAAGGAACAACTGAAAACAATTTGAGAGGGCGATGGGGATGCGGGGCCTTTGTTTGCGCTGGCTGTTAACACCAGAGGAGACGAGGGATGGAAGCAGTTGGAATAATGTGTATCTGCTTTGGCCGACGGAAAGTGTGACGGATGCGCCGGCGGACCAATGGCTGGCTGTGCCGGGGTGTGCGTGGGTGTGAAAGGAATGCTCGCTGCAAGAAAAGATCAAAAAAAAAAAAGAAAGAAAGAAAGAAAGAAAAAAAAAAGAGGGGAAGGACTCTTATTGCCTTATCAACAGCCCTTGAGACTAAAGTGTGTGGGTCTTCCTTGGAGAAAGGGTTTTCTCCATCCCCAAGGGTGAGGTTTTCCCCGCGGAGCCAGGCTTTGAGGCTTCCCAAGGTTCGGTTTTAGGGGGCTGGTGTCAGGCTGAGGGTGAGGATGGATTTAACCCCACCGAGTTACGGCTGGTGGTGACTGTTGGCAGCTCATCACAGGAAAGTCCTGGGAAACATGTTTTATTTTTACAAAATCGCTTATAAGGGAAAAGGGAGGGAAAAAACCAAGGTCCCACCTCGATGCTGAACAACACATCCTAACTGGGACCAGTATCCCTGCGGTTACCGGCATCCCCATCCCGCCCCCATCGGTGGGAAGATGCTGGTCCAGGGCTGAGCAGGAGGATGGGAATGGGGGGCTCTGCTCTGACCCATCCCTTCTCCAACTGGTCCCTTCTCCCTTTGCCCCAGACCCCTGGAGATTGGGGGGCTCCATCACCCCAGCCCCTGTGCTCTTAGAGGGGGCTGTGGGGTCATTCCATGCGGCTCCGAAATGCCAGTGTCCCACCTACTGGGCAATCTGAGGAGGGAGAGGGCTGGCCACATCCCGGTGGGTGTGGGAGGGGAGGGTGGCGATGGGAAACCCCTCTCCCAGTGATGGAAGGGTGGGAATTGTTTGGTTCCCAGTGGAAAGCATCGCCCTGGCCCATCGCTTGAAAGTAGTGATACGTTAATTAATTGAAGGAGCAATCCCCACCGGGTGGTTTTCTCTCCCCTTCCCCTCCCTGCATATTTATTTCCATGATTTTTTTTTAGAAGGAAAGGCAGACTGGTGGCCAGTAAACCGGGCTGTGGGATTGCAGGATGGGTTCTTTCCCAGCGCAGCAAGCGACAGGCAGTCACGGGGAAGCCAATATTTTTCAACTGCTTTTAAAAAGGAATCATTTTTTAATTAGTGAATCCATTCTGGAGAAGTGTTGGAGTTTTACAACGTTGTAGCTGTTCTTGGTGTCTTGCCTAGACTTGGATGTTCTGGCCATAAGAAAATATTATTTATGGCGTTGCTGCTCGCAGCTCTTTTATATTATAATTTGGGAAAGGAAGTTGCTGTTCCCACCAGTGGACGAAGAACAGCAGAAACGCGGATTACGGACTTCTGAAGGAGGAAAAAAAAATAACAATTAAGTGGCAGGAGGGAAATAAACCACCGAGCCCTGCTCGGATCACCGGGCTCCAGAACAAGCTCATCCCGGCCTGGGCAGTGGTTGGGTCGGATGCTGTAACTGAGCCCAGGCCCGGTCCTGGCAGACCCGGAGTGGTGCTGACCCCCTCGGTACTCCCCTGCACGGCGTTCCATGTGTTCCTAAACATTTGCAGATCAGGCTTTTATTCATGGGGCTAAGGCAGGCTTGTTTGCTCATGCCTTACTCAGCCTAAACTCCTATTGAACTCAATTAAGCCTGTCATCTCCAGGAGCAGTCAATGTCATTTTTGCCCAAGTAAGGGATGAGTAACGAGTGTTTCGAAGGGCCCTTGGAGAATAGCAACCATTTTGTTGCAGTTTTTGGTCCAGATTTCGTACAAGTTTAGCACCAGGCCAAGGGTGGAAGAATGCGATAGGGTTTTATTAATCACACACGATTGCTGAATGCGCTGGATGCTTGGGAGACTGTCGCTTTTACGGGCTGCGGCGTTGGCTGCCGTGTCCCGAAATGCTTGGATACAACCAAGCTCGGCACGAAAATTAGAAAAATATGTTTCTAGAAGAGATGGGATGGGATGTAAAGAGCATCCCTTCTCCAAGCCGGGCGCTGGGAGGATCCTTCTCCCCAATTTTCCTCCATGGGTTTTGGGTTCCTTGGAAAACTTTGGGTTCCTTGGGTTCCTCGGACCCCGTGGCTGGTGGGGACAGGGGTTTTTGCCACGTGTTGCCTGAATGGGTTCCCGACAGTCGGGCTGGGTGGTGGCCAGGGACTTGCATGCGATCGGCTGGCTGCGGCTTAGCGCGTTACCACCCATCGGCTCACCCCGGGGAAATGACCGTGGTCTGGCTCCTGGCCGGGTTCCCTTGGGAAATGGCAATGGCGTGGGCTGACATCCCCGTCCTGGGGGTCTAAGGAAGACTGGAAATCTACATGCGGGCAGGGGGCAAGGGGCTGAGGGTGTCTAGAGGGGCTCAGGAGGAGGATAAAGGTGTTTGGAGAGGATGAGGAGGGGGATGAAGGTGTTTGGAGAGGATGAGGGTGTGAGGATGGAGATGAGGAGGGGTATGAAGGTGTTTGGAAGGACATGAGGGTGTAAGGATGGAGATGAGGAGGAGAATGAAGGTGTTTGGAGGGACATGAGGGTGTGAGGATGGAGATGAGGAAAGGGATGAAGGTGTTTTAGAGAGGATGAGGATGTGAGGATGGAGATCAGGAGAGGGATGAAGGTGTTTGGAGGGATGTGAGGGTGTGAAGATGGGGATGAGGAGGGGGACGAAGGTGTTTGGAGAGGACAAGGGCGTATGGAGGACAATGAAGGTGGGTGGAAGGGGACACAGGGCTGACGGTGAGCACAGAGGGATGAAGGTGCATGAAGAGGGATGAAGCTGAGTGCGGGGATGAAGGTGAGCACAGGGCTGAAGGTGGGTGCAAGGGGGGTGAGGATGTGCAAAAGGGGATGAAGTTGTGCCCGGGGTACCCTGGCACAGGACAGCAACACCCTCATGCCCTCCCCGGGGCTGTGGGCCGGCGAAGGAGGAGGAGGATGGTGAGGAAGACTCCTAGAGGGCGCTCCCAGAGTCCGGATCGGACCGAGCCGAGCTCC
>VXBW01002429.1:425369-444274 GCA_013400375.1 Thinocorus orbignyianus | reverse complement strand
CCTCCCAGTCCATCCCCTCCCCACTTTCAGCCCCCGCGAGTGGCAGCATCAGGATGCGCAGAGCCACCCTGGCTGAGTTTTGGGTTTTTCTTTTAATTTTGGGGTGAGAAAGCGGTCTTTTCGTAAAGGAAACTAAAAGATTGAGGTGAGGAGACGCAACCACTTCACTTTCCGCCCCGGCTCTTTGCCGTACTTCTCCCAGCAGCCCGAAAACAGAGGCCAGGAGGGAGCTGCAGGTTGGGGTGGGGGGCACCCACTTAGTGCCAGCCCCGGACCCTCCCACCCGTGTCCCAGGCCACCACCACCACCAGCCCTGATACTTCCACCTGCCTCCCCCCCGGGTGGGAATGGTCCCCGTGGGGTGAAGGTACCTGGGAGGTGCTGGGATCACCGAAGGTCGCTCCTTGCCAGGTGCTTTTTTGGGGTTTCCTGCTGGCGGCGTCCTCGGGGTGCTGCTGAGTGCTTGCCACGTGCCATGGGCGAGTGTCACAGCCAAGGTGACACCCAGGGACAACATGCCACCAGGCTGGGGAGGGTGACTCAAGGACACGGGGCAAGCTGGCGTGTGGGGTTGGGGTGACCGCCCCTGAGTCACGCAGGGATGGCCAGCCCAGCACCTCCATCCCTCCTTCCCGTGACCCCCACGGGCCTCTTCTTGGGGGTCCTGGTGTAGAAATCCCCCTCCACGGACCCCCATCATCTTGGCCGGGGTGTTTGGAACCCACCAGCCCCCTGCAAAGGTGCTGGGTGAGGGCACGGTGGAACCCACCCGTGTTTTGGGGCGGCGAGAGGCCGGGGCGGACGCGGAAACGGGCCGTCTGCGTCAAGGCAAGCGATTTTCCCAGGCACCGGAGCCGTCGGGAAGAGCTCCCTCTGTTTGTGAGCTCTTTGTGCTGCGAGGATGGGAAAGTCTGAACACTGACCCGCTCCTTCCAGATGGAGCTTTGACCCCCCCGGGGGAAGCAGCAAATGAGTATTGGATCTTAATTACTGCTCCCCAGGCACCAGGGATGGGGGGTGTCTGGCCAGGATGGTGGGACATGGCTCTGATGCAAACCCTCTGCCAGCCTGGTCGTGTAATCCCCAGCTGGAGGTGGAGGTGGCATCCCTGCACCCCTTGGTGTGCCATAAGAACAGGCAAACCCATAGCATGGATGAGAGCTGCTGCAGCTCCCTGAACCCTTCACGCCTCAAAATCTCAGCATCTCAGCCCAGGATGTTCCCCTCCGCTCCATGAGATTTTTTTTTCCTTCAGTTTTATTATTCTAGGGTTTTGGTGGTTTTTGTGGCAGGGAAGGAGCAGGGATGGGGAGTGGGTGCCTCCCCCTCCCCACTCCAGTTAGGCCTTGGGTGATGGCGCAGGTTGCAGCCGCCGCAGCTCCAGGACACGGATGAGGAGGAGGAAGGCGATGCTCAGGAGAAGCAGCCATAAGAGAACCCAGTAGTGCTGTGGGAGGAAGAGCCACGGCCGCCACAGCTCTGCCGGGCACCCCTTGGACCTGGGAAGAAGGTGGACCAGGGACACTTGTCATCCACAGGGGCAAGAAAATCCCACCTCCGCCCCAATGGGGGATGAGTAGGGTGTTTAACTCAGCCCCAAAACTTCCAGGCCCTTTTTCCACCAGCCTGGGGAGGGTACTGGTGACTCAGAATACACAGGGGAAACTGAGGCAGAGGAGGGTTGAGCTGGGGCAGCCAAGCAACATCCCAGCCTTCCATCACCCAGTCCCCCAGCCCATTTCCCATGTGTTGGCCACTGTGGGACCACAGAGAGTCCAGCAGTTGTTGGGGGAGGGGGGATGCTGGGTGCTGCTCACATCAGCCCGAGGTGCTCCGGCTCCTCATCCCCTGCACTTGAGCCTCTGCCATCTGCGTCGGCCACCGCATCCTTGGTCATGGCATTCTCCTGGTCCTGCAGGTCCAGCTCGGTCCTGGGGAGGGATAAGATGGGGGGCTGTGCCGGGGGTCAGTGGCAACTGGTGCCATGGGTTCCCTTGCCACCCAGTGCGGTTACCTGTGGGTGCTGGGCTGGCGCTGGGCACCCTCCCCCTCTGGCTCGCTGGCCAGGGCTGCTCGGCCATCAGGGCTGGCACCTGGCTGGGCACCGAAGGTGGAAGCATCAGTGGGGACCAAGCCCAAGCCTGGGAACACGCATCCAACAGCGGGGAGGGGACACAGCTCCTGTCTGTCCCCACCACCCGTGTCCTTACCAAGAGCTGCTTGGGGATGACGGCGATGCTGACTCTGCGGCGGGCAGACCCCTGCAATGGAGGGGCTGGGGGTGAGCACCGAGCTGGCTGCCTCTCCGTGCTCCTCATCCCCTCCTTCCCCATCCTCTCTTCCTTCCCCATCCCCTCCCCAGCACAAGGAAGGGACACCGAGGAGGAGAAGGGACACTGCCAGCCTCCCACCAGCCCTGGTGCTGCGGGGACAAGCCGGAGAGCTGGTGACATGGGGGAAGGTCAAAACCAAGAGGGTTGTGCCTGTCCTTGCAGCTTCAAGCCGTGCTGGGGGGGGCTGCCTGACCCCCTCCCCGAGCGCTCCCCTACCTCTCGAGCTGGAGGGGAATCAACCAGTGCCGAATTCGAGCTGGTGCTAGAGAACAGCCAAGCCTGCAGCTCTTGTTCTATGACCCTGCAACAGCAGAGGGACCTGCCTGAGATCTTCTGGACAAGCAGACCCCAACCCTGGGCACCCTAGCTCCCCAAAACTCAGTATCTTATCTCCCAAGCCCTGGGCATCCCATCTCCCTGTAGCCCTCTGTGGTTGTCCCCTACATTTTGCCTCATCCTCAGCATTTCTAGCAGCCTGTGCCCGCAGCAAGCAGTTGGCAGGAGTGGCATCGCCCGGGGACTAGCGGGTGCATGGGGACTGTCAGGTGAATGGGAGTGGCAGTGCCATGGAGGCACTGAACTGGGACCAGTTACCTGCTGGAAAGTTCTCATCAAAGGGTGAGGCCTCAGCCGTGGCTCTGCCTCATCTGGGGAGCAAAGAGAAAGCAGCTTTACATCACCCCCAAAAATGAAGGCAGGGTTTGCACGCAGATGGTTGCAAACATCCCTCTCATGGAAAGCTCTCCTGGCCACATGCTTGGCACAAGTCACAGGAGTGCCCCATCCAGGGGGACTTTTTTTTGGCGTGTAATGGCATGTGTGGGGTTTGGCTTCCAGGGACAGAGCGTCCTTTGTGTGCCCCACACCCCCCCTGCCCCACATTCCCAGCTGGACGATGGCTCTCTGGCCACCAGCACCTGCTCCCACGCTGTGTCTGCTGTTACACTGACCCCTCGCATGTGTCATCACGTCCCAGCTGTCACCCGCCCCCGGTCCCCAGCTCACACATCCCGCTGGCTCTGGGATCAAATCCCACAGGATCGCCCCGGCGGCAGAGCCCACCTCACCCTGGTTCTCCGCCAGCTGCCGGTTGCGGGAGTTTTGCTGGATCAGGCGCTTCATCTCCTCCAGCTCCGCGTGTTCCCGCATGTGGTGCCGCTTCAGGTTCTCCACGTGCTGGACCATCACCTCTGCTGCTCGGCTCATCCGGGCCTCCTGGGGCCAGGCAGGATGGGGGATCAGGTCCTCCCATCTCCTGCTCCCCAAGGATCCCTTCCAGTCCCCCACTGTGCATCCCATGGGAGCATCTCCTTCCCAATCCCAAGGGCAGGCAGATCCTTTGCACCCCAGGAAGTGCAAACATAAGAACAACGCCAGCACCATGAGGAGGAGGGATGAGCCCCAGCAAGCCCAGGGATGGGTCCTCAAACCCCGCCACAGCACCCTGTGTGGTTGCCAGCCCTGGCAGAGGGTTCCAGGGGGCACAGACCTGATAGACAGCCCCCAGCTTCTCTGAAGCGCCGGTTGCCCGCTCGATGGCCGCTGCCAGCACAGCCAGGCTGCGCTGCAGCTGCTCCAGCATCTCCTTGGAACCCACATCAGCGCAGGATGGGCCCAGCCTCTGGGAAGGAAGAGGATGGAGCTGCCAGAGCTGGGACTTTGAGTTGTCCAACCCCTTCCGGAGCTGGATGGATGTCCCATGCAGATGCCAAGCTCCTGCCCTGGTTGTCCCCCTACCTCCAGGGCAGCCTGGCACTGCCCCAGCTCCTCCTGGATGCTTTCCTCTGCTGCTTCCCGTGCCCGTTTCTCCACTTCTACTCGTTGCCGCAAGGTGAACATGTCGCAGCGAAAAGCCAGGGCGAGGTGGGCAAAGGCTGCCTGCGGGGTGGGAGGGCGAGAGGTGGGACACAGGGTGAAGAGGAGGCCACCAGGGCTGTCCCCAAGGCACAGACAGACCTCCCCCAGCATGTCACCAAGAGGGCAGCGCTAAGGATAATTAGCACCTGCCTTGCCCTAGCACCCGTCAGGCAGCTGCATGTTGGGGACGGTCCCCGTGAGTGAGATGCCAGCCTGGCTGAGACACGTCCCCCCAGGCAGCTGATAACGCATGGAAATCCCAAGCTCTCCTGGCAAGAGCCCGCGCCGGGCAGACGCCAGCCCTCGCTGCAGGTCCCGGCTGACAGCGGAGCCTGACTCAGCCCTGGCACTCACAGGACAATTACTTTTATTAGCACAGCTTCCGCCACCTCCCTGGTTCCGGGCACGCTCGACGAGCTGCAGAGCCCGGGCACACAGAGGACGGGCTCATCTTGCCTTCTGCAGCCTCCAAACGCCAACAGCATCGCCAGGAAAGGGGTTTGTAAGGAGGCTGCCAAGGGACTGCGGTGCCTGGAGGAGGGCCAGGAGCAGGGTACAACCCCTGGGGCTGTGAGCCAGCAAAGTATCTGTCCCTCTGCCCCCCTTCCCCAGCCCACCTGAGGTCCCCAACAGTCCTCACCTCCACATCCTGCTCTGTCAGATCCACCCTGCGGGAAGAGAAGTGCTGTCAGGGATGGAGGCACCACAGGGATTGCAGGCTGAAAATGCCCTCGATCTGCTCCCAAGGGTGCCAGGGTGTCAGCCACCACCAGGAGTCGGGGCACAAGTGCCCCTCATCTGGACACCAGCTCTTGTGAAGTGGACAAGGAGGAAAGTCCAATCCCTGGACCCCACGGTGCCCCAGGACCCCCCTGTCCCGTAGCCCCCAGAGGGATGCAGGTGCTCACTGGTCTTACCCGTGCAAGCCCAGTCTGTCCAGCACCGAGATCTCACTGGGGAAACTCAGCAGCGGATCCTCTGTGGCTTCTGCATCTGCAGGGAGGTGGCAACACCACGGGAGAAAGCAGACGTGAAGGCTTTTGCTTGGCCTTTCCTCCTCCCTCTGCCCTCCTGTCCCAGCAGGGAGCAGATGCCCATGGAATGGGACAGCCCCGATCCTTCCCCCAGCATCAGCGAGGCTTCGGGTCTCCCCCAACCCATCCCCGCCTTCCCCATGTCCCCACCAAGGGAGCAAACCCCATCAAGCCACACTCGTTCCCACACTCGTTCCCAGTTACTTCAAGCTTTTCCCCTAAGGTAACCCAGCTGGGACACGGGACGGGGACTCACCCACCTTCCTCGGTCCCATCACTGTCCCCGGTGCGCACTGCCAGCTCCTGCCTGTCCCTGCCTGGCACCTGGAGGGGGTACAAGGGCACTGTTGGAGCAAACCCCTCCCTGGACACATCCCAAAAAGGGCAGCACCAAGCAGCTGGGAGTCTGGCCAAGCCCACGGGACCAGGGACCACCAACCTGATGCCCTCCCGTCCTTCTCACCTCGCCAACCTGCTCCACGTTCTGCTCACTCTGCTCGGCCAAAACCCCATCCGGGTGCTCCTGGGGACCACTCATCCTCCCTGGGGACAGAAAGAGTGGCAGGAGGTGGACAGCAGAGTCCCCTCCCCAGCCTGACACCACTTCAAGGGAGACCTCCAAAAACATCGTTGGCATTTCCACAGCCTGCAGGCTCCCAGGGGGCACAGGCTGGCAAGTGCCCCCCCACAACACGCCTGTGGGGGTAAGGGAGCTGCAGCCAGGCTGGGCCCAGGGCAGGGGGAGGTGGGCGAGGGGTTGGGTGCAGGGGGTGGGTTACAGCTGGTGAGGTCCATCCCTGAGGAGCAGCAGGGGACAGGGTTGGGGTCCCCAGGTTGGAAGGGGTGGGGGATCGCAGGCAGATGTTGCCAGACCTGGGGGACACCCTCCTGATNTGCCCTCCCCCGGCCGCCACAGCACCCCTCCACGGGATGGCACTCCAGACCTGGGTACTTTCCGAGCATCCTCTGCAGCCCGCTCTGTCCCTGTCCCTGTCCCTGCTCTCCCCTGGCACAGGCTCAGCCCTCTCCGCCGCCGCAGAGCCACCACGGAGGAGCCCGCCGAAGCCGTTTCCAGCCAGCAATGAGTCACCGGCCCACGGCCGGGCTTCTCCTTCAGCACATTATTATATTATTCTTTTTTTTTCTGCCCCAGCTGCCAAACGGACCTCTCTGCTTGCTGGCCTCTTCACAGGCACCACAACAAACCCGGCAGCCGGCAGAGCCCGGGCGCCATCTCACGTCACCGTCATGGGGACATCAGGCCTTGGCACAGGTTCTTTCCCTCCCCTCTTCCCCCCAAAAATGCACTGGGACAGCCTCATCACCCCAAAACCCTGTCCTGGGTGTGAGGAAGCCTGCTACAGCATCCCTGCTTGGTGGGGCTGGAGAAGCTGGAGGACACCAAGTGATGGAGATACAGGGACATGCAAACAGCACTCTGCGGCCTCACGCTGGAGCTCAGCGCCCACCTGAGGAGAGGGATGAACCCCAAAATTTTGTTTCTGGTTCTGGAGAGGGCTATGACCGGCTTTTCCCTTTCCTCCCTGCAAGCATGGGGCTTGTACTCTGGGCACGGTGGTGCTGCTGGGCTCAAATGACACTCGGTGCCTCAGAGCAGGGTGATGCTCCAGCCCCATCCCCTCTCCCCTGGCACTGCCATCCTTGCCTCATCCTCGTTAGCACCCTGAAAGATGTGGGACAGAGCCTTGAGTGCACCTACCTCCAAGGTGAGGGGTTGGGTTGGCAGCTCGTCCGCTGCCGCTGCCGCCGCCGGCGCCCCCGGGCAGGTCCCTGCACCTCCTCGTCCCCATCTCCCGGCGAGGTGCCCGCGGGCGGCTTCATTTGCCAAGCGTGGAGGCCTCAGGAGCAGCACACCTATCACGAGAGACACATATTAGCTGGGCACAGATGGGAGAACGCCTCTAAACGTTATATTTTTAAAGCATTTTTCTCACCCAGCAGGAGCTCCGAGCTCCTCCAGCTCAGCGTGGAGGCATCCGTGGGAAAAGAGGTGGGGAGGCCCTCTGAGATTCGGGAGGATGCTGCTGGGATTCAGGAGGGTGCTGAGTGAGGCAAAGGAGGAATTTATTACAAACCCCTGAGGGTGATTTCCCCACTCACTGCCCTCATTCCCCTCCCACAGGTGACCCTCGCTTGGGGCTCCTGGTGTGGGGCATCTCCGTGGAGGAGAGATGAGTTTGCACCCACCTGTTGAGCAACCTGCTACACCCCAGGGCAGTCCCCTCCCCAAGCATTCCCAGACAGTCAAATATAAGAGATTCCTGAGTCCAAGGGAGCTTGGACATCTCATTTCAGCTGTTCTGCAAATGTTTAAAAATCAGAGAAAGCCGACAGAAAGTTCTCTCCCAGCCCAGGATGAAGTCAATGTGCAGAAAGGACTCTCCTGCAGGACACGTCTCCTCAGGACCTGTGCCCATGGACGTACAGATATGAGGCACAAGGAGATTTAATATTATTTTTTCTTTTTTGGGGGGCTGGGACCCAAAATGCAGCAGAGGTTTAAGGGGACAGAGAGCAACTGGATAGACAGGTTGAAGTCTATGCAAAGCCTCGGCCACGCTGTAGCGCCGAGCGGGGCCATCACCCATCTCCTGGAGCCTGCTCAGCCCTGGTGGAGGTGTAAAAACAAGCAGTGACCTGGCACCCCCTCAAAACAAGCCCATTTCACACCTATACACTGGAAATTATTCCCAACATCTCTGCCAAGGGGCTCGGGAGCCCCCAGCCGCTGAGGACCAGGCAAACTCATCACATCAGGGTCCCTGCTGCAAAGCACTCACTCTGCAAGAGCCAGGGCAGACCCTGCTGGTTGAGTCCAGCTCAGACCTACGGACACTCACTCCTTATCTTTGTTTTATGGCTGGAAATCTGGAAACACGCTGCTTGTCCAGCCCAACGTGCCACAAAATAACCCCCTGGGAAGCCAGACCGAGCGCTCTCCCTCCGCTCAGCGACTTTACCAAACGCTCCCCGGGTCGTTACCTGCCTGAATTCGTCTCAAGCAGCCGAAGGCAGATGCTGAGGCCACCCAGCTCGGACCCGGCACTCGGTGCTGTCGGGTCCCCAGGATGGGGGGGGTATCAGGGGATGCAGGGTGGCCAGCAGGCGGTGGGTTTCAGGGGGGATGCCGGGACCCCACGCAGAGCAAGGCGCCGGCGGCAGATTCTCCCCGCAGAGGAGAGCGATCGCATCTGCAGCAGAAGGAGCTGCCAGGGAAGAGCTCGATGCAAGAAGGCCTTTAAAGGACATGCCCGAGAGCAGCTGGGAGCTCCCAGCGCGGTGCGGGGCGGGCTGAGCCCTTTGCAGGTGGCCAGGAGACCTCTGGGCTCGGTGTGGGGATGGATCCTGCACCCGCTCTTTGGAGGTGAGAGCTTTACCCAGAGCTGGGAGAGACCATGGCTGCTCCCTCTCCCTCTCCCTGAGCTGCAGCATCTCCCTGGCAGGAGGCTCAGGGCAGGGAGGTGGCACTCAGGAGTTCTGTGGAGATGGGGGATCCCCCTCATGACTCGATGTGGGGCACAGCAACCAGGCTAAACCAGGGTGGGTGACAAGGAGCCCCCGTAGAACTGTATTTGATGACACTGAGAAGCCACTCTGCCCAGGACCCCCATCCCTCCTGCCCCTCTTGGCAGCCCCACTTTCCCCCCAGCCGTCACCCCCACTGCCCCTTCCCCTGCCCGACCCCTTTCCTCCAATCCGTCACATCCCTCAAAGCCGCTTTCTTCCCCTAATGAGCTTACACGGAGTCAGACTCGATGCTCAGAGCTACAGAGGACCAGGCTGGCAAATTCCCATGCTGGCAACCGCTGTTGCCCCCCCGTCCCCCCCAGCAATGCCCCAGGGACCCCGATGTACCGCAAGGAACCAGGCAGATCCTTGGGGTCTGTAAATCTCATAAGCCCTGGGAGGTCAGCCAGCAAACGGCATCTCCCAGCCCCGGGGCAGGACTGACCCAGCCTCATGCCCATCTGCTGAGAGGGCAGGATGTGACCCCAGGGTCAGGGACCAGCTTGGTGGGGGCAGGAGGGGGGCTGAGAGACCCCATTTGTAGCTTTCAAGCCATGTTGTGCCATGGTGGGATGAGGGATTGGAAATGGTCATCAGTAACAGTCCCCACCAGGTCAGGATTTCAAACATCCTTGAAGTTTCAGGGATGGGTTTTTTCCCTCTTGGGACAAACACCTCCTGCCTGGACCTGACCCAGAAGCTGCTGAGAAATCACGAGTCATCTTAGGGGAAGAATAGCCCCAAATTCCTGTGCTCTCTTCTCTGTAATACACACACACGCTGTGGTATGCATGATTACCACCAATTAATGACAACACATCCTAAGCAGGATCACATCACAGCACCAGGAAGACACTGGACATGCTGAAAGACAGACTGGCTGACACTGTCCCCTTCTGCCTTGTGGTCTTCTATAACCTCTGCCTTTCCTTAAAAATAACTCCCTGGGGATTTCCTTTCCAGCCTTCGAGGTTCTTTGTCCATCTCTCAAGAGTTTCCAGGTGCAAGGGTCGACCATTTGTGCTTCTTTTTATTAGAGAAGGATTTGCTGAGACACAAGCAAGTCACCTGGCCCGAGTTGAGAGAGGATGCTCAGGGCTTGTGATGGGAGGGATAGATCCATCCCACAGGTGAGAACATCCACATGCACGTTCATCTGGAGGAGGCCGAGCCTGAGTGCAGTGATAACCCCAAGCAGCAGAGCTTCCCCTTGCTCCCAGTGCGTCCCCAGCCCTTCAGCCAGTTTCCCAGCTGGCTGGTGTCTCAAAACACAGGTCAGTTCTCCAGGCATGAAGTCAGGTTTGAATTAGTCCCGTCACTGGGATAAAGCACCTCTGGCCACCCTCTTGCTTCAGAAAGGGGAGATCCAAGCAGAGGAGAAGATCCATCCTCTGGGTTGAGACTCGGCAGATGGAGCTCAGTGGCCCATCACCATTGCCCTCCTCGAAGACCTCCCCCTGAGGAGGCAGCGCTTGCGCATACGGGTCTAAATTATGCATTTTATTGTTAAATGCTTTTTCTGGCCAAGCACAAGGTCTCTTCCCAACAGAGCCTGCAGCCAAGGCTCCCGTAGCAGGGCATGGAAGTAAAAGTACCTGCAAGGCAGGATGCTGAGCAGACAGGGGGTACAAACCCAGGGGGAGGGAAACCTTTGCAAACACCAGCGTCTCACCACCAACACAACCTGGGCCCACTGGCCCCCTCCCCTCACAGACCCCAATTCCTTCCCGTCAGGAATGCCTGGCACCAGACAGGGAGCAGGTAAGGCTTTGTAGTGTCTTTTCGACCTCTCCTAGTGTTCTGCCAGGCCCACGGCAGCAGTGGGTTGCTCTGCAGGTGACACAGACTTGAGGACACCACCACCATTCATTCCCCAACACCAGAATAGAGCTTTTCTGCTCAAAAATTCCTCTATTCACTCCAAATAGAGGGTTCACTAAGAGGCACTGCCCCTCCGTGCAAACCATCCCATTCAAACGACCTCTAAAAGCGTTTCCTAAAAGCACCCATGGATTTTTATGGACTCTTATTTTTAACCTGGGGGCATCATGACTACAATCTAGGTATTGCAGGACCTCAAATAAGCAAAAGCAGCCCCAGCTCCCCATGCACAGACCTGTTCAGTGGGGACGGACAAGACCCCACTGGGAGATTTCCAGCCCAGAGAGGTGAGCAGCAGCAGGAGACTGTGGGCTCTGGTTTCGTCCCTCGTGTCACCTTTCAGCAAGATCCCACCAACAACGCAGCAGCCGGCATCTTCCCAGGGCTTCTTCTGAAGCTGAACTTGCAGCTGAGATGGCAGGGACTGCAGTCATCTGGATTAATCCACTTCTTGGAGGAAAGCTGCTCAGACTGACACCGGCTGCTACTGCCAACACGGCAAACTTGATTTATTGGACCTGTGCAGGGGATTCAGCCATAAAGCAACACCCCAGCCCTCCCACAAATTCATCTTCATGTGGCCCCCAACTCCCCAGCTGACAGGGACCAGGACTACCCATGGGAGAACACCNGGGGGAGGGGGGGGGAATAACTCCACAACCAGGTAAGAAAGAAGAGTTTTGCTCCTTTTGGTCCAGTTTTAAATTCCAGGTTGAAAGAAGACAACTGCTGAGCCTTCCTCTGAGCCATTCAGCCTCACACCTGGGTGTCACAGCCACCAGGTTTCAACACAAAACTGCATTAGTGTAATGGGGATGATGTGCATGTGATTAACGGGTTCTACTCGAACACAGTTACCCCCAGCGAGAAGCAGGGTGACGTTTCCAGCTCCCAGCACTGCTGCAGGAAGGGGCACAACAACTACCTGGAGCCTGCAGCTCCCGTTGGAAAGGGGCAGCCCCTCAGGGACATGGACCAAGGGTTCCTACATGGTTCTGATGACTGGTGCTTTGTGTCCATGGGTGCCCACCCAAGGGAAGTCTTCTGCTGCCCAGTAACAGCACCAAGACACCACTTGGGGAGTAGCAAGAGCATCTTGTCACAGAACTGCTTCAAAAATCACCGTGGGAAGATGGGAAGCAGAAGAGCAGGGAGATAACCCATGCAATTGCATAAAATTAATTTCCTTTAAAAAAACCCGACATCTCTTAGGTCAAAAAGGGAATTCCCCTCCCAACCATGAAGGAGGGAAAATCTCTACAAGCAGAAGAGGAAGCAGATAAGGTATCACTGTCAAATATCTTAAGCAAATTGGCTGAAAATTATACACTGGCTTCTACATAGAGCCTAGAAAACCTCTAAGACAGCACTTCGGGCCTTCCCCTTCACCAGCTCATCAATAAATCAGGACAAGGACAAACCCAGCTCCTGGATAAAGTTCTGCTGAACTATAAAACCTGACTGATGTTTTATGCCACGTCCACCTCTTTGCACAGTTCAGGCTGGCTGTCAAAACTCTTGTGAGGGTCAAGAGGAGTCAAAAGTAAAGTTTTCCATGCGGGTGCTACCAAATGCCACGTAAACAAGGATGTCTAATGTCTCCAGGGTTCGCTTCCAATTCTCCTAACGTGACTGTTATCTAGCAAGCACATCCCAGAGGAATCCACGGTACATGATAAGCGGCTGCCAAGAGCAAAAACAGAGCTAAGAAGTCTCCTTCCACCAGCCAGCATAAAGCTTCCCAGCAGAATGGGAACATTTGCCTGCAGTTTGCAAAGCTTGACTACTGTTTCTTGCAAAAACCACACAGGCTGCCCCAAAAATGCAGCTCCCCATACCTCCAGATCAGTTGGAAGTACAAGCTGCATACAACACGTAGCAGCCAAGAACAGCCTGTCAAAATGAGAGCATCGCCTAAACAAATCAGTGAGGAGTTAGTTACAAAACCAAGCCATCCATCAAGGAGAGAACAAGCACCACAGCCAGGAGATTTCAACCCATTTATTGCTGCCTGGTCCCTTAGAGATGCCGAGGCTTCCTCAAGGCACCTGTATTTTTCCAGTTCTTCTTCAGCAAGGTTGTCTGGAAGCTGAGGAGCAGGTGGGCTTTGAAGACGAATTTGTCCTAGGTCATCTTCACGTGACCGACTGTCCCAGTCAGATGGAGTGCTGGGGACAAGGACACCAAGGTCACTTTGCAGGGAAGCTGCAAAGACCGCAGCCTGCTACCTAATAAAGCCAGAGCAGCAGGCTCAGACCTTGATGATCAGGGCACAATTTCTATTTATGTCGTATTTTGGGCAGCTCTACAATAGCTTCAATATCCTCAGCCACTAACTCACTGGTATGCAAATACATCAACAATTCGGCTCCCTGGAGGTTTCTTTCCTCCAGCTAATGTAGACTTTGAAGCCTCATCAGTCCACTGTCACCTAAAATAGCTTCAGAGATTCTTACTGTAAAGAAATCTCTTAATGTTAAGAGCATCACTTAATGCTTTGGAGTTTCATTCCTTGGGCTGGAACTAAACATTAATGAGCAAACTTGAAGCAGTAACATGTCACACCTACGTGCTTTATTCCCTCTTCTCCCTTTGTAGATGTAAATGTTTATAAGTTTTTAAATAGTTCCTGAAGTATGCAGTGCTACAAAACCTCCATTAAAACTCTTGCACTGCCTGCCTCCCTCCGAGTCCAGCCACTCTCTCCCATCCTTATCTTCCCTGTCCTTCGAGCCAATATAAAAATAATGAAGGCTGATTAAACCTAATCCAGAATTATCATCTCCAAACAGCCTCAGACCAGTTTACGTCTTGGCTCAGTGATGTGTTAAGGGCATTAAGGACTAAGGAATGACCTGTGAACTCCACCATGAACTGTCCCTTGCTCTGAGCCACCACAATGCCAGAAAAACGCTTGAAATATGGAGATTTTGGAAAAGATGACTCTTTGCTTTGGGTCCCAGGCTGCCGCTGTGAGTCGAGAGAGGGAGGTTTGCCAGTTTTGTGGAGACTTGGAGTCATGGAGGAGCAACCTGCTTCATCAAGGGCAGATGCCAGGAAGGCATCGTTCTTCTCAACTCTGAGAAGCAAAATAAGGGCACATGCAGGAAAAATCGCAGCCGTATCACTCCATTTTTAAACAGAAAGCGGTCCCAAGTCAATTAAAACAAGCAGAGATGCCTGCAAACTGGACTGACGAGGCCCATGGATACTCAGTCAAGCTCTTCAGATTCAGGGAGGTATCAGAGATGGTGGTGCGGGGCAGGAGACACCTGGTCACCCGGCAACTCATCAAGAAAAAGAGAACCTAAAAGCAGAGTGTCTGCTTTTTTGAGGCTTCTTGGTGCTGGTCGGGTAATGTGGAGACCTGCTTGACAGAAAACTTGTTTTGATAAGAGAATACACAGGGGAAAATGGGCAATGTTCCTTCTCTGAACAAACGGCAGCTGGCCTGGGCTTCACAACTGCTGGAGCCCATCTTCAAGCACTTGAGTGTCAACGCTACTCCATCAATAATGCAAAAATTACGCATTTGTTTTCCTGGTTTAAAAAGAAAGGCCACAATTTTGGCACAAACCTACCACATCCACGCAGTCACAATGCCCAGCCCCAACCCAGGTGGACACAGGGCCGGAGGCGGGGAGCGGAGCAGCGGCCACCCACAGCCCAACCCCTCCACCGCTCCTCCCCTGCCGCCATCTTGGGAGGGGCGGGGAGGGGGACGCCATCTTAAGTGTGGCAAAGCGGGGAGGCGCCATTTTGAGTGTGGCGGGCACGGAAGGCGCCATCTTGAGTGTGGCGAGAGGCCCATGGAGGCAGGTTCTGAGGTAGCCCAGAGACACACCAAACACTGTGCTGACTGAAATCGAATTCATTGTTTAACGGAGAAAACCCTCATCTTCAAGCCTCGGGGCGTGTGTGGGGCCAAGATAGCATCGCCTGGCAACAGTGAGCCTCAAACCTGGGTCTCCATCACACCCTTGGTGGGTCTCCACCTCCCAGTGAGGAACTGGGTGCATCTTCCATCACCTTGTGATTCCCTTTGGTGTTCACCTGGGAGGATGAGGGAGAAGAGAAGTCAAGAAAAGGGAATCCCCCCACTAACCACACTGCAGCACAGTTTCTGCCAGCATTTGATGGCTCCCCACCACCCAGGACAGACCATGGAGACTGTTGTTGTCCCCAACAAGAGAGAGACCCCAGCCTGGAGGGCACAGCATCCATCTCACCTGCCTCCTTCCAGCACAGCCTGCAGCGACTTCTTCAGAGCCGCGTTGCTGCGATCCAGAGCGGCAGCCAGACGGTTCCGGTGGGCTGGGGTGACCTGGGATGGAGAAGAGGGTGCTGAGATTGCTTCAGTGCCAGGAACCCACCTAAGAGCCCTTGGCCACATCCTGGGACAGCTCACCAGCTGATGTGCAGGACCTGAGCCTGGTCCTCCTCACCTGGCTTTGGTACATGGTCAGCATGGCCGTCACCAGCTTGGCGTAATCCAGCGAGGTGGAGAAAGCTGGGGCTTGCCAGCACAAAGTCAGGACCAGGAGATCAAAGAGTTCGGGGGGCAGCACCTCCTGGAAGAGAGCCATAAGTGGGAAGGAGAGCCTGGCCTTGCTCCAGCGCTGCTGAAGCTGGCAAGGAAACCCAAGGAGGACACGGGGGATCCCCTCACCTGCCGCCCCAGCACAGCCTGCACAACCAGCAGGAGTTTCTCTGACAAAGGCAACTCCAGGACTTGGCTGCAAAGGATGGAGAAGAGGAAAGGTGATGCTCACATGGCCTCACTGATGTTCCTGAGGCACCGGAGCCATCAAAGCAGGCGTGAGGGCAGAAACAAGGCTGTCACCCCTGTAATCTCGTTAATTATTTTACCTTAGCACCAGTCTCACACAGTCTGGCTCCAGGCACTCCTCCACGAGCTCGCACACCAGCTTGGTCTGCTCAGCACCTGCAAGGGCAAGGCAAAAGAGTAAAGAGCCTCCAGAAGCTGCCAAATCCACAGGGATGTGTCTGACCCTTCCTGGCACCCCTTCACACAGGGGTACATCCCAGTCGGGACACCCAGAAACCACATAGTGCCCCCTCCTGCTGCTTGGGATAAGCCAGCTTCCTTTTCCTATCTGCAGCAAGGGTTTAATTAGCGAAAATTAGGAATTAGGAATTAGGAAAAGGGGATGCTGCTGGGGCAGGGATCCATGTAGGACACTTCTCGTGCCAGCAGAGCCACCCTGGAGACGCTTTGGCCCGAGCATTCTCAAGTCCATGAAGAGATGGCGACTGTCCCCAACACAACCTCCCTTCCCTCCCAGGCATCTGTAAATTCATCTCCCATCCTAACTCCCAAGCGCTCACCTCCCCAGGTAAAACCACCACCATCCCTCTGTGGTTCCAAATACACTTCTGGGGTGATAAAAGCCTCCTCCCAGCAGACAGCATTCTGCTGCTGGGGCTTCCCCTCCTGCTACATGGAGCCCAAGTCCCCTCTCCAGCTCCCTCAGCTGCTCCCAGGAGCAGCCATGCCTCCTGCGAGCCCATCGCACCTTCCCCTGGCTCCTGCAGGACAGCGGCCACCAGGACTCGACAGAAAGGCTGGGAATACTTGGAGCAAAACGAGGTGAGGGCAGCCATGAGGTGGCGGGAGGGTGGCTGGGTGAGGGACAAGATCTACGGAGAGAAAAGGCAGGAGATGGAGATGGCAATGATGGAAAACAGAGTGCAGGAAACCTCTGTCCCAGCACTTACTCGCCTGAGAAAGAGCTGCTCTGCCAGGATGGCTGCGCTGGTGTAGCTGAGATCGGGGGTGAGAGCCAGCAGCCAGCTGCAGAAACGCACCAGGAGGTGCTCTGGGCACGTGGAGAGCTGGAGGAAGGAGCACAGCCCCTGGAGCTGGGGACAGCAGAGGGGACAGGGATGTTAGGGACAGCAGCAGGCTCTCTGCAGCACCAGCAGTGGGATGGCCGAGGCTCACCTGGCTGGGAGAGGAGTTATTCAGGATGTGCAGCTCAGAGGGGACGCTCAGCTCGAAGTGCTGTAGGGAAACACGGTCCTTGAGTAATACACCAAATAAACCAACACACCAAATACAGCTCCAGGGCTGTTCTCTTCCCTACTGGCCGCTGACTTCAGTCAGCACTGACTCTGCAGGTGGCCCATCACCCCACAGATCTCCAGGGGCAGAGGCAGGTATTAGCCCAGAAGAGGTGACAGCAGGGGTTTTTATCCCTCTCCAGTCATCCCCATGAAGCCCACCTCCTCCCCATCCCTTCTGGAGGTCCTGGCATGAGCCCATTTCGACCATCAGCTCCAGGAGAGACAAAGAAGCAAACACTTACATTGGATTCCTTCTGCAGCAGCATTTTCAGCCTCTGTCCATGCACCTGAGGAAAACAAGATGAAAGAACAGAAATCAGGCTGTAAAGGCACACTGTCTGGAAGGGGACAGCAAACCCGCCCATTACCTGGAGAAAGGACTGGACCTCTGTTGCCCGCTCTGCCTGGGAGATCTTCCTGGGCTCCCCGGCTGTATCCTCCTGGGAGCTTTCTAGAGCAGCTCCAGCCAGGCTCTGAGCAGATCCGTCCCCTGAAATCTCCCCAGGCACCTCCTCTTCCACCTCTGCATCCACATCCCCACCCTCCTGGGTTCCCGGGTGCTCGAACGCTGCCTCCTCCAGCAGCATCCTCTCCCCTTCTCTCTCCTCATCCAGCTCCAGGCTCTCCTCCGACAATTTCTTATGCTTTCCATCTTGAAGCACAGAGTCTGCCACGTCCCCAGCAGCACTGGGCTGTTTGCTGAAGCACCAGTTCAGTTTTCTTCGCCCCTCTGGTTTGTTCTGGGCAATTTTCTGGCACAGGCACTTAAGCTGCTGCTGGCAGGCAGAAGACAAGGGAGCTGGAGGTGGGGAGCGCTCCTCTCCCCTCAGTCCTTGCTGCAGCAGACCCCCCAGTGCCCGCACCCAGGGATCCACCTGGGAATCCTGCTCCAGGGCTTGGAGCAGCCGGACAAGACAACCTTCTGGCACCACAGCTTGTACCACGAGGAGCAGGGAGAAGAGATTCCTCTGGCACAGGACAGGGAGCAGCAGCAGGCGTGGTTTCCTGGATATAGGTGGGAAAAAAGGGAGAGGTGACACATCAGAAGAAAGCCCTGAGTCCTTATTGCCAACCTGAGCCACAGAGCAGGGTGTAACAGGGTTAGAAAGCAAGAGAAGATCCTGACTTCACACCAGGGGGAGGAGGAAGATCCATAGTGCTGAACTGAGCACCCACCGTGCCAAACCTCCCACAGAACCAGGGAATTGTCTGAGTTGGAAGGGATTTCTCAAGATGAGCCAGCCCTCCCAGTTTAGTCTCATCAGCAAACTTGCTGAGGATACACTCTGCCCCCTCGTCCAGGCCATTGATGAATCTGTTCAACAAGACTGGATCGAGTATTGACCCTTGGGGGACACCACTGGTGACAGGCCTCCAACTCAACCCTGCTCCATCAACCACAACCCTCTGGGTTCTGTCCCACAGCCAGCTCTCGATCCACCTCACTGCCCCCTCACCTAACCCACATTTCCTCAGTTTCCAAAACACCCAGTTTTGGGAACAGGGCTACTTACACAGCCAGGGTCCCCTCCAGCTCCTCCAGCACAGGTTCCTCGGCGCACAGGGCTGCAGTGAAGGTTTGCCAGGGAAACACCTGCCCTGCTCCCCCGGGGACCCGCTGCAGCATCCGGAGGGCGGCCAGAGTCCCCGAGGAGCTGGAGGCCAGTGCGTGGAGCAGGAGTCGGCACGGCTTCTCCAAGTTCTGCAGCCAGGGCAGGTGGGGGGGCTCCATCGGGGCTCTGGGGGGCTCCATCGCTGTTTTTGGGGGCTCCATCGGGGCTCTGGGGGGCTTCACAGCCACCTGCAAGAAAATCGGGGGTGAACCTGATGTGGGTCACACCGAGAAGAGCATGGGGAGGTTTGATCCATCCAGGACCTGACCAGCCCAGCTCTGGAGCAAACACCGGGGTCTTCCCTCACTGGCTGCAGTTTTGGGGGCTGCCCTTAGTGCTGTGCAGGGGGGAGTGTCTATGGTCATCTTCATCACCCGTGGTCATCCTCATCACCTGTGGGTGCAGCAGCTCCACCGAGGGTCCCACCGGGAGCTCCTCCGAGCCCTCCAAAACCACTTCACTCACAGCTCTTCCATCCCTCACCCTTCCTGGGGAGACCGAGATAGACCCCTCTTCACCCCCCCCCAAGCTGCTGCTGGCGGTGGGTCCCACTGTAGCCCCCTCCCCCGGGA
>VXBW01002429.1:398065-425320 GCA_013400375.1 Thinocorus orbignyianus | reverse complement strand
AGTCTCCCATGGGTGCAGAGCACCCCACCATCCAGGAGGTCAGGGCAAGAGAAGAGCCCCAGGACCCCTGTGGCTCTGTCACCCACCCCCCAACTTCCAGAGGGGGGAGTGGGGATGCTGGACTTGCTGGGAGTTCAGCCATCCACATGGGGCTATTCCCCATCCCATCCCAGCCCATCCCATCCCTGCAGCACCCTCCATGCCCAGAGCCACCCCAAATTAATGCTGGGAGCAGCTGAATACGTCAAAAATAGATGCTTCCCCCATCCCAGAAGATGTCTCCTTGCCACCAAGAGCATCCCCAGCACCCAGTGGGGCAGCCACCGACCCGGTGGCTTAATCGGAGTCGCTGAAGTCCATGATGAACACCTCGTGGTCATAGAGCGAGTGCCGAAAGTGCGCCCCCAGCAGCGAGAAGGCCCATTCCAGCAAGCAGAACTCCTCATCCTCCTCATCAGAGCTCTCCGAGGGAGAAGGGCTGAACCCCTGTGGTGCAGGAACGGAGAGTGAGCCCCGGCTTCGAGCCATGCAGTTGCCTTCCCCCACGTCCACCACCACCACCAACAANAGGCTGAACAGCCCCAGCTCTCTCAGCCTGTCCTCACAGCAGAGCTGCTCCAGCCCTCTGAGCATCTTGGTGGCCCTGTGCTGGACCTGTTCCACCAGATCCATATCCTTTCTCTGTTGAGGACTCCAGAGCTGGACACAGAACTCCAGGTGGGGTCTCACAAGAGCAGAATAGAGAGGGAGAACGATCTCCCATGACCTGCTGGTCACCCTTTTGATGCAGCCCAGGATGGGGTTGGTTTCTGGGCTGCCAGCTCACAGGATGTTCCCCCCACCCCAACTTACGATGGGCATCCTCGGCCGTGGCCGCCTGCGCCGTGGCAGCCTCCCGGCAGGCAGCTCGTGCAGGTAGATGCAGTCCGACTTGAAGGGGCAACGGCCGTGGTTCTGCACAAAGAACTTGCACCGGATTTTCCTGGAGGATTGAGTCAAAGCCTGGCCATAAGCACAGCTCCCACGGCGGGACAGAGCCCACGGTGCCCAACACTCACCCCGTCCGCGCCTTGAAGCTTTCGATGAGCTTCTCCTTCTCACCCGCGTCCGACACCCAGTACTTGTGGGGGATGTAGTAACTGGAGGTGACCCGGCACTGGGGGCAAGCCCTGGGTGGTGGGAAGGCAATGGGTGCAGGTGAGTCTCAGCACCCACGCTGGGTGATCCCACCTCATCCAGCACCCCCATCGCTGCCCCCAAGTGACAATTCCCAGAAGAAAGTTTCTCTGATCCCAAAGGCGCAACGCCAGACCCAAGGAAGGATTTTAGGGTGCAGAAGGGGTGCTGGTGACCACCTCACCCTGTGTCCCTCCCCATCCTTGCTCACTTGATGACCCCGTTCTGGAAGTCCTTGCTGCAGCGCCACTTGCGGATGCAGCCCAGGCAGTACGCGTGGCTGCAGTTCGGGAGGATCCCAAAGACCCGCTCCTCCGGCAGCGCCTTCTCATACACCCGGTCCATGCAGATCCCGCACACCACGGCCTCGCTGCGGGCCCTCAGCACCCCCACGGGGACTGGGGGGGCTGCAGCACCTGCCTCCGGGGGGACCTGCAAGCAGAGCAGCCCCCTGGCTCCACCACTGGCCCAGCCCAGGGGACCGGCGTGGGGTGGCGGGGGTCGTGTGGCCATAGGAGACCCCCCCGCAACAAGCCCACCTCTGCAGAGTCAGTCCACGTTGCTGTTTCCACCGTCGTCTCTCTGGAGTAACTGGAATTTGGACCTGGTCCTCGCCCTCGAGGTTGGGATCCTGCAGGTAGGAGAGCAACACACTCTGGCCCATCATCAAAGGGGCAGGCTGGCTGCTCGGGGGGCACTGGCTGAGCAGTTAAGGTCCCCCACCCCAAAAAGGATGCTCCAGAACTTTCCACAGCCCCAGAGATGGACGGAGGGAGGAGGATTCAGGTCAAGGGTAGACACATGCCCAGGATGCCCCACCACAACCACCCAGGTACCCTTAGTCCTACTGGTTCCAGGGAACCCTAGCACCCACCTGAGGCATCCCGAGCTCGTGCAGGGACAAATTCTCCACCCATGGCCCCACGGGAGATGTCAGCAGGTGCTGGGATGTTCTCCTTGTCTTTCTCTTCCTCCTCAACCTCCACGCTTGACAACTTGAAGGTCACACGCATCGTGCTGGGGACAGGGCTGGCCAAATTGTGTCGGGGTCCCCCTGAGCTCCGGACCACTGCCACAGGGCCACTGCGGGGCTCCGAGCCCCAGCGGCCGGGGGACAAGGTGGGCTGGGGGCCATAGCGTGTCCCCACCAGCTCATCTGGGATGTGCTGGAAGCTGGAGAAGCCCAGGGACAGAGAGACAGAGGGTCCCGTCAGCCCAGTGTGGCACCTCCTGGCCACTAGCCCATCCTCGTGGCATCAGGCCCCCTCCCCACTCCCCGCTGCCCCTTACCTGCAGCGCTCTCCATAGCTACAAAATCCGCTCTGGAAGTACCTGCAGATCTGGGAGGACTTTCCGTCGTGCGAGAAGCGGCAGTTCTGGCCCCAGCGACAGGATCCACGGGCAAAATTCCTGAAAGCCGGAGAAGCCACGTGGCTGGGGGGCAGTGCCCCCCACCTCCAGCCACCCCACATCCCACAGGGCACCACCTTTGCAGGATGGGGTCTTATTTTCAGACCTCCCAACCCCTCAGGTATCCAAAATTCTCAAGAGCTATTGTAACCAGCCCGGAGGGGAAGGGGAAAGTGAAGGGGAAGTGTCCCCCCACTGACTGGCTTTCCAAGGAGGAAATATTAATAGTTTCTGATATAAATTTAACACGCTCTGGGCAGATCTGTCGTTATCTCAACCCCTCAAGCCCCACGGTGGGCACCAGGAAAGGCTGCTGGGGTTTCAGCCGGCAGCTGAAGGCAAGGCGTTTGCTCAAACCCTCTCCTACAGGAGGACGAGGCAGGGAGAATTTGTGGAGAAAACAAGAAAAAAAAAACCCAAGGTAAAACTCATGGGTTGAGAAAAAGTTTAACGGGATAGAAAAGGCAACTTTATCGTTGTTATAGTACGGAACAAGCGATGGAGCAGGGGGGTGCCCAGCCCTGACGGTGGAAAGTCCTTGAGGGGGTGTAAGCTCTTCTGGGTGACAACCCAAACATCCCGGGTTTATCAGCCCCGTTCTCATCCCAAATCCCAAACACCCGGCTCTGGCACCTTCTGGGAAGCAAACTCCAGCCCAGTCCAAACCAGGACCCGCCCATCAGCCTTATCTCCTGGNCAAAACCCGCTCCTAGTCTCCCTCTCCCCTTCCCCACCGCCAAGCCTGACCTGCAGAGGGGTCTCCAGCAGCCCCCCCGGGCCCTCAGAGCCCCAGATGCCACCAGCGAGCCCGGCTCCATCTTCTCCCCAGCGGTCGGGAGGGCGGGGCGACCTCCCGGGGCTATTTATGGCCTCGGAGGGGCCCGTGGGCGCCGCCAGGTAACCGTCACCTGCCCGCAGCCACGGCGGCTTAACCCCCGCCACGCCGAGACCACCTTCCCCGGATCCCCCTCTACCCCCCCCAGAGCCATGGGAGAGGCTGGGAGAGGAAAGTTTGGGGGTCTGAAGCTGCTCCCCGCAAACTCCGGGATGCTCAGACCCAGCTGAATGCAGAGCACACGGGTCCCCAAGCACATCCGAACCCAGGGTGTCCCCATCCTCACCCATCGTGGGTTGGGTTCAGCTCCAGCACATGGCTGGGATGTCCTCATGCCCATTCTCACCCACCTTGGGCTGGGTTCAGCTCCAGGATATGGCTGGGGGGTCCTCAAGCCCATTCTCACCCACCTTGGGCTGGGTTCAGCTCCAGGACATGGCTGGGATGTCCTCAAGACCATCCTCACCCATCTTGGTCTGGGCATGGTCAGGATGTACCCAAGCTCATTCTCACCCATCTTGGGCTGGGCTCAGCTCCAGCTCATGGGTCCTCAAGCCCGTCCTTGCCCAGGTTGTTCCCAAGCCCATCCTCACCCATCTTGGGCTGGGTTCAGCTCCAGGACACGGCCAGGGTGTCCCCAAGCCCATTCTCACCCACCTTGGGGTGAGCTCAGCTCCAGGATACAGCCAGGATATCCCCAAGCCCATCCTCGCCCCTCTTGGAGTGGGCTCAGCTCCAGCACACGGGTCCCTGAGCCCACCCAAACTCAGGATGTCCCCANTCAAGCAGCTGCTGCACAAGGCTGGGGGCTCCCCCCCACCAAGAGTTTGGGGGGAGACCATGGGGACAAGCTGGGGGTGCTGAGGAATGGGGTACCCCCCCTCCATGGGGACAAGGAAACGGACAAGGGTCCCCCGCCTTGGGGGTGGCAGGAAAGGGGTGCCNAACTCCGGGATGCTCAGACCCAGCTGAATGCAGAGCACACGGGTCCCCAAGCACATCCGAACCCAGGGTGTCCCCATCCTCACCCATCGTGGGTTGGGTTCAGCTCCAGCACATGGCTGGGATGTCCTCATGCCCATTCTCACCCACCTTGGGCTGGGTTCAGCTCCAGGATATGGCTGGGGTGTCCTCAAGCCCATTCTCACCCACCTTGGGCTGGGTTCAGCTCCAGGACATGGCTGGGATGTCCTCAAGACCATCCTCACCCATCTTGGTCTGGGCATGGTCAGGATGTACCCAAGCTCATTCTCACCCATCTTGGGCTGGGCTCAGCTCCAGCTCATGGGTCCTCAAGCCCGTCCTTGCCCAGGTTGTTCCCAAGCCCATCCTCACCCATCTTGGGCTGGGTTCAGCTCCAGGACACGGCCAGGGTGTCCCCAAGCCCATTCTCACCCACCTTGGGCTGGATTCAGCTCCAGGACATGGCTGGGATGTCCTCAAGACCATCCTCACCCATCTTGGTCTGGGCATGGTCAGGATGTACCCAAGCTCATTCTCACCCATCTTGGGCTGGGCTCAGCTCCAGCTCATGGGTCCTCAAGCCCGTCCTTGCCCAGGTTGTTCCCAAGCCCATCCTCACCCATCTTGGGCTGGGTTCAGCTCCAGGACACGGCCAGGGTGTCCCCAAGCCCATTCTCACCCACCTTGGGGTGAGCTCAGCTCCAGGATACAGCCAGGATATCCCCAAGCCCATCCTCGCCCCTCTTGGAGTGGGCTCAGCTCCAGCACACGGGTCCCTGAGCCCACCCAAACTCAGGATGTCCCCAAGCCCATCCTGAGCTGAGCTCAGCTGCAGCACATGGTTGAGATGTCCCCAAGCCCATCCTTGCTCAGCTCCAGTATGTGGCTGGGTTGTCCCCAAGCCCATCCAAAGCCACCCTGGGGTGGGCCCAGCCCCATGCCCAGCCCCATGCCCAGCTTCACCCCACAGCAAGGCAAAGATTTGGGGCAGGGAGCGCTTGGCTCCAAGGCCGGGCCCCTGCTCCCGGTCAGTTCTTCCTGCCTTTAGGTTTGGTGGGAAGCGCAGGCCGGAAAAACAAAGCAGCTGTGAGACCTGGGAATCCCGGAGACCCGGGGAATTGCAGGAAATCCCTGGAAATCCCAGTGAATCCAGCATGGCCTCTGCTGGAAACTCTGCCACCAGGGGCCAAGAGAAACCCCCCCAAAGAAAAGCTGGAAACGAAAAGGTTCTTAAATATTTAGTTCGGATTTATTAAAGTCAAGTCAGTTTGTGGACACTATATTATTAAAAACACTTGGAGTTTTGTACTTCTAGCAAAAATATACATTTCAGTTTGAGGGTTGTTACGCTGTCGAGGAGGGAAGAGCAAAAAGTTCCTCAGGTGACGAGGACACAAGTCCCAGATGCCAGCCGTGGCCGGGGGGGGATGCCACCGGGGGCTTTGGGAAGGACAAATCCCCCTCCCCAGGACTCCGTCTCTCCGGTGCCTTCCCCCAGAGGGTTTCAAAGTGCTTTAGAAACGGTAATTCCTAACATCCCTGCGAGGTAGGGAGGGAAAGGGGCCGGGCGGGCAGAGGGTGGGGAAACTGAGGCACGGCAAGGAGCCGGGGTGTGGCAGCAAGGGCAGGTTTGGGACCCGCAGAGGGAAACCCAGCGCTTTTCCCCTTTGGGGTTTTAAAGGAATTATTGCACCAGGGAAATCTGCTCCCCTGAAGAGGAGGGAAATAAAAGAAAACCGACTCGTTTGCTCCCACAACCCCCTCCTTGGGAATATCAGGATTTTGATAAGGCTGCTCGGGACACACGGCATCACGAGCTGCAGATGGGCCAGTGCTGCTTCTCCGCTTGGCCACCTTCATCCCGAGAGGGGACCGAGCCCTTCCCGGGTCTGTCCCCTCTCCCAGACCCCTGGTGACACAGCCCCCCATGCGGGGGTCCCATCCTGTCCTGTGCAGCACCGTGGTGTTTCACTACTGTGAGAAATGGTGAGGTAAATCCCAGAAGGGCTCTGGGAGACCCCGAAGCCTGTCCCCACGCTGGGGACAGTGGCAGAGGATGGGGCTGGCTGTCCCCCGACCCAACCATGCTCCCCGGGAAGCTCATCATGAGCATCCCACCCTCTCCCTGCCCTTTTAGAAACACTTGGCATTTATAATAACTGTGTTTTACAGCCACAAAGCTCTTCACACCCAATGCACTAATTAATCCTCGTGTCCCTGCTCTGAGCAGAGCGCGGGTGACAACCCAGCTCCCCTTTGCCGGAGGGGAAACTGAGGCAGGGCAGTGCCCTCTCAGCATCGTGAGCCCTGTGAGCTGGCCCTGGCTTTGCTTTTCCCCTTTGCTTGCTCCGGTGCTTTCGGGAGCTGCCAGGGAGCCTCTGCTGCCCACACTGACCCTGCGATGCCCCCAGAGCCCCCACCCCTCTCCTGGGGCTTGGGAAAGGAGCTGCAGGACAAGCTCACCCAAACCCACACCGGTCCCAGGCCTGTCCCTGTCCCTGCACACACCTTCCTGTAACTCCTGCCTGCGCAGAAGAGCCCAGGGAAGCAAACAGGTACCTGGTGAATATTTAGGAGCTAAACCCTTTCTCTCCCCCTTCCCCACCCCCCTCTTTGCCCCACATCGAGCGCTGAGGGGCAGGTTCCCTCTGACACAGGGGTACCAGGAGCAAGGGCTCCCACAGGGCGCTCGGGGGAAGGCAGAGACCACAGGATCCCTCCGGGAGCCACGCCGGGGGCGATGGGGGGCTGCAGCTGAGCTAGGACAGCCCTCCCCATCTTCAAACACTCTGGTTTTCCTTTGGGAAAAAAGAAAAACTTCCTTTCAATTCACTGTCCCAGACTTCCCAGCTCAGGGCTACGTCTCAGGAGTGCAATATAAAATAAGAATATAAAGCCAGGCTGTAAGCGCAGTGCTGGCCCCGCCAGGTGACACCCACCCCGTGCTCGGGTGTCCCAACAACCAGAGAACCCCCTCCCCAGCCCCCAGCTGCAGCAGGGACCCCACCACATAAAGCAGCCGCCCCTCCAGAGGCCTCGGGGAGCAGCTGAAGAGCTGGGCTGAGGTAACGGAAGGAGAAGCTTACGATTTGCTGCTGTGAAAGTGTTAGTGTGTGTTAAGGGAAGCCCTTGCCCAGCAGGAGGCGGCTGCAAAGTCCTGCCCCATGTACCGTATGTCGGGGGGACGTAGAAAAGAGTTTCCAGTAGAAGAAATGGAAGACGTGGGGAAAGGTTTTTCCGTGTTCCTATACAAAAAGTCCTGACGGGACTCCATGGCTTCACTCTCATAAATAACAGGTCCTTAGTACATGTCCTTGTAGATCTCCTGCAGAAGCGGGTGCAGAGATGTCTTGTTCTTGATCTTCTGCACCAGCTGGGCGTGCTCCGTCACCAGCTGCCGTAGGTCGGCCATCTTCTGCAGGAGTTTGGGGAAGAGGTACTGGGCATCGGGGTGGTTGGACTGGAGGTGGAACTCCAGCGCTCGCAGGATGTTGTCCTGGATCTCCTCCACCTGCTTCATGTTCATCAGGCCAGGACGGTCTGCGGGGAGGAAGCAGGGTAGCTGTTATGGTGTAGCCCTCCAAAGGACACGCTCCTCCTAGGGAAAGGGACAGGGGATCTGGAACCCACCCACCGTCACCCTTGTCAACTAGACAAGGGCAGAATGTGCCCGTGGACAACATATCCCTCAGCAGCACGTGAGGAGATGCCACTTCTATGCCCCTTGTTCTTGGTCCAAGCTTTCTAGGTGTCACAGCCACAGAGAAGCTTTGGTTTTGGAACAGTTCAGTTCTTCTCTTGCTCCTCTAAGTCACCACAGGCTGACGGCAGGGCCAGCTGCCCCTCAGCTCCCTCAGCCCGGCCCCAACCACCTCCGAGTCCAGGAGGACTCTTCCCAACACAGCCAAGAGCGCTCACTCACCTCCACAGAGGATAATGGCAGCCACAAAGAGGGACAGGTCACTGTCATCCAGCTCCAGCGCGTTGAATTTCACAGCAAACTCAAACTTGGGCTCCATGATCTCGTTGAAGGGCTTGCGCAGGCTACGCAGGAACTCACGGGTCACAAAGGCATTCCCGTTGGCCACCAAGAGCCCGTCCTTGTTCATGATAGAGGCCAGCATGGCGAAGATGGCCTCGTGCACCCCGTACTTCAACAGAGTCACTTGGTCGTTCAAGTAGAGGCCTAAAAAGCTGGGGATGCTCTTGGCAAACTCCGTCAGCTCCCGCACCGTCTCCACCGAGGTGCACTGGCAGCGGTAGAAGACGTGCACCTCGATCTCCTTGTAGGGGGGGATGCCGTTCACCAGTTGTTTCCAGACCAGTCCCTTTTCCGCCTGCCACAAGGTGTCCAGGTCGTGGATGACAAAAGGCTGCTTGAAAAAAAGAAGCACGTGGTGAGGAACCTCTCGCGGAGACTTGAGGCACCAGCTCTGCCAAGGACACCCACATTTTCCTGCCTCTCAGTGTCTGGGACACCTCCACCACCCACAACTGCACATGGAGCAATGGGATTCTCTCAGCGAGGGGCAGGGCATGTCAAAGAGACCCAAGGTTCCTCCAGGAACTGCTGCAGGTGGGACGGCTACACCAGGAGGAGATGTACAACATCTCCCAAAGAACACCCACCCGTCTTATTTCATGGCCAACCCTGCCTGCCCCGGGGAGGGAACTTACTGGGGTGCTGCTGGCCTTCCCGGTCAAGATACCTCTCGCCTTCTTTTTGGTCATGTTGAAGTTTTTCAGGTAGGCGTTGTAGATATGCTTGGAGAAAGCTTTCAGGTCGGCCACCTGCGGGTTCTGGCAACTGATCTCGCTCGCTGTCAGCCCTGCCACCAGCTTCCTCTTCTCTGCCTCGGGCATGCGGCCGAAGCGGATCGCTGTGGTGAGGAGCGAAACCAGGGAGTCAGGACATCGGGGGTGACACCTGGAGACATGTCCAGGGAGGCAGAGGTCTCCTGTGCCACCACAGAAACGGTGAACACCTGCAGCTCCACTACATGGTGCTCCTCCTGGTCTGCAGCATCTCCAGCACTGACACCATGTTTCCAACCCACTCTCACGCTAAGCTCCCAGCCCTGCTCCCCTGGGCTCTCACACAAGCCCTGATTCCCACATAAACACCTTGGCTTGGCCAGGAACAAGGTGGGTTACACCTGAAATTTAAAAATCCCAGCACAGAAGAGCCACCTGTGTGTCCAGTTCTCACTGGGTCAACTGTAAGGGACAGCTGACCTGCACAGTGGGAATGAACAGCTCCTTCTCGCACAGAAAAAGGGGATGAAGAACCAAAGGCTCAAAGATGATCCCTTGGCAAGAGGAGAGCCATGGGACAAAGCAAGCTCCATGCCAACCCAGAAGGGCTGACAGCCCCATGCCACCCAGCTGGCCAGATGTGCAGACAGAGGTGACACTCACCGTTATGTGACATGCCCAGCGAGAGGCATTTCTGGAAGCGGCAGTACTGGCACTTGTTCCGGTTCTTCTTCTGGATCTTGCAGCTCCTCTCACACTTCTCGTACTCCAGCTTCATGCGGATTGTCCGGCGGAAGAAACCCTGCAGAGAGGTGGCACCAAGGGGGACAAAGGAGCAGCAGCATTAACACCAAGGGCTTGGGACCAGGCTGGGTTATTATCCCCAGGAGGGATGATGATAATAATAACAACAACAATAAAACAACTTCCTCCAGGAGTTTCAGGTCCTGGAGGAGCCCTGGCTGCCTGACAACAATCACAGCCCCTGTCCCAGGGCGAGGTGGGGTGGTGGGAGAAGGGGGCAGCCCCCGGCGTGGTGGGGGACACGGCGTGTGTGATGCTGCAGGCAGCCGGCAGGGAGGGATGGAGGAACAAGCCACCACTCGGCCCCAGCCAGCAGGAATGCCTGGCAGGACCTGAGTCACTCAATGCAGCCCCGCTGGCATCTGCCCTGGTGGGGAAGAATTCCAGAGGCCCATCCAAGCTGTGGCCAGCGATCCCAGGGGGATAAGCACACACAGCTCAGAGCTGCTCTGCGGCACAGAAAGCATCTTTGAAAGCAAAGCTGGGGTCCCCATGGGAATGGATGGATTTACCTTACAAAGTAAAGCATGATGGGGCACGATTTGGGCCACATGCATCAAGCTGCCTCCCCTGGGACACTCTTTGTGTTCCTGCCTCTACGCTCCACGCTCTCTGGATGGGTTGCAATGATTTTTTTCTTAAATCACTCAATCCCACCTCTCTGCTTTGCTGTAAACCTGCTTGTCTCAAGAGCTGGGGTGTAACCCCTGCTGGGCACTGCTGGAGCCAGCCCTCCCCAGGGCACACGTACCTTGCAGCCCTCGCAGGCGTGCACGCCGTAGTGAAACCCCGAGGCTTTGTCCCCGCAGACCCTGCACTCCACGTTCAGTGCCCCCAGGGCTGCCTCCTCGCAGCCCATCTGCAGCTGATCCGACAGGGAGGGAGAAGAGCTCTGCGAAAGGTCTGCAAACACACAGAGGGACACGTCCTTCCATGCAGTAGCTGCAAGCCTGGCATCACCTCTAACACCTCCAGCCACAAGGGCTGAGGAAGGATTTCCAGTACTGTCCCAGTCTGCATCCGAGCACTTCACCTCTGAGATCAGGGCACTGGCCAGAGGGAGATGCCAAGCACAGAGCCAAGAGTGCCCCCGGCACGCCCGGCAGCTGAGAGGTTCCACACCAGCACTGATTTCTGCCTGCTGGCATTCACCTCTGGGCAAGGAAACCCAACCAGCACATTTTATAATCCCCAGTTGGCAGGAGGCTGGCACAGGGCTGCTCAGCTGGAACGCCCGGGGCTCTTGGAGGAGCCTCTTCTGCAGCAACAAACCTTCTCCTCCAGCTCCTACAACCAGTTTGCACCAAGGACTTCAAGAAGCAGACACAGGAGCCTCCTTGGGCACCCTGAGAGTCCTGTCCTCCTGGGGTACAACGCTACCTGCCCATCCTTTTGATTTCCATCTCCCACCCTGCTGCCAACGGCTGTGCAGTGACCACAGGGGAAGAAATAAACCTCTCCATAACCTGGCTCTCGATGCCTTATTTCACAAAGGGATGAGATGAAACCCAGCCAAAATCCAAGGTCCTCTGCCCTCTGCCTGGAGGACGTGGACGCCTGGATGCTCCAGGGACACTCACCTGTGTAGCTGCTGGAAGGCAGCGAGCTGTCTGGTCCTCCACTTGGTTCCGAGGCTCCGCTTGCCGCTTTCACTGCCTTTTCCTCTTCCTCCTCCTCTTCCCTGACCTCAGGTACTTCCTCCTGTAGTTGTTCCATAATTGATCACCCCTCAGTGCCAAGACTGCAATCCCTGTCATAGCTCTGGCATCATCCGCGTCTAGCTGAGATGGACCCTACCAGGCTGGTGCTGCTAACCTGTGGGACAGGGGAGAAGGTGGGAGTCAGCTCAGGAGCACCCACATGGAGCATAGAAGCATAGAATTATGGAATCATCTGGGTTGGAAGGCACCTTTCAGACCATCAAGTCCAACCATCAACCCAGCACTGCCCAAACCACCACTGACCCTCATCCCTCAGCACTACATCTCCATGGCTTTTAGATACTTCCAAGGATGGTGACTCCACCACATCCCTGGGCAGCCTCTTCCAAGGCCTGACAACACTTTGGGTGTTCACCCAACACCCTGGACTGGAAACTTGCCCTCCTGTAGCAGGTGTAAGGACTTGTAAAGATACACACACAAGGATATACATATGCACACGCACTTTGCAACTTAAAATCCCCTTTAAAACAAATTTAGAATTGCTCCTTTCCTCATCTGCATTTAAAAGGACTGATTTGCTAAATATTTGTAAATTAAAACTCCTAAGGAATTAATAAACTGAACCAATAGGAGAAAGGAGCTTCCTAAGGATACAGACGAGGTGGATTTAATTCTACACCATGGCTGTTGTAAAGAAACGTGAATGGGTACGGAGCTCCCATCTAAAACACACCTCAGTGTGACCACCCCCGTCCTGTTCCGCTTTCTCTCCTCACCCAGGGCCTCAAGCAGAGCTGGGGCCTTTCAGAGGTCACTTTGAACCCTGGTACAAACATTCCGTAGGACTCAAGGAAGCAAAAATCTCAGCAGAATCCCATTTAAAGCCCAGCAGACAGAGCCCAGACCACAAACCAGGGACCTGGGCTCCCCCAACTTACAAGCCCCACAGCCAAAACACTGCCCCAGTGCCCCCTGGAGCTGGTAGCACCCTGAGATGTCAGGGTGGCAGCCAAGGCTGGGGTCTGACGGAGCCACCACCACCAGAAAGATGAAGGCAGGGTGGGCTTCACCCTCCATCCCCACCCAGCCAAGGCAGAGCTGGGATCAGGGGCAGCAGCTCTGTGCCCGTGGGTGGGAGATGCCACAGGAGCAGGGCTGGGAGCAGCAGCAGGGGGTGGCTGAAATCCCCCAGCCCGTGCGAGCCATCTGCAGGATCGATGGCTTCCTGCTGGCCCCGGTGCTCACGCTCCTTCCCGTTACAGCCTTTGTGTTTATTTTCACTCCTGGTGTCCTAACTGGCCTTGGCTCCTCTGTCAGGAGCCACTGGATCCGAGGCATTTCTGTCTCTCGGCGCAGCTGCCGGGGCGAGCTCAGGCTCGGGGTCCAGCAGCGCCATCCCAACAGCCACGCAATCCAGCCACTATCTTAATCCCGAGTTTCCTGTGGGAGGAATGGCCCTGTCCTCCCCCCCTCTCCCTCTGTGCGTTTCCGCTCCTTGTTTGCCTCAGTCCATCCAAATATCCCACAAAACGCCACGTGAGGAAGGCATGGATGGTGCCACCACCATCACAGAGCTGTCCCCACCTCCTTCCTGACCCCATCCCATCTCGCCCCGGTGTCCAGCTCACGCTGCAACATCCCAGCCCTCGTTTACCTCCAGATCCTGCTTCCTAAACTGACTCTTCCTTGACTAATTAGTATTCCCAGCCCAGTTTATGCAGAGCTGCCTCCACTTCCTCAAAGGTGGTACTTTTAAGTAGAAAAATATCTAGCAGAGAAGCCGCTGAAATCCAGCTTCCAGCAGGAAAGCCTCAATATATGGCACAAATTAAACGTTTTCATGCCCACATTAGAGTGGAGTGATTCACAGGGGACTCACACAGTCTGTGACCCGTGCCCAAGCCCACGCTGTGGCACAGGGATTGCCAGGGGAGGGCAGAGTGACCCAGGACTCACTGGGCTCATTTTCCCTCCCGCAGCAGACCCTCGTGCCCAGCAATTTGAACCTGAGCCACAGCCAGCTCCTTGGATCTGCTGGAGAGGCATCAGAGCTCCCTGCAAGATCCAGCAAGCGATGAAGGGCCACAAAGATGCCAGGAGGGCAGGCTGAGAGAGACGGGGGGTTCAGCCTGGAGAAGAGAAGGCTCCAGGGAGACCTCAGAGCACCTTCCAGTCCCTAAAGGGGCTCCAGGAAAGCTGGGAAGGAACTCCTGATGAGGGAGGGGAGCACTAGGATGAGGGAGAAGGGTTTGACACTGAAAGAGGGGAGATGGAGATGAAATGTGGGGAAGAACTTCTTTGGTGTGAGGGTGGTGAGACCCTGGCCCAGGTTGCCCAGAGAAGCTGTGGCTGCCCCATCCCTGGAGGGGTTCAAGGCCAGGCTGGATGGGGCTTGGAGCACCCTGGTGTGGTGGGAGGTGTCCCTGCCCAGGGCAGGGGGTGGCACCGGATGGGCTTTAAGGTCCCTTCCAACGCAAATCATTCTGTGATTCTATGAAGCAGCCAAGGGATGGGATAAAAACCTGCAAGTGGAGGCTGAACACAAACACCCTGCCAAGCCAGGACCCCAGGAGAAGTCAGAGATCATCCATCGCTCGTTTTAGTGGCCAGCCCAGCCCAGCCCATGCTCAGCTGAAGGCACAGCTCTCCCCTTCCTTCCCTTCCCTCGCCTCTGTGGGAGCACTGAGGGCCCATTGAAGGGCTGTGTTATCCTTGGCACCCCCTCCCACATCCCATGCAGTGGGACATGGCACACAGGCAGGAAAACCTATTCATCGGAGACGGAGGGTAACGAGCTCCATCGTTTTGAAGGCTATGTATAAATGAACATACAAACATTAGGGAAAGGCTTTTGCCTGGAACAGCAGTTACTGGGGGAAACTTGCAGCGGGAGAAACTAGTCTATGGTGGAAAATACATCCTCCAGCAGCTTAACGAGCTTCTTAGTAGCTCTCCTTTGTCTCCAGCTCCCAGCACAGGCCCCTTCCTTCAAACCCAGAGGAGATGTGGCTCTGCTTGGCCCCAGCAGCCTCATGGCGTGTTGCTGTTGGAATAACGTAGGCACATTCCTCCAGCTTCCATCCCTCTGTCCTCCATCCGCCAGGTCTGCTCGAGGCCAGGGTGGCAGCGAGTTTGTGATGTGGAGTTTAATCCCTGAAAACCACCAAAGCAACCCCAAAAAACTATGCTTGGAGATTGGTGTGCAGCCCCGAGACGGGGTAAAGCTGAAGGTGAAATGCAACACCAGGCTCCAGCTCAGGCTCCTCGTGTAGACACAACCCTTACGGTAAGGAAAAGGGTTTGGATCCCATCCTTCAAGAGTGTCTGAAGAGCCAGAGAGAGAAAAGCTTTTACTAGAAAGCCCTGAATAGATTGTTTTCCCACCTCCTCACAGGCCAAAGAGCCCAGGGGCCTGGGCAGAGGGAAGCTGTGAGAGCTGTTTGCACACCTGCCTTTCCCTTCACCATTCCCCTGCTTTCTAAACAACACAGAGAGAGGGAGAGGAGGGGGGAAATGGATTGATTTCACCCCGGTGGCTGCACCCCCTGCCTTCAGTAGACGAAAAGCAGGGCTTGGGCTTGTGTCCTCCAGCGTGGAGCAAGGGGACCCCCAGCCCTCCCCTCCAGGCCAGGGGCATCCACATCCCACTACACGCAGAGACCACGGAGATCAGCCAAGATTTCACACCCACTCCTCCATTCCCTGGTGAGCCAGAGCGGGGTATCCCGGGAAGCTGGAGCTCCCCAGAGGTTTGCCTGAACTCTGCCCCTCTGAGAGTGAGGAGGGACCTGCCCTGCATGGCCACAGGCAGGGTTGTCACATCCCTGCACCTTTGCAGGGGATGGCCACAGGCCTTTTCTCAACCCTAGGACCTCCCCATCTGCTCGCTGCCTCCACATCCAGCTGCCAAGCGGGCAGAGAGGAGGGATAACCTGGTTTTATTCCCTTGGCTAAAAAGCCACCCACCAGAGCACGATGCACAAGCCTAGAGCTGCAGGGATAAGGGGAGAGATTCCTGCCCGGAGCAGCCACCCCCTTTTTCCATTCAGCAGCTGTCACAGGGCAGCCATGGAAAGACAGGATGGAAACAAGGATGCAGACCATGAATTCCTTCCTAAGCTTCCCTGGGGAATCCAGCAAAGTTGTTTCCCTTCCTCTTCCCACAGGATGGGAACAAGCAAGAGGGCACATGGCTTGTGAATGGCTCTGTCCTTGCCCTGGTCCCCATTCTGAGGAGCTTCAGCAGCCCTGGCTGACGGAGCAGTGTCCATCCCTGGAGCCTGCAGCTTCCAGAGGGTGGGACTGTTTGCTGGGTCCAGGCTTGCGCAGATGCCTGCTGGCTGACCCGCTCCCTCCCTGACAGCAGCATGGCCAACGGGTTTATCTTCACTAGAAGCAGAAGCTGGCATCTATGCCAAGCTAAACCACATGGAAGGAATGGGGAGGTACAATGAGAAGAGGGAAAAAACCTCAGTAATAAAAGCTAAGAGGAGACAAATCTTCAGCAAGTACCTGCTTCAGGAAGGCAGCACTTCTCCAGAACTGACCAAGATCCAAGTTCATCAGCCTACAGCTGTACCCTTTGGGCCTCACAGCTCCTCATGCACATTCGCTTGTAAACCTTGGAGCCAAGTTCAGAGAAGAAAAAACTGACAAACCAGCAAGGAATTACCCGTTTCACCACAGTCCATGCACAGGAGGAGTGGTAAGGGCGATGTGATGGACAATTCTCCTTCCCTGGAGGGGTTCAAGGCCAGGCTGGAGGGGGCTTGGAGCAACCTGGTGTGGTGCGAGGTGTCCCTGCCCAGGGCAGAGGGTGGCACTGGGGGGGCTTTAAGGTCCCTTCCAACCCAAACCATTCTATGATTCTATGACAATTCCAGTTTCTCACCAGCATTCAAGTCCTGTACGCAGAGCAAAGCGTCACAAGAAGAGGACGTGCGCTCCGACACAGCCAGGCGGGTGCTGGCAGCCAGACAGCCGCAAGGGAAGGGCAAGGAAGTGCTTGCAATTAGAAGAACCTCATCTTTAAACCAGATGTAGGTTCACCAGTCATGAGCTCAAACAAAAGGTAATTTCGGTGTCTTCATGAGTTTGGAGAGAGGATGCCCATCCCCATTCCCCTCCAGGAGAGCATACACTTGTTTCTAATATATTTATACCGACGGGATTGACCAAGTCCCCATTGCAGCCTGAAGTGGCCAAAGAAAGGTCCAAACCTCCCCCAGGGCCAAGTCACAGAGCTGATCCGGTCACAGCAGTCATTCAAGTTATCGTAAAAGAGGTCACCAGAAATTGCAAAAGGAAACCCATTTACCCTGGGAGCACTTCTGGCTTGGGTTTTTTATTCCTCTGGACAAAAACATCAGCCAAATTCACCATCAACGGGAGAGAATTTTGGAAGGGGTGAGATGAGAGCTCAGCCCTCCGAAAGGTGGTGCTTTCCGTGATGTGTGGCACATTGCATCCACAAAAACCCCCTGCACTGAATCTATTAGAAAAGAAAAAAAGTGGTTGTGTCACTTGTTGGCCATCGTTTGCAGCCGTCCCTTGGGTTGTGTCACTGCTTCCCATATCTGCTGATCAAGTACCAGCTTCTGTTCCTCCTCCACGTCAGCTACTACTAATAAAAGCTGAATAAGAGCAAAGCAGATGCTGTAATACAGGAAAGGTAACCAAGTGCACAAAACAGGAGCGACAAACATTGAAAACATGTTTGTTTTTGTTCCTGAAAGCTCAACACACCCCCTCATTAGCTAATGAGATCTCAGCGGCGCTTCCTACCCAAGCGCTTCCTCCCTTACTCAAAGTCTTGGCCGCGAGGCAGAGGCTCCACGCAGAAATAAACCACTAGAGGTTGTGAGGAAGAGCCCTTCCACCCAGCCCTGGCCTGGGATGACACTCGGGGCCAGATTTGCCCCTTGAAGCACCCTCTCAGACGTTGCACCACGTCCCAGACCCATCCCGTGATCTCCCCAGCCTTGCTCTGCCCCGGCTGCCTGCGCTCCACCAGCTGAGGCAGCAGCGGGGCGCTGCCAGAGCTGCTATTAACTGTGTTGCTGCTAATTACTCAGGAACATGTGACAGCGGGTGCAGGAGATTCCCCTCGCTTGCCTTGAGCGGCCAGGCCTGCCAAAATGAATCACCCATCTCCTGCGTGTTTTAACTCACCCACTTCCTGCACCCCGAGTTAAAAAGGTTACAAAACTCCTCATGTTCTTCTCTTTTCGTACCACAATTGCTGCTTTCCCCAAAACCAGGCCGTGGTATTCAGCTCCAAAAGAAACCTCTTGCAGTCTTGCCAGTGCTGGGTTTTTCAGAGAGCAAAGAGTGTCGCAGAAACAGAGGCAAAACAAAACTTTGGGCCATGAACTCACAACCACGCTCAAAAGATGGTCTGCCAGGCTGCTCCTCTCTTTCAACTCATCCTCCAGGAGCCACAGTTATCCCTGGCTCCAGCAGCTCCAAGCACACATCAGATGTGCTCCAAAATCTTCAGATGCCACATACTGAGAGAGGGACAACGCTTCAGGAATGATACCTACACACCTTTGCCCTGCTCTCTCTAGCTCTCAGCTGCATTTTGCAGAGGGGGAACAGCAGGAGGGACAGTGAAGTTGTTGCCCAACAGCAGTTGTAGGGGACAGTGAAGAGCCAAGCATATCACAGAATCATAGAATTGATCCTAAAGGTCCCTTCCAACCCAGACATCGAGTCCAACCATCAACCCAACTCTGATAAAACCCATCACTGACCCATGTCTCTCAGCACTATGTCACTTCTAAATCCCTCCAGGGATGGTGTCCCAACCCCTTCCCTGGGCAGCCCAGCCCAAGGCTTAATAACCCTTTTCGTGTAAAAATTGTCCCTAAGCTCCCCTCTGAGCCTCCCCTGGGGCAACTTGAGGCCATTTCCTCTTGTTCTGTCGCCTGTGACTTGGCAGAAGAGCCTGATTCCCCCCGGCTACACCCTCCTTTCAGGGAGTTGTAGAGAGTGAGAAGGTCTCCCCTCAGCCCCCTTTTCCCCAGGCTGAACACCCCCAGCTCCCTCAGCCTCTCATAAAACTTACTCTCCAGACCCCTCACCAGCTCCACTGCCCTTCTGATGTTAGCTCTTATCTGACGTCCTGCTTCGTAACCTTCAGCAAATCCTGTCAAGCCCCCATCTCCATTTCCTCCATCATCCATTAAAAAAAACAACAACAAAACAACAACCCAAACAGGACTTTTACAGTGCTTCCTTCCTGGTCCTTTCCTTGCTGCATTAGCTCACGGGGTCGGCATGTTTTGGAAGCACAGGAGTATGCTGGTGCCAGGCGTCATTGTTTATTCCCGTATTACGGATTTTGTCACCTGTCTGCAGTCACGCTCCCAAGTCTGGCCTCCCCAGCCCCGGGTCAGTACACCACACCGCTCGTGACCACCTTCTCCTGTTGTACATTCCTGTACCTAAAGCATTTCCAGGATTATTTTCAGCAAATAAACCAGCCTGTCTCATCCTGACAACTGCTGACCGATATTTGTGGTTTCGCTGTCAACTCAGGACAGCCAGAGGCACGTGGGTTTGACTCCCTGGAACGAGGACCACAGCCAGGACACAAACAGGTACCAGGAAGGTGACACCACCGGGGCTTCTCAGAGCTGGGAACAGAATAGAGGTGTTGTTATTTGAGAAGATCATTAAGTCTGGTCAGGAGAGAGGATCATCCTCACCACAAGCACAGCAGAGGTGGTGGTGAAGCTGTGACAACGCTTTGGGAACACGGCTGCTCCCCACAAATGCTGGGAGAGAGACACAGAGCAGATGCCCAGGGGTGCAGAGAAGGGTAGGTGTCCACAGGGGACTCTGAACCCACGGGCTTGCTCCTGTCACCTATTAGGGACCTGTCACCCAGCCCAGCATCTCCTATTTGTGCTCCTCCAGCAGCCTCCACTGCTGCTCCGCAAGTGCCAGCCTTCACATTCCCGCTTCTCCTCTGGAAGAGTCAGAGAAACCGTCTGGGATATATTCTCCTTTCCTTCACCATCCCCAAGGCAACGAGAACCCACCAAACCACTGTAAACTGATGCCTTCCGAAACTCCCAAAGGTCCCCTCGTGCTTTACTCCAGAGCATTTGGTTTGCCAACGGATCCCTTGTCCTCCCAAACCTGAGCAGGACACGTGGACGGCTCCGGTTGCAGGAACATCAGTAATTATAGAACAGGGCTGACGAAGGAGGAGCTCCTGAGAACAGCAATGCCGCTTCCCAAGGCAAACAGTGGGCACGAGGTGTTACAGACTCAAAGCCGTGTTTAAATGGAAAACCAGGAAAGCTCTAAGTGGAACAAGCTGTCACGGCGAATGCCAGAGTCGGAGCCCTGCCTTGGCGGGAGGACCCGTGGCTGTTTTTTGGCAGTGCTGATCACCCCACAACCTGTCCGAGCTTTTTCTCAAAACCCCAATGTCACTGGGGAACCAACAAAGAGCCAGCTCTGATTTGGACAGTGCAATCACCACCCCAAAAAAGCAACTGGGGGTAGAAAAGTAGCAGCAGATCAATGTGTAGCTCTGGAATGTGCACACGTGTGTGCAGCCTGCCGTCTGGAGCCCAACACCCAGTGAGTGTTATCGCCAGGCTGCCAGTATTCCCAGATCCGGGAAAGCGCCCACAAAACCAGTAGCAAACCTTCTCCTCTTGGCACCTACCAAGATTCTAGATCCCACAGGCTAAGTGTGAAAAGTCACCTGCCTGGAAGTTTTGTTACGTTGACACTTGGGACTCCCAGAAAAGCACTACTGGTTCTGTAGACCTTAGCAAAATATCCCTGGCACCGGCCCCGCCGCTCGGGACGCAGCTGACAGTGAGCGATTATGCCCAGGCACAAGTTCAGATGATTCAGCAGGGCCTGGGAACATACGGACTGGAACGGTCAGAACAAATCCCCGTGTTTGCTGCATCTCCCTTTTGACCCCGCAGCCGCAGGAAAAACGAGGGGGTGCGAGCACGACTGCATCCATCTCCGTACGGATAAACTTTGGAGAGTGTTGGAATAACTTGGTTACACAAACTAGTTCAACCACCCTCTTCGGAAACTGGTGGGGAATGATGTTTCCTTACTATTTTTGGCCACGTTCACACAGCCAGAGCCAGCAAGAGGAACAGAGGCTTCCCTGCGTTTTCAGCTGCGAGGCGAGCAGTGCTCATGTCAGCCTGATCCTGCCAAGACTCCTCTGGCAATTATGGGATGGCAGCGTGTGCTCTGGCCGTTTGCATTCCGCCTCAGCCCCTAGAAAACAAAATTCTTGAGCAAAGCATCAGCGCCTTTCATAACATCCTTACATCTTCATGGGGGTACACAGCAACTACCAGTTCCCCACACAGCCAGCTGCCGGGAGGCCAGTGGGCTCTACCAGCTCACGCTCACTAACAACACTTTTCCAGAGATCCCCGTGTCCCTGAGTCCCACAACATAACACCCACCCTACAGACACAGATTTGTTTCAGAGATGTGGGTCTCTGGCCATCAGCCCCCATGGGGTTAACAGCTATCAAGGTCCAAGGGCTGTAGCAGAATTCCATATTAACCAACTTAAAGGTGAAAAGCAGATCTGGGTCTTTTCAGAACTATTCCAGATTTGCACTGAGATGAAATCAAGAGTTGCATTAAAAAAAAAGCATTTGTAAAAAGTCAGGCAGGACAGGGATTTGAGCTCAGGCTCTCATCGCCGAGGTAACTGCACAAAACACTTCTTATTTTAAAGCTATCTCACCCATCCTCCCTTCAGTCTGACAAAGCCTTTCCTAATGAGACATTCATAAGGCAGTAACGTGGTTTATAACAAAGTTTGTCTTCACAGACCATCAAAGAAATGCTTCCCTATCAGCAGGAAAGCTCATCTGCCCTTTTAAACCACCAGAACCGCTCCCTGTCTCCATCCCACAGCCCTATTATGGGGTTGAACGTGCACATTCTGGTTTTAGCTATTGCCAGTTCCAGTTCTCAGACCAGGGCAAACCAGAAAATTCAGCATGAGAGCAGCGATGCTCAGATGCTACCTGGTTGTTGGTATCCACAAGCCTCAGAGATGTGCTCTGGCTTGGCAATGAAAAATGTTGGTGTTTCTGGCTTGTGTTTTCATCCTGCCACCTCCTCCCCAGGTCAGGATTCTCCTACAAACCACAACCTCTGCCAAACCAATACTTTGGAGTGAGACCTGTCCACGGGGATCCCCAAGGCAAGACCCAACACACACACACACACATCTCCCTACGTCAGAACCCTCTGCAGAGCTGAGCGTTTGAAAGACCTGACCCAAATGATCTCAGATGTTTGCAAGCTCTTGGCTGAGCCCTATTGGACCCAGGAGTGTTCCAGACAGTATGATCATAGCAGAGGATTTTAGAGCATTTCAAGAAGCCATCCTGAAACTAAGCTACAACTCGAGTCAGTTCTGCTCTGAACCCTTCCTGCAACCAAGCAGGGCTCTAGTGAGCGTCATCCCAAAACATTTATTTTGGGGAAGATGAATTAAGATGAATTTCATAATCTCCTTGACCAAAAGGCTTCATATCAGCATAATCATTCCACTCTAAACCCTGCTTTGGGAAAGTAATTTCCTAGGCATCCTGCCAATGCAAGCGCATTTCAGAGCACGAAATAATTAAAAAAAAAAAATAGTTCTACAGTAAAATCTTATTTGTACTCATGATGGAAATAACTTCTGCTTGTCTAGACTTTCCCAGAGTCTCCAAAATTTTTGCAGCAGTGATAAATAGCGTGTCTCTGCCAGTGACACTTCCAGAAGAGCAGAGATTGCCCTGCAGCGCCCGATGAGAAAGCAGCTATGCAGCCTGACAAACCCGAGGGTATCAGCGAGGGCAGTCCTTCCTACTATAAAACAAGGGAGCCAATACAAATCCCAAAATAAACCAACTTCTCTAAAATTTCATAGTCAGAGCAAGCCAGGCTGGGTTCTGGCAGCAAACAATCTTTCAGGCATGAGCACAGTAACATCATCTCACCCAATTAAAACATCATTTGCACGTCGGGTCCCACTGCACGAAGGAACCCAAGAGTCTCTTGTCGTGCTAATTCCTCAGTTTCTAAGAACATTTGCAGATTCCCAGCTCGTAATTCAATAGCCACAGACGAAATATTCCCCAAAAGGCAACAAGATGTACTGTAGAAAAATACGGATTTGTCAACAGGCAACACGCTAGAGAGACGGAGACCATTAACATCAGCAAGCAATTCTGCACAACAATGCTCTTCTGATCAGCAAAGCCTCATGTGGCTCATTACAAAATCCTCTCCGCATGCCATGAAGATCCTTGGAAGTCCCCTTTTGGAATGCCAGGACAGAGACAGCACAACACTTGCACAAGTGTGACACAGACTCCCATCAGCTACACACCTCGGATATGTGTTGTGGCTGTAATAAATCCACGTCAGTGTTAGAGGCTCCGTGCGGCATCTGGGTGCAGGGTGGCCGCAGTGAAGACTTTTAGGCATCACTTCAGAGGTCTGTGGGTAGGACAATGTCCTCCCTACCCTGTGGTGACCACCTCCTCAAAACCTGTCCCCCTCTCCTCAGATGTTACCCGCTCAGCTTCATCTGAGGAAGGCAATTACACAGTGATAAGACGGTACCATACTGCTGCCAGATCCTGTCTCCGGATCGTTAGGTAATTGGTCACCCAAGTCCCTGATCTCATGTGCCCTCCTCCCCAATCTACAAGCACCAAGTCATCAAAATCAGTAAAATAATCAAATATTAAATCCCTATACCTTGATGGTAACAGTCAGCTTAGACCTCAAGGATTAGACCACGACACTCACAGCACGCTCCTAACCACAATCTGTAAAGATTGCGTACAGAAACCGAACAAAAATAAGGCACAGAGTTGAAATTTCAAAAGAAATCCAAGAAAGTTTAAGCTCACGGACAAAAGTGAAACTTGCTGAAAGCAAGCCACGCTTCCGAGACTCTTCCCTATCCCGAGCTTTTGAAAAACACAGGCAGGAGAAGCGTGTTGGGAGCCATCCCGCGTGGGGAAGGGAAGGGTTACCTCTCCGGAGCAGCTGTTCCCGTCTGCCTGTCGCCGAGAGCCACCCTTCAGTCACCATGTCAGCAGGGAGAGCCGAAACCTGGAGAAATCTGCAAGAGGACACAAGGCGAGTTTCCACGGCTGTGCCGAAGGCCAGATATTTATGCTGCTGGGAGAACTGGGCTGGATCCAGCAACAGCTCTGAGATTTAAACACACACTCCCTCTACTGCACGCTGGAACCACAGGCTGGGATGACTCCCCTTGTGCCACGGCAGGGGGGGGCAGCCACTGGGTGTCATCACAGATGTTTTCCCTGGGCTCTGCTGGCTTCTGGAAAGCGGGAGGTAGAACAACACCCCCCTTCTCCCCTCCCTGTCCCAACAGAGACACCCCAATCCCCATCAGGGTGTCACCTTTGCCTTATGCCACCCGCAGCCAGAGGCTGATGATCCCAACTTTTCATGACAATTCGTGAAGTCAATGCTAGGAAAAGTGGCCAGAAGGTGGTTTGTTTACTCAACTTGCTTGATCCGCCTTTAAGAGGCTGCCAGAAAGTTGCTGCAATTTTAATAAACTTCCCTCTCAGGTGGCTGAAACTTAAGGATTCGACAGAGTTCATTTACTCTTGGTTTTCCCTGATCGATTTGCAAACAGCCTCCTACAAATTTCAGGCTCAGGAGAGGGGTAAGAGATCAACGCTGGGAAAAAAAATGGTTTTGAACTAGAAGACTTAGAGAAAATATGTTCTATTTTTAGACACAGTTATGCAGACTAACTGGACTAACATATCAAACAAAGATGTTGTGAACATGATGCTACTTGAACCCATGTACCCTCCCTGACATTACCCAGGCTTAGCTGCTCCTCCCACCCCAATGGAAAAGCCCCGTTTCATGTTGCTCCCTCCAACACAGGATGACTCCCAGGGCAGCTGAGCATCAGCAACAAACCCAGCATCACCAGCTCCCAGTAACACCAAACCCAGTATCACCAGTCCGTGGTGAGAGGAGCATCCCAACCAGCAAGTGGAGGGCAGAGAGTGAATCCCACCCTCCTGCAGCTCCTGGGGCTGACACGGTACAAGGAGCTGCAGCTGCTGAGAAGATGATGAAAGAAGAAAGCAAACCCCCTGCCCCAAAAGCAGAGGCTCCCAGCACATCAGCAGGAGTATGAAGGGTCTTTCCTCCGCCGCTGAGCAGCCCTGGTACATCCAGGAGAGGGCATAAGTGTGAGATCCAAAAAAAATTACCTCGGTCCCTCGCATGTGAGCATCATTTGCATCAGGATCACTCCTTCTTGCGGTCAGTGACATAAAAATAACAGTCCCTCCCTCGCTTCAACCTCGAAGAAAGCAACTGCCCCTGGTTTCCAGGCAGAGGGGCTGAGAATCCTGCCCAAAGCTCAGCCAGAGAGGGAAGGAGCGCGGACCCAGTGCCCAGCCCTCTGCTTTAGTGGGGGCCATAAAACCACACAGAAACTACACTTTCACAGCAGGACGTTGAAGCTGCAGCAGGTTTCTCATCCCCTCCCTCCAAAACGGAAGGTAGTTTTTCCAAACACAAAGTTTTTATTTAACCTGCCCAATGAGGAAAAGTAATAAAATCATTACAACGCCACTGGCACGTGAGGAGCGGGCCCTCTTCATCTCCACCAGCAATAAAGCCCATCCCTGAGTCAGTAACGAAGTGTAACGTTGACACTGTCAATGGGGACACAAATCACACACCAGGAGCGCACAACTGACACCCTGAGCTCGTTCCCATCACAAGGTCGGAACGCTTTGCTGCTGCTGCTCCTGCCAGAGATCTGGGAATTAAAACTAAATGACTGGCTCACCTTGTCCTGCTCACAAGGAAATGCTGGGGCATGCCCCATCACCACCGCACACAAGGCAATGCTTGCACCAGCTCAGCAGGAACAGGGGGAACCTCCCGGCATGTCCCTCCTCAAAACTTCCTTATGGCTGACACACCATAAGTCACAGAGAAAAAAATCCCACCTCGGCACAGCCTGGAGCACGTTTGCACCCGAAGGGGGAAAGGATTCTCTGCTGAAGGCAATGAGGGAGTTTGCGTGAAGAGGGATGGCAGGAAGAAGGCCAAGAGGAGCAGAAATGAGAACTGGGACATGGGCTGCTTCCACCAGCAGGTCACCAGTTCAAAAGATGATTGCAACCAGCCTTGGGACTCCAATTTATGGGGCGGCCACTGCTGCATCCGCTCTCCATGCTCAGATCCCTCTGCATTGCCATGATGAGCACTGAGGACCCTACGGTCCATCCAAAGCTTGCCTATCTCTCTGCCCACTCACAACCCATTCCCAGGGGCTTTTCCAACATGTGGAGGCTCAACAAAGCAATTCCTTCCCACAAGCACCATCGTCACAAGCGTGCAAGAGGCTTCCCAGCACAGCTGTCAAAGGGGAAGGTGGCCAAGGCTGAGATAAGCTACACCAGGGCACTGTTTGAAGCCAGACAGATACAATACAGTTGATGACAGACAGATGATTTGGGAAAAACGTAGATGGGATCATCACAGAGGGTGTGTGTTGTCTCCTGCTCCACTCACAAGCTGCACCCTCAGCTGCTTTTCCTCTCTGTGCCTTGATTTTCCATCCAGGGACACTAAAACACACCTAGCTCATAAAAAGGTTCCGAGCCTTAATTCACTGGCTTCTGTAAATAGGTTGGAGTCTCTCTGATCATAAACAAATAGGGCTGTTAAACATCATCTGAGGTGGAGTCAGTGCACACAAACTTCTGAAAGCACAGTAAGGCCGTGTCTGACCACACGAAAAAGAGAAGATCAAAACTCATCTGGGGAGGAACAGTTCCATGTAACAACAAGATCCTTGTCGGTTGTAATAACAGAGCTTGGAGCTAGTCAAGGAGGAAAGGAAAAACGCAGCAGGTTGGTTGAACAAAATAAAGAAGGGAAGCAGAGGTGAAAGAAAATTAGGTCTCTTGCTTCAAGGTTCTGCCACCTACTTCTGCATGCTGCTTTACCTTTCACCTAGGACTTCTTAGAAGGGCTTTTAAAGCTAATTAAGACACTCAACCCAGACAGCATGGAGGTACCACCTTCCTGCATGTGGCTGTGAGCGTTTGCAGCGTGGGACAAGCGACCTCCTGCAGAACTTTCAAGAGCTTTAAAACCACTATTAAATAAAGACGGCAGAACAACTTTTATCTGAGGTCCCAGGGAACATGGAGGGATGAGAAAAGGATGCTCAGTCCCTTCTCCTTGAGCAGCCTCTCACCTGATGCACCACTGATGGACCATCCCGACCCTCTTGATCCCAGTCCCAGGTCCCAGCAGTACCCCTCGCTGGTACCCTAAGACCACAGGCCAGCTTCCCCCTCTGCCACCCCACCCCTGGCAGAGAAGAAAGGCAGATTGTCCACCCCCACCGGCCACGTCCCAGTCCCATCCTCCATCTTCCCTGATTTCCCAGCAAGAATGAGAGCCCTGAAGTCACTGACGTGTCCCTGCCCTCCCAGCCCCCTCCAGAGCACCAGCCCCCAAAGTGCCTTCCTGCCTCCTCCACACTCAGACCCATTCCACCAGAGCACACTGCCCCTTCCACCCCACACCCCCAGAGAGCCCCCATCTCCTCAA
>VXBW01002429.1:384469-396957 GCA_013400375.1 Thinocorus orbignyianus | reverse complement strand
CACGCTGCTTTTGATGCAGCCCAGGATGGGGTTGGTTTCTGGGCTGCCAGCATGTACTGCTGGCTCGTGTTGAGCTCCTCATCCATGAGCACTAGGGAGCCCAAATGCTGCCTGTCCCAGTGCCTCACGGGGGAGTTGCAAGCCTTCTGTTGGTGATGCCATTGCTTGAAGTCTAGAATGGAGCTAATTTTGCACCTTCACGCCCTAGATAAACCACAAGAGTGGCTCATTTGGCAAGTGACATTAGGTTTACAAAGCACAGCCCCTGTTCTCACTGCGGTTTCTCGAGAAGCAGTACAGAGGGCGGATGATGCCCCTCCTTGGTGCACATATAGCCAAAAGTAGGATTTGGTCCATCTTTCCCCAAAATGTGGAACTCCTAGCGCAGTGCACCAGGACAACGGCACCTGGGCAGAGCTGTGGGCTTGGGGCTGCAAAAGATTGATGCAGAGAGTGGTAAGGTTTGCCTCTGATTCTGCTCACACACAGGAGGTTACCCCATGGGGAGCTCCATGAGGTTTCCCACAGGAGAACCCCCCCCGGATGGTGCAGGGATGGGATGGTGGGAGCTGCAGAGAGCCACTCTTCCCCATTTCCACCACACGCTCTCCTTGTGATCGTGCTGCAGAAGCTTGATCTCCACTGGAGGCACAGGGACACACACGGATGATGCAGATCATCTGCTGACTTAGTCAAGCTCCAACTCTTGGTCAGCCACTCTGCGAGGATAAGATGGATCCGGGCGCATCCCGACTTGGCCCATGATCAAAGGCAGGTGCTGACACCAGTTCCGGCTGTTCCCTCCACACCTCTCCTTGCCACCGGCAGTTAATATATAGCTTTTTCCCCGCATGGGAACTCGGCTCTAGGGAGCAAATGCAACTCTGGTGAGCGGCTGTGAGGAGGGACTGCATCACTCTGTCATCAGCAGGGATTGTAAAATCAGAGAATGGTTTGGGTTGGAAGGGATCTTAAAGATCATCCAGTTCCAAGCCCCTGCCATGGGCAGGGACACCTCCCACCAAACCAGGTTGCTCCAAGCCCCAGTTAGCAGTCCCCAGGGGCTGTGCACAGGCTGAGAGCCCTTGTGACAAGATTGTGGCGTGGAGAAAGGTGGAGGTGTCCCTTTTTCCTCCTTGCCTAAGTGTGGCATCGCACATACCTGTCCTGCCACCTGAGCGGGGACAAGATTGAGCTAACGAAGCTGATGAGGAAGGATGCCATCTCCCAGCAGTGCATTTCCACCCAGCCCACTCCCTTCCTAGTAGAGATGGGTGTTTGGCACCCTCCCTGTTCTTGCTCTCTGGATCCCATGGAGCATCAAGGAGCTTTCCAGGGTCACCCCAAGAGATGCAGCGATTTGTACCATGCTCCCTGCACACCTTGATGAAAGACAAAGACCCAGCTTTCAATGCAGGACATTGAGAAGATCTCACTCCACCAGAAATCCTGTGTGGGTGTCCTGGGACTGGCCAGGATGGTGCAGGGGGGCCAAATCTGCATGGGGGCCATAGGGGGCTGCTCAGGACCACCCTGCTGTATCCCAGCACCATGGGAAGGAGAAGAGGGGATGAACTTGTCCTGCAGCCCCTGCAGGGCCAGGGCCACCATGACCATCACCACTGGGGCTGCAGCCACCCGTGCCCTCCCTACTCATTGGTGAGGCTGTGTGGGACCAGGGCATGGAGACACCCAGCCACCCTCGTGGGCACACAGAGCCAGGGCCACCCAGTCACCCTCGTGGGCACACAGAGCCGCTTTGTCCCAGGACAGCTGCCCCACTCCACTGGCACCCATGGAAACGGCCTCTCTCAGAGTCAGGCACAATGAAAAATAATTGTAAAAAAGGAACACTGTAAAAACTGGGTGGTGGAGGGGGGGAGGCGAGGGGGAAGAGCTGTGTGAGCAAACGCTGAAAGCCACATGAATAGGAAATAGATTGTAATCTCCCTAACGAACTGCAGTTAATCGGCGTGAGCAGCGGCGAAGCGGGGTTTGATGCAGGGCTTGCTCCCAGTGTTGTTTCCAGAGGAGAACCTTTTGTGACCAGGGGGCTCTGGGCCCTGTACAATAAAGACCCAAAAGCCACAGGTGAACAGGACTGCATTTAAACAGAGGTGCTTGGAAAAACTGACCCCAATGTTGGTGTGGGTTGGGGTTTTTAGTACAGGGGTGTTTGACGGCAGAGTTGGCTTTTATTCTCAGGTTTTTGGGGGAGCAAATTAGCTGGAGGAAACTGTCCGGGCCAGTGTTCCTGAGCAGAGCTGCTACAGCCACCAGCTCCCGGGTTGGGTGGCCCCTGAGAGTCTTTGCTGTTGCCTCCTGTGGGGCATGGACCTGGTCCTGAGCCAGGACTCCTGAAACAGGGAGTCCTGCAGTCCGAGGGCAAGGACCCAAATGAAGCCCAGAGCACCGTTATCTTCCTATATGAGCACTTAATTAATCATATAGAGGTGTTGACCCTCCCAGACCTTGCCCCTGTGCCAGCCCTGCCACCCAGAGGAGAGTTCATCACCTATGGCCAGTTCACCAGCATCTGTATCCCTGCCTTGGCCCTCTCCAAACCGACCCCAAATCCACCAGGGGAGCCTCTTCCTGCGGGTGGCATCTGGTATCTTTTAATGGGCTCTTTTCTACAGTAGGAATCAAACCCCTGTGGTGCCTGCAGGGCCACGGATGCGCGGGGAAGGAGGGCTGTGGGCCAGCAGCTCCAACAGCTTCCTTGCTTGTTGGTTTCTACTAACACCGACGTGACTCCAGGGACAAACAACCACCGTTGGGGAACACACGGGTGAATTCAGGACACCCCGGCCTTTCTTGAGGGGGCCAAGGCTTCCCTGGTAGCTGCCATCTCAGGGCCAGGTACCGAGGGGCGCAGCGGGTGGCTGGTGGAAACCAAGAGGGAACTGCAGCCCTGGGTGACGTGATCCAGACCCATCAGTGTGAAAACCAGAGTTTGGGGAGTTGAATCCAGGTCCCACACCTGGGTAGCCTGGAGGAGATCACCCCGTTGGCTTTTCCCCAATGTCTGAATCTCCTGGCACATGGTGGCCACAGCCCTTCCCTGAAGAAAATGGGAGCATCTCTGCCTTATACGTAGTCACCTATAGGCTCTGTGCTGGTCCTCACTTGTCTCCATCCAGAGGTGGCCGTTTTGGCTGTGTCCAGCTCACAGGGATGTGCTGTGCCCCACAGTTCCCCACTGGGCTCTGCCACCCTGCTGGGCTAGTTGGTGGGCTCTGTGGCCATGGTGTCCGCATCCAGAGAAGGCGGCACGCCGCTGTTCCCACCATTGCTCACATTTTCCTTGCTGTTGACCCTGGTGGGGTTGCTGCCTTTGTCCTCCACCTTCTGCTTGAGTTTGATGGAAGAATCTCTCTGGGAGAGGAGAGGTTGGTAGCCAGTGAAGCCTCCTCCGCTCACATTTGTACGCTTGTCTGGGCATGGACAGAAAAAGAGGGTTGTTACCTGGGGTCCAAACTGAATTTTCATAGAATCACAGAATAGTTTGGGTGGAAGGGACCTTAAAGCCCCACCCAGTGCCACCCCCTGCCCTGGGCAGGGACACCTCCCACCACACCAGGTTGCTCCAAGCCCCCTCCAATCTGGCCTTGAACCCCTCCAGGGATGGGGCAGCCACAGCTTCTCAGGGCAGCCTGGGCCAGGCTCTCACCATTCTCACAGCCAAGAAGTTCTTCCCCACATCTCAGCTCCATCTCCCCTCTTTCAGGATCAAATCCTTTCCCCTCATCCTAGGGCTCCCCTCCCTCATCAAGAGTCCCTCCCCAGCTTTCCTGGAGCCTCTTGAGGGACTGGAAGGGGCTCAGAGGTCTCTCCAGAGCTTTCCCTTCTCCAAGCTGAATCCCCCCACTCTCTCCAGAGGCACTGGGGTATGTTCTCTGAAAGGTGGGGGTCCTTCCAGCCTCTGGATATCCCCAAAGAGGGGGTTGTGGGGGGGAGACTGGTCTTGCACCCCAGTGTGCCCGTGCTCAGGAGGGCAGGGGAGGGTGTGATGTCTGATCTCCTACCTCCTGGCCCGATGGGGTGCATCAGTCGGTTCATCTGGACGTTCCAGTGCTTGACGTTGGTGCTGGCCTGTCTCAGCTTCCGCTGGGCCGCCTGGGAGAGATGGAGGAGAGGAGTAAGTTGGACACTGGACATCCCCCAACCTGGGACCACAAGCAGGAGTTTCCCTTCCCTGAGTAAGCTTGGATGGCTCCTTCTGGGATGGAGACCCAGCTCACCCTCCTTTAGGTCTTCTGCTCCTCCTCCAGTCCTCCCCCCTCCACACACTCCCACTGTTGACATTGATCTGGACACCAGAGCTGTCCCCCCCAGGGCAGGACATGCTTGTCCCATCTCAGCCACTAAATCATCCTGTACCTGCCCATGGCACAGCTCAGAAAAACCCTAAAGCAAAACCAGCTTGGTCCCCAAAGCTGCTGGGTCTTCCCCAGTGTGGCAGTGACTCAGGGAGGGCTGGGAAGTCCCCTGGGGCTGGCACCACGAAGGGATGTGGCACCAACGCGATGCTCACCATGACGTCTTGGTCCACCCGCTGCCTGTTCACTCTCACTTCTTCCAGCTGCTTCTGTGCTTCTTCCAGACACTTGTTCTTGTTCTCCATCTCCTGCTTGAGGACCTGCTTCTCCAGCTGAGTTTTGATGATATATTCCTCTTGCTCCTCCTTTAGCTTCATCAGCTGCTTCAGCTTCTCCTCTTCCTCAGCCAATAGCCTGTCAACGAAAGAGTAAGAGGTGAGGATGTCCCTTTGCCACTTCATCCACCAGCTTCTCCCATCTGTGATGGATACTGGGAAGCCACCAACATACCCCAGTATCCCAAAGAGTATTGCATTGCCATGGGGAGCGTGTCCCCCACACTCAGCTGCTGCCCTGGGAGTGGGGCTGGTTGAGAAAGAGCTGGGTTGCCCTGGTCCTACCTGGCCTGTGCATATCTCACGGCCTCCTCGTCCTGCCGTGCTTTCACCTCCTGCTGCAGGGCCTCCTGGAGACGCTCCTGCATCTCCTCCAGCTCCAGGATGCGCTTGCGCTGCCGCTCTGCCTCTGCCTCCTTCAGGACCATCTCTGCCTGCATGGAGGCACGAGCCTGCAGCAAAGAGAGGAGCCATCACTGTGGGTGGCTGGCAGAGCCACCATCACTGTCCCCAGGACCTCCTTACCCCTGCATCCCTGGGTGGATGGGTCCAGACATCTCCCACAGCAGGGAGAGTCCATGGAGAGGGCTCCAAAGCAAGGCAGATTCCCTGCTCAGGAGACACACCACATCTTTTGGAGCCAGTGCTGGCTGCAAGGTCAGAAACGGGCTCACTGGCCATCCTGGCAGTAGCACTGGGCTCTCACTTGCTCCCCAGCTTCATACACCTTGGGGCAGGTTGTCCTCAGGTCCTGCTCCTCAGGTATCTCACACATAGTGGTGCTGACCCCTCCATCCCTCATCCCCAGGTCACACACAGACCCCAGGAGCCCAGAGGTGATGGGTGGCAGCAAAATCGTTATGAGAGCAGGACAAGCTCCTAAAAGCTCCTCCAAACCTCCCAGGCTGCCATGAGCAAGGGAAGGGGAAGGAAGGACCCACCTCATGAGTGATGCAGCCCCATGGAAGGACACATCATGAGGATGTAACCCACCTGCTCAGCCTCCCGCAGCTGGATCTCCAGCGTCCTCTGCATTTCTTCATGCTGCTGCCTCCGCCGCTGCTCCTCCTCCTGGAGGAGTATCTCTGCCTGCCGCTGGGCCTCCTTCAGCAGCTCCAGCTCCTGCAGCTTCCTCTCCTTCTCCTCCTGGAGCTGCTTGAGCCGTTGCGTCTCCTCCTCCTTGGCCGCCTTGCGCTGCTCCCGTTGCTCCCGCTGCTCCCGGCGCTTCTGCTTCAGGTCTTTGTGCAGGGATTTCTTGCCCTCTGCCTGCAGCCGGATGGCTGTCTGGATGGCTGAGGAGGGATGGGGAAGGTCAGTGGGGACACGGAGCGGGGACATGGGGAGCCTGGGGAGGAGGCATAGGGTGGGCACGGACCTAGCGTCCACTCTTGGCGCTGTCGGGTGTCAGAGGCGCTCATCTCGTAGGTGCGGGAGGAGGTCTTCACACAGAACATGCACCTCTTCCCATCCCGGTCAGGCAGGACCTGAAAGACAAAGGACACAGGATGCTGTTACCCCCATACCTCACCTTATCCCCACGTTCTTCAGCCGTAGAACTTGGTTCTCCATGCTCATGGATGTGAAATTGTGTATTCATGGGTTCCCCTTCCTGGGGTCTGAAGGTATCTCCTGGGTTTCCTGTCCCCAAGCTGAGCATGGCTCAGGCCGTACCTCCACACAGCAGTGCTTGTCCAAGGCAATGCTCCCCTTCTTCTCCTTCCGTTCCTCACTCATGTAGTAGGACAGGACACTGGGCTTCAGCGTAAACCACCGCTCCGACCAGTTCCTTCTCAGCTGACCCTTCTTCCAGAGGTAGCCCTGAGCCCAAGAGACACAGGGATCAATAACGGGATGGGGGGTAGGACAGAGTTTCTGCCCCAGGAGATGTGGGCTCCTTGCCTGTTTGAGCACATCCTCGATGACCTCCTGGTAGACCTCTTCCACGGCCATGCTGACAGCTTCCTGCTCAATGCCTCGCAGGAACCGCCCGGAGTTCACCATGTCCAGGAACTGCCAGACTGTCAAACCCCCCTGGGCCTGTGGCTCCTGGGAAAGGTAGTCATCCAGCTCGCAGGAGTTCAGCTCCACGTTCATGGCTGTGCAGATCTTCTTCAGCAGGTATTCCACCTGTGGGGATGGGGAGCTCAGGGACGGGGAGAAGCAAGAGCCATCCCCACCCCACCAAACCTGTTTTGGAGAGCCCAAAACCACATCTCTTTCCAGCCTGGTGATGCAGAACCCTCATCCCAGAGGTATCACCCTTTGCCATGGTTGATGGTCATGGCCAAGCTGTTCCAGTCAGCAGGCAGGTTCAGCAGGTTGATGTTGGGTTAGAGCTTGACCACTACTGAGAGGTTTTTTTTCGAGATGTTTTGGGCTTGTTTGTCTGTAGAGTGAGAAAACTCGGCAGAAGCCAAGTGCCTGAGGGAAAAGAGGCCGACAATGTTGTCCCCCACAAGGCAGGTGTCCGACCACGGCCCTGACCTCAGCACCGCCTCTGGTTTCCAACTGACGTCCTAAAAACACCAGGGAGGAGCAGGGGAGGAGGTCCCTCCCCACGGAGGAGACGAGGGTCATTTTGAAACTGTAAATAAACTGCTTTGAAAACAAGAGCTGAAATGGTCAACATGATGTCCAAGGCTTATTTCAGCTCAGGCTTTGCTGCCAGCTCTCCTCCACCCACGGTGGAGGGACCAGGGAGGGTGGGTGACCGCAGGGAGCCACGCAGAAAGGTGAGACACAGCAGGGTCCCCGCACCCAGCTGGATTTTTTTACACCATCTAAGAAAAGAGCAAGAATTCTAGGTTATTTTGGAAGAATTTCTAAATTCCTTCATTATATTTATGATAGATGTTATTTGTATTATCCTCTACTTTATATATCATATAATTATTATATTTTTGGTAGTTGATTTATTAAGAAATGTAGCTTATTTTTTGTCATCTTTTTTTTTTTTTTTTGGTCTTTTTCAAGCTCAGCCCTGCAAGAGCAGAGAGAGATGATTCAGTTTGTCATGGTCTGGGGAACAGGAAACACCTCTCCCGGGGAGCAGGAAGTGCGGTCGCCCTCCCACATCTGCACAGCACTGTGCTACTTGTCTTTTTCTTTTTTTTTTTTCTTTTGACCCTTTTAATTATTTTTTTTTTTACTTTTTTAATTTTTTCGAGGCTTTTCTGCTGATCTCAGGAGGTTGATGGTGTTGTAGCAGAGCAGGCGGCAGCTGCTTGCCCAGCTGAGCTCCTCCTGGTGAGGCCGCTCTTTGCTTCTGAGCTTGTCCCTCCTCCCCTGATCTGCCCACCTTCTCCTGGGGGTTTGATCTGAACACCCACACACACTCTTTGGAACCTGCCCCTGCAAATGCTGGGTGGAATTTGGAGATTTGGAGATTACTGCTAGAAGCTTTGTTGCGTCCCTAGAACCTCACTCTTAACTCTCCAGATGCTGGTCAGGCACTAAAAGGGACACCGGGTCATCGTGGGGGCACGGGCCCAAGAGACCCAGCCCCACAGTGATTTCATGGAGAACAACCTCACACTGTACCAGATTTTAAGTGTTTCTCATAATTTTCTCTTTCTGCCCCATGAAAACCAGGGTGGAGAACACCAACACCATGTTCCACTCAACCCTTGGGTGAGATGTGAGGGCTTTGGGCAAGGGACCAGCCCCAGGAGGAGGTGAGCTGAGGATGCTCCTTGGCTGGGGCTCTGAGAACTGGCACATTCATTTCACAGCAGGTGAAAGAGCTCGTTGGTGGAGGTTTGGACCATGAAAGACCAGTACAGACCAGCCCATAGATCATCCTCCTCATCATCATCCTCCAAGACATCTATCTATCTCACAGAGGCTTCAGCATTTTGGAGGGGGTCCTCCCAGTAGCTCCCAAGTTACCCTCTTCATCCTCAGCGAGGGTGACCTCGCAGGGGGGTGCCCAGGGCAGACAGCCCCTTCCTCCCACTCCTGGCCTGTCCTCTCCTGTGCCTCATCTTGCAGGATGTGGTGGGACATGCCAGGAAGCGATAGTGGGATGTGTCACCCTGCGCAGAGCCCTGGGAGGATGGGGATGGGGTGGGGGGGAGAGGCAAGGTCTTACCTCGTCCGGCACCATGACGAGAGGGTATTTGTCTTCAGACAGAAAGTTGAAGAGACACCAGAGCTTGAAGGCATCTTGGTGGGATACAACGCTATTCCCGTTCCGGTCGGGCTTGTAGTTCTTCTTGGCCGTCAGGGTCCAGCAGAGTTCGTCAAAGTTTTCTTTGACAAAAGCACCTTCCTCAACCTACGGGCAAAAGCCAGGGGGTGAATGGGATGCTGTGGGGCTGTGAGGGTAGGGTTTGAGGGGGAAAGTGCTGGAAGGAAGGCACTCTCACACCTCAAATCCCCTGTTCCTGCTGGCGACAAGCACAAGGTGATTGATAACGTGGGACCAGACCTCAAATGCCAGCGAGCACTGACCTGAGATGCCAGAGCACGTGTCTCCAGCAAAGGTCCCTTAGGCAGGTGACTGAGGTGTCCCAGGAAGATGCTACGGGACCACTGCAGTGCCCGGGCACCACGGCATAGCCACAGGGGCTCAACCGTGTCTTGCTGGGCTTTGGAACACCAGCAGGAACCCCGTGGTACAGCACACTGAGGTGCTCTCCCAATCCTGCCTTCCCAGTGCCTCTATGGCTTTGGGTGGCTCTTGTTATCCCATTTGACCATAAAGAGGAACCGGAGCTCAGCGGAGGGAAGTGATGGCAGCACCGGAGGCAGGACTGATACCTCCATCAACCTCAGCCCTGTTGCCCATCCGTGAGCTTTTGCCACCTCCCACCCTGGCACGCCGAGCTGCTCCATGTGGCAGTTTTGGGGACCAAAGGAGCCCCGGACACCTCTGGCCACTCCATCCCAGCCACGCGCTGCCGCCACGAGGGCAAACCGCAGCGGCAGGGATGGAGAAAAACCTTCATGGTGGCAGAAAGCTGAACATCCCTCTTACCAGGAAAGCCCGCTTCCCCTTCTCAGGCCCTGGGATGTTATTAACTGGTGCGAAACCAGAAGAAAAGGGTTTAAAGGCTGCCTTCCACAGAACCACATGGAGAAACTGGAAGGATTTTGGCCGCCGGGTGATGGGGAGACTGGGCTGGGCTGGATGGGACTTGGAGCAACCTGCTCTAGTGAGAGGTGTCCCTGTCCAGGGCAGGGGGGTTGGAGCTGGATGATTTTTAAGGTCCCTTCCAACTCTAACCATTCTGTGATTCTATGACCTTGGGCAGAGGGAGCTGGGGAAGGCTCTGCCCTCCCTCCCTGCAGCTGGAACCAGCATCCCTGGAAGACCAGGCTGGGCAAGGCAAGGACTGGCATGGGGAAGAAGCAGGGGAGGGAAGGGTTACCGCACCCAGCTCTGGGCCTCCCCCTTCTTTCGAGCAGACGGTGGAAGAAAGTTGTCAGGCATTTTTCCCCTCCTGGCCCAGAGGAAGCGAGTACCCGACTGCAAAGTCTCGGCTGAGCCAAACAAAGGTGCCTTTGAGCCTCACGGAAAAAAGGGAGCAAGCCCCTGCCCACCCCAACCTCTGCTCCTGCCCCCGGCACCACGTCCTCCTCCCGCTTCTCCTCTCTGCCAAATGAGGTCACATCTCAAATTTGAATGGGGGTGGAGAGGAAAAAGGGGCTGATTTCTCTCTCTGAGCCCTTTAGGGAACACGGGCAGAGATACACCTCCAGCCAGACCCTCGGTGGGAAGAGCTGACTTCATCCTTGCCACGGAGACATTGAGTGCTAAACATTTCTCACTCAACTTGGCAGTTACCTGAGAGCTCCCCATCTCTCTATAACCTTTTTTCCACCCATGGGATCTCTAGGAGCGGAGCTGTGGGGCTGCCAGAGGATACAGGAGCAGCCTAGGGATTGTGGTGTCCCCAGCTGAGATGCAGGAGGTCGAGGAGGTGTCCCCAGGACTCACCTTGTCCAGGATGTACTTGTTGAGGTAGGGCATGTAGCCCTGGCTGGACACCGGCCCGTCATCGTCATCGCGGAAATGCTCTTCCAGCGCCACGGGGTCGTGGGGGATGCACAGCACCGTGTAGAGGTTGTGAGACAGCACCTGGTGGAGGATGAGGGATGGGGAGAAGGTGAAACCCCCTCCAACCCTGCCCCAGACCATCCCCACGCTGCCACCCCCCAGCCTGGGGACCGTCCCCTGCCCAGCGTCCCCTCCCTGCGCTCACAGCAGCCGGGCACGACTTGGGATCGACAGGGGGACAGGAGAACATTCCCTTCTCCCCCTTCTAATGTAAACCTTAGAGAATCAATGAGAAACAGGCAAAAATTAAGGATTTTTCCACATTCGTTTCTCTTCTTTCTTGGTATACGGGGATCATTCTTCTCTTCTCCTTCTCTTCTCTCTTTTTTTTTTTTTTTTTTTTTAAAAAAAAAAGAGCTGTTTCAAACATTACAGAGCAAACAGGACACGCTTTGATCTAGAAAAGATGATAAGCCACCCCAAACCATGCTGTTTGGCAACTGCCACTCAGAGATTTCTTTAAAACTTCACCAATGACAGCACCAGTCGCTCTCTGCCAACGGGGCACCGAAGGACCCAAAGATGAAAATAAGAAAAGGTTTTATAAGAAACTAAGAAAAGGTTTTGTCTGGAATGGAAGCAGACGAGGGGGATCTGGAGACACATCATCTCCAGAGGCAGGCTGCGAATGGCACCAACCAGCCCGTTTTTGTTCCAATCCCCCTAAAACAAAGCGTGTTTTGAAGCTCCTGAATTTCCCACGTGCTGGAAAGCCCACGCCGCTGCCGGGCAAGGGGCCAGAGCCCGGGGGAAGGCTGGCCATGGGCACCACCACCAGCATCTCCAGCTCTCCATACCAAGTTGTCTCCTTGCCTTGACCTCCCAGCAAGCAGGAGATAGTTAAAGGAGCATCCCAAACTGCTGCTGCCCCATCGCAAAGACAGTTTGTAGGGTTTGCAGACACAGCTTGGCCCAGGGTTCAAGAGAAGGGGCTGGAAGAGATGGGGTGCAGCATCCCCACTCCTCCTCCTCTTTGTGCAGGGCTGGAAATTTCCTCCCAGCAGGAGAGGAGCTGCCGGAGGCCACGCTGCAGCTGGAGACTGTTCTTGCTCAACCAGATTTTCCTTCTCTTTTTCAGCCTCTGGACTGATGTTATCAGCAGGACTCCACCCTGTGCTGTAGCCCCCGGCACTGCTGCTACGCCTGCACCTTTTTTGCCTTTTTTTGGGGTTTGGCAAAGCCCTGGGGTCCACACAGGGGCGAGGAGGGATGGAAACATCCTCCAGAATGGCTAAAAATCCACTGGGATGGGCGAAAGTTTGGGAATCGCATCTCATTCCCCCTTTCTAATATGGGACTTCATCCCCATCCCTCGAACCTCCTCTGACAGCACCCCAAAAAGCCCTGGGAGGTCTTGACTGGCACCTTGAGTCCCTCCATCTGCCCTGGCATGCACCAAGCCACCGTCCCCGTGGCTCACCGGGGCTGTCACCTCCAAAATGAAAGCGGGGCAGGGTGAGGAGGAAAGCCCCGGCCAGGCCCGTGTGGGGTGCGTGGGGCTGGGGCTGCCCCAACCCCAGGGAAAGGGGAAAAGTGGGAACCCCCATCCCCACCTCCATCCTCCCTGGGGTTCTGAAAGGGGGCAGGAAGGGGAAATGATGGGGGGAGAGAAGGGAAGGGATGCTCTGAGAGCAGTTTTGTGACACCACCTTTCCCCTGCAGCAGGCAGGGGAGGGCAGGGGGGACAACAGAGGTCTGCCCGACACCCCTGAGCACCCCAAGCACCAGCCCCAGTGTTCTCCACCCGCTCCCCTGCCCTCCCACCCCCCC
>VXBW01002429.1:363344-384434 GCA_013400375.1 Thinocorus orbignyianus | reverse complement strand
TGCTGCTGACGGCAGCCGGAGCCGGGGGTGGAATATTGAACAACGCTGGAGAATGGCAGCTCCTCTTCTTCTTCCCTGTGGGAGATGCTGGGGGCGATGCCAGGGCTGGGGGTGACATTTCAGGCTGGAGCCTGGCTCCTCACATTCAGCACCAACCCCTCTGGCCCTGGCAGGTGGGAGCAGGGGGAGCAGGGCTCCTGCACCATCCTTGCAGCTGCCTCAGTTTCACCACACGCAAGCAGAACGATCCCAATGAGCAAACCAAAGCCTCCCCAGAGCTGGGGGTGCAGGGAGTCCTGTCCCAGGGGACCCCCAGCACCAGGAGCCTTTGATAACTGGGGGGGGAAAGGGGGTGTCCCTTTAGCTGCCCATTGAGGGGGACACGGATGTCCCATCAGCCAGGACCCCCTGGCTCAAGCCCAGCCCTGGGACCATCAGCTCCTGCCCTCGGGGAAGGCTTTCCCTGCTGCTTGAAGGGATGAGCTGCTCTTAGACCAACAGGTTACTGGCCAAACTGGGACCCACCAGCCTGTGGCAAGAACCTCTTGTGCACAAAACAAGCACAGGAGCTTCAGTCCAAGGCAGGCACCTCCCTCCTGCCTCCGGGGAGGTCCGTGGGCTAAACCAGCACCTCCAAGAGCCACCCAGAGACCCCCACAAGTCATGGGCTCCTTCTCCAAAAGGAGGAAGAGCCACCGCTCCTGCCACCCCAAGCCAGCAACCCCACACCGTTGAGGGAGGACACCCCTGAACCCCATAATATGCATTTAAACCGCTCGCCTGTGCCCTCCTGCAGCCTCTTCTCTGCTCAAAGGGCTTTGTTGTAGGGAGGCAGCCTCTAGAGACCCAGCTCTGCTTGACCAAGAGGTCCTCCCACTCTTAAACAGAGGTAGGAGCAGAGCAGAGGTGCTGAAGGGCACCAGGACGGTGTTGGGTGGCTCGGCCACCCCGAGGGGTGTCCATGGGAATCCCACATCCCAGCCAGCAGGGAGGATGTGGTGGCAGGGAGGAGGCAAGGGCTTATCCAAGAGTGGGGCCAGCAGGTGCCCGCACTGGGAACTGAACCACCCAACGTCTGCGGGTGTACAGCACAAGGCTGTCCTTCCTTCCTGTGCAGATACACACCTACCCTCACAGAGGAGCGCCCTGCTGAAGAACTCAACTGCTGAAGAACCCCAACGGCTTCCTCCTCTACTCTGTGCTCATAAGACCTCACCACTGTGTCCAGCTCTGGAGTCCTCAACAGAGAAAGGACATGGACCTGGTGGAACGGGTCCANTGTCCCTGCCCAGAGCAGGGGGTTGGAACTGGATGATCTTTAAGGTCCCTTCCAACTCTAACCATTCTGTGATTCCCCCACAGCTTGGCCCTTGCACTTCAAAACACCCTTGAACTGACTTCTGGGACCAGCTGTAGGGAGGTCAGTGGTGGCGCTGAGCCCCCAGTTCCTCCCCTTCCCCACCCCACGCTGCTCCTCTGCCAGCAAAATCCCACCCCAGCTCCCAGGGCTGGGTTTTCTTGCTGTTGATGCGAACGCCGTGAACGTTGGCGTTTCTCCCACCCTTGTTCAAGACCCTTCTTGCAGCAACACGCCTGGGAGAGGGAGCAGAGCCCAGCCCCAGGAGGGGTTTGGAGAAGCCGTGGCCACCACGGCTTGAACATGTTATCCCTCAAACCTGCCAGACCCGGCATTTCTTCTGCTCTGAACCGACAGGCAGAAATGCCACCGTTGGCTCACGTAGGCTGGGGCAAAGCGTTCAGCATCAAGGGGTGATGGAAACCAGCTCTCCCCAGCCTGGGGGAGGGTGGAAAGTTCTCCAGAGCTGAGCTTCAACGTGTAAAGACCCAGCCCGACCCTCCGCTGTCCCATCTCGGCCCCAAAGGCAGGTGGAAAAACAGCGAGGGGTGAATCTCCTTTCCCTTCCGAAATGTCACCCTTCGGAGACGCCATCTCCAGTGTCACCACCGCCTCTGGAGCAGGGTTCCCAGCTCCCCCAGTCCCCCCCAGCACTGACTCTCTAGGAAACTGCCATTAAAATTAGGGTCTCTGTGGTCTCAGCATCGTCACGGGCGATAAAGATCTTGAGAGAGAAGTGTGACACATGGTCACGCCGGTGCTTTCGGGGCCCGGGCTGGGCTGAGGACCTGGAGCCTGGGCGCAGGGGATGCTGCCAGGGGAGCACAACCACCCCCCCAGGATAAGCCGAGGGAATTAGGCTCTGATCTACTTTAGGATTTTCCTTAATTCCTTCAGATATTTCTACAGTTTCAAGCAGGCGAGCATTGCTCACGGGGCACAAAAGTTTCTGGGGAGCAGCTGAAGGAGAAGCCCAGCTTCTCCACCAGACCCCCGCTGATAAAACTCTTAATTTTGGGGTAAAATACACCTTTCCCCACCAAGCCCAGCACCTTCCCCGGAGCCTGTCCCGAGGGAAGCCCTGTGAAGTAGAGGGAATAGAGGAAAAGAAGGTTTCTTTGCAGCGTTTCACAACTCCTCTCGAACCCCGGCGGCGGCGGCTGCCAAACCCTGATGCAACATCTCCCCGTGTTTTGCATGTTTTTAGCTCAGGTCTTTCCCCTGCATCACAGCCCCCAGCTCTCACCGGTATTTCCAGCCTAAAAACCATACTGGGACGTTTATACAGCAAGAAAAAAAAAAGGATTCTCATCTTTTGCAAAAGCCAGGGGGGAAAAACCCATAAAAATCAACTAATGATTGTCAAAGCTGAGATGCAACCTGGCGGATTCCACCAGACACAGACAAAAAATTAAAAGTTCTTAAAAACCACCATGGTTTTGAGGAAGGGCCGAAGACAGGAGGCCCCAGCGAAGCTTCTGAAGGGGTGAGGGAAAAAGAGGGGAAAGCAGAGATTTTTTTAAAAAAGCCCTGTGTTATTTCTGGCCAGACCACTGAGCTTTAGTTTAAAAACGGTCTCCTTCTACCTACCGACCTGCTGGGCTGAACAGGAAGCAGAAAGGCAGGGGCTCCGGCAAGCAAGAAAATACAAACCAATTTTGGGCTGTTAGTTGGCCATAAACTAACTATAATTTCGGCTTAATAAGCCAAAAACAAGTAAAAATTAGATTTCTCCTCATTTTCACCTAGAAAATACACTTGAGCCTTAACTCCCTCATCTTTTTTTTTTAAAGGAAGATGAGACAGAGCCAAAGAACTTCAAAACAACCATGAAGAGGACAGCAGGGTCTCATTGATTTCAACATCGTGTGATTCTTGGGTGGGAAGCCAGGAGGGATGCAAAGCATCCCTGTCCCCGCTCCATCCCTCGCAGCCCCCCCAAAATCCCCACACCGGGGCTCATCCCAGCTTCCCCCCCCAAGCCCCGAGGACTCACTTTGAGCTGGGATTTGGAGACCTTGCCGCTCTTCTCCACGTCCAGGGCGGTGAAGGCGTACCAGATGGACTTGAGCAGCTCCGCTCGCAGGTCCATGGCTACGGGCGGCGGCGGCAGAGGCGGCTCCGTCGAGGCCGAGGATCCGGTTCCAGGAAACCGCCTGCCCCGACGGCCCCTGGGGTGAAGCTGGAGCGCCATCTGCTTGGGCGCACCCCAGAGCAGCCCACGGGCCACATCTCGGCCCCACGGGTCCCCGGGATGCAGGGCTTTTCACCCCCCCTCTCTCCACCGGCAGATCCCCAGGGAAAGACCCTTCCACAGCCCAAGGGAAGCACAAGCTGGGATGGAGGGCGCAGGAACGGGAGAGGGATTTGTAACCCTTTGCGAGCTCAGCCGGGAGATCAAAAGCTGCCTCGGTGTTCGTGTTCTGCAGAGAAATCCCCTCCCTGACTCCTCCAACAGCAGCTTCCTCTTCGGGGATTTAAATGAAGAGTTTCCCCTCGCAGCAGGAGCTGTGCCTTTTGGAAAAGGTCCAGCCCTGCTGGTTTCAGGACCATTTGCACCCAAAAAGGTTGAGGGGAGATCTGACCCCCCTACAGCACACACCCCCCCGCCCGGGTTATGCCCCTTCCTTGCCTGAAAAAACCCTCTTCCTCCACAAATTCCTTGGGTATATCCAAAACAGTAACCACCTGATTGCTGGGAGCCTGCATCAGTGTCAGGTTTATGGTTGGACTTGATGATCTTAAAGGTTTTTTTCCCCAACTGGAATGATTCCATGGGGATCACTTTGTCCCCAGACTGCCCAGGGCAGAGGTATGTGGCACCAAGGAAGGCAGCCCAGGTCTCTCCCCCAGCTCAGAGGGCGGTAGGATGCTTTCACAGACAATTTTTTAATTAAGTGACAATTTCCTAAACCTGGACTTGCAGGAGCCCTTGGAAGAGCTGAGGTCTGATCTGAGATGCTGGTGACAGCTCCCAGCCCCTCCAAGCTGGGGGACACACTCTTGAGAGCTCAAAATCTACAACTTCTCTTGCTCACACCCCCCCCAACACCGCTTTTGGACAACTGCCCCTTTGGCAGGACACTTCTGACCAATTCTGCAGATCTCCAGAACTTCCTTAATCCTTAAATCTTCAAAACAGGAACATCCACCCCTCTGCCAGCCCCAGGGGCTGAAAGAGAGAAAGCTGCTACTTTTTAAAAAGAAATTTTGAAATTTGTTTTTATTTCACCTCGGTATTTCACATCCCAGTCTAGCTCAGCCCCTCGACAAGCACTAGTTGGCCACGGTGGAGGGAGAGCTTTGCTCTGTCGAGGAAGTTTGCTGGAGAGCAGAGTGTGATGGAAAAATGGGAAAACCACTCTCTGAGCCAGCCCAGGCCCTCACTCCAGCATCAGGAACTGGTCACCACCCCAGACCCCAAGTCCAGCACAACCTGAGCTCAATTTGAAGGGGCTTTGTTGCTCCTGTGCCCACCTGCCCCTTTCCTGAAGGGGTTGGGCAGGAGCTGCTGGACCATTCCTAGATGGAAAGGGCAAGAAATGCCTCCAAAAAACTTCAGCACTCCCAGAGGCTGCTGAAATCTCTGCAGCTCCACCTCGGCCACAAAAGACTGGCAGGTCTTGGAAATCTTAGCCATGAAGAAATAAATACTAGAAGACACAACCTGCCATCTCCTCCAGACAGAGGGAGTCAGTGCCCAAGGCAAGGAGCAGGAAAGTCACCGCTCAGAGCCCAGGAAAACAGCAGAGCCTCCAGGAGAAGGCAGCAGTCAGGGGTCTTCCACATCCCTCTCTGGAGAGCAGAGCACCGGGAGCAGGGTCACTCTGGTGGCCCAACGTGGCTGGCATCAGCCTACGGTGCACACACTGCCCACTGCTCTTGGCCACCTTCCCTTACTCGTGTTCCACACCTCTTCCACGCACTGGCCAGCCCAGATCCTGCAGCTCCCGACATCCCTGTGGAAAACAGGCTTGGGCTGCCCGCTCCTCCCTGCCTGCAAGGCTTCAGGGGGGTCTCAGCACCCCCTCCCAGCCACGGCTGCCTCCAGTGCTGCAGGGTGATGCTGGATCGCTGCTGCGGCCACGCTGATGGCTTCCTCCAGACTCTGCTGCTCTTCTAACTAGGGGAGGAAAGACAGAGGGATAATGCTGTCTGCCCCAAAAGGTGGGCTCAGGTGTGGGCTCACTCGGGGCAGAGGGACAGAGGGACGAGGGACTGGCAGTGGGTGACACAGGGAAGAAAGGGCAGGGCAAAGCAGAGAGAGATGCTGCTACAATGGGGAAAGGCTGTTTACAAGGAGCATTCTGCAATCCAAAGAGCACGTCCCCGCTCTCCTCCATATATCTGGGAAGCAAGGAAGAAGAGGAGAAGCAGCGGAGCAAGAGGGGAAGTGCTGGAGGCAGCGGGGGGAAGGGGGAAGGAAGGGGGAAGTGGCAGAAGCCGCGGTACCTGCACTGCGAGGTGGGTGCCGTTGGCGGTGGCCAGCAATGCCACCTGCTGATGACAGAGGGATGTGACGGCTGATTCTTCAGACACGACCACCCCGGAGGTGACTATGGTCACCTAGGAAAAGTTCAGATGAAAAACCAATCATGTTTTAAAAGAAAACACAATTCCCTCATAGCAGGGGAAAGGGAAGGTCCCAGTTTTGTCTGTACCGGCTGCGTCTCGGTGCCATCTGTGTCAGGCACAGTCACAGTGTGCATGTCACCTCCTGCCAGTTCTTCCTCAGGCACTTCAAGGGCACTGCTCTGTGCCACCACGCTGATTGCACTGCCCAGGGCCTGCAGGTCTTCCTGTGACAAACTGACCTGGGTGGGATAAAAGCGGATGCCCTCAGGCAGGATGGCTCCCCAGGAAGCCTCACGCAACCCTCAAACTCAGCAACACAAAGGTCTCGCTAAGGATGAAATATTCTCTCCTCCCTGAGAGGACTTTGCTCAAGGTCATGGACAGAATCAATGGAGAACTCCAGCCCTTCCCGTTTAGCATCTTCTCCCCAGGCCCTGAGGTGACAGCTCGTGCATGGCTGTGGCACGGAGCTTCTCAAAGCAAGAGGAAACAATCATCACTCGCGGCAGCTGTTTCCTTCACCCTCTGCCACAGAAGGGAGTTTTCCCCAGTCAGCACACAGGCAGCTGGTGGAGGGAAGTACAAGAAAAGCCCTGTCACGTACAGACCATGTCAAAAACAATCTCTAAATCCAGCCTGTGTCAGCAGAGATCGGGAGCTGCCTCCCCACAGCTGGCTGGGAGGGGAGGGCTGCCAGGGGCTGCAGGCCAGCGTGGGCAAACACTGCAAGACCCCGTCCAGCAAGAGGGTGAGTTGGGGACCAGGGATCTGTTCTTTCCTCTCTGCATTAAGAAAGAGCACTTGAAGCTCCAGCATCTGTTTTAAGCCAAGAAAAAAGCCTTAAAGAGAATACCAAGGCTGTGCAGAGTGGAATCTTACTCAGTTAACTGCTGTCCCCCATGTCCATACCTGCTCCATCCCATCCTGAGAGATAAGCGAGACCTGTGTAGGCATACTGTCTTCATCTTCCTCTTCCTCTTCATCTTCCTCCATCTCTGACAGGAAAGCAATATGCTGGGTCTTCAAGGGGGAGCCACTGTCAGCAGCAGCAGCTGAGTTGAGGAAGGCAAACAGCAAAAGGGGAGAGAGAAGTTGTAGTCAGAGAGTGAAAGCACAGCCCTGATCCCAGAACCTGCCTGTTCCCTGAAAGGCCAGCACAGGAGGGCACAAGGTGACGATGACAACAGCCCAGTGCTGGCCTGGAAGAAGGCTCTTTAGTCCATGTGTAGTGACAGGACGAGGGGTAACAGTTTTAAATTGGAAGAGGGGAGATTTAGATGAGATATTAGGAAGAAGCTCTTTCCTGTGAGGGTGGTGAGGCACTGGAACAGGTTGCCCAGGGAAGTTGTTGATGCCCCATCCCTGGAAGTGTTTAAGGCCAGGCTGGATGGGGCTTGGAGCAACCTGCTCTACGGAGAGGTGTCCCTGCCCATGGCAGGGGGGTTGGAACTTGATGATCTTTAAGGTCCCTTCCAACTCTGACCATTCTATGATTCTATGATTCCCAACCCATGATGCACAGTGAGGACCCCGGGGAACCCTCTACTCTGCTCTGTGACACAGATCTGGGTTCGATGGGAGAGGCAGGAGGCCACAGCACAGAGCTGGGTCTGAGAGAGGTGGGCGGCTGCGGGCTCTCACTGTCACCTCTCTCCCCGTTGCCACACGGCCTGCCCCGAGCCTGGTGACAGCAGCTGCTCACCCTCCAGCTGCTGCTGCTCGTAGAGGGCCTGCTCGCTCTCCTCTGTGGCCTCCAGCTCGCCGTGGCTGCTGCGTTTGTGCGTGGCCAGCGTGGAGGTCTGGCGGTAGGTCTTGCCGCAGCTGTGGCAGGTGTAGGGCTTGCAGTGCGTGTGCACCACGTGGTGCTTGTAGAGGCTGGAATACTCCGTGAAGCGCTTCCCACAGCCCGGCACGGTGCACATGTACGGCTTTTCTCCTAGGACAGAGGCCACAGAGCAGTTTAACCCACTCACTCACCCTCCTCCCACCCTGGGAGGGATTCCCTCATGAAGAGCAAACAGCTGGAGACAGACTGGTGGAACGATCATGCCAATAAAGCAATTCCTATTTCCTTTCCCTGGCCACCACCAGATCTACTTCTACAATGTCTGGCCTGGAAATGACCATTTCCAGCCAACAGATGGGAAGGAGTTGCCCGTGTTTCATCCTCTCCTTCTCTTACCTGTGTGGATTCTCATGTGGTTCTTGTAATTGGTGGCACTGGTGAAGCCCCTCCCGCAGCTGGGCTCCGGACACATGTAGGGCCGCTCGCCCGTGTGCGTTCGGATGTGAACCTTGCGGATGTTGGATGTGGTGAAAGAACGGCCACAGCCCACAAAGGGACACTTGAAAGGACGCTCACCTGCATTGGGAGAGCAACGTGGGTGAGAGTCCTGCTAGGACACAGCTACACAGAATGCCCTGGACACCTGCATCCCTTCATTCCTCCACACTGTTACAACAACATGATCTCAGATCACACCAGCTGCAGGCACATTTTCTCTAACAGCATTGGCATCCCAAACCGTTTTGCTCTGCTGCTTGTAACTGAGCCAAAAATCCCTAGAACTATTTCTACTACCCATCTGCTTCTGTTTGAAGACAACTTCAGTTCTGCCTTGCCTGATTTAAGATACAAAAAGGGATGTTGGAACTTGATGATCTTTAAGGTCCCTTCCAACTCCAACCATTCTATGATTCTATGTCCTGGACAAAAGCTGAAGCAGTCCTTTATCTTGGAGACCCTTTCAAGGGGCAGCTCTCTTCTCCTCCTGTGCTGCTCACCTGTGTGTGTTCGGATGTGTTTCTGTAGATCCCCAGAGGTTTTGAAGGCTTTGCTACACACATCTTCTGGACACTTGTATGGTTTCTCCCCAGTATGTGTTCTCACGTGGCTCTTCAGCCCATACCCTGTGCAGGAAAGAAACCACAATTAATTTTATAACAAGGAGGAAATAACATGGTAAACCATGTACCACCTCTCCGTTGATGCATTTTGGGATGTCTGTCCTGTGACTGCAAAGCTGAAGGGGAAGAAACATCCAAACCACCTCACACCACCACTGACAGGACTTCTTTCTGCAACTCCTTTAATCTGCCCATAATCAATCAACTCCTGGGCAGTCTCTCACACTGCAGTTCCTTCTCAGAAGGCTTTAAAAGGTATGATCATTGTGCTCTGCTGGAAAAAAAGCCAGGGGTGATACTCAAGAGTGGGTTGGACCAGACAGAAAACAAAATTTGCTCCAAAGAGAAATTGTTACCTGTAGCAAATGCTTTCCCACAGCTTGGGAAGTCGCACATGTACGGCCGGTCACCCGTGTGAGCACGTTCATGTACCTGGAAAAGAAAAAACAGGTCCCTAAAATGAAGTCCAAGACAAGGAAGAAGGAAATCAGGGTGGAGAAGTCTATGCTGGTGGATTTCATCTTGGCCAATTAACACATCTGGGTCTCTCAGGGAGTCTTTTGCACAGCAGAGTTGTGATGTGGCAGGATGAGATGGGGATGTGCCTGCCCTGCACGGTACCTGCTTTACCTTGAGGTGGTGGGCGGTGGTATAGAGGCGGCCACAGCCCTTGTACCCGCAACGGAAAGCTCTGCTGCCGACCTGCTGCCCCTTCTCATTGCTGTGCACTTCCTCCTCCTGCAAATCCTGCCCAGAGATGTATGGAAATCAATTCAGTGAGAGACTACAACAGGCTTCACAAAGTCCACAAAAAACTTCCCTCCTTCAGTTGTCCTCACAAACACACGTTCCTCCCAGCACAGCTTGTGCACGTACCATGCAACCCAGGTGAGAGGACAGGGATCTAGGAACCAGCATTTCCCATTCCCACCTCACTGGGTGTTCTCAGCCACATCTCTCACACACACCCTCAAGCCTCACTTAGCTCATTTGTAAAACTTGCNAATTACTCTGCATCAAAAGGAACTTGGCCTAGTTTCAAAAAGGCACCACTGAAAAAGTCAGACCTGGGAAGGGACCTCGCCGGAATCCTCACTCCTTGTCTGGCAGATGTTCGTCACTCCCTCCTCTTCCTCATCAGACACCTACAAGTGAAGAAGCACCAGTACTGTTCATACCTTCCTGTGGAGCAGGTGAGCAACCTCAGCAGGAAGGCATTCCCATCAGCAGTACAACTCCACTCTTCTCCAGAGAGCTGGGGGAGGCTGGACCTATCACAGCAGAAAGGCCTCCATCGGCAAACCCCAGTGCTGGCCAGCTGAGTGCTGGACCAGCACACTCCTGTAGCCCCTTCTCACAAAACACCACAAAGATGGGAGAAAATGGCAACACCCAAGACATTCAGATAGAGCACTGCAGTGACAACATGTTACTGTCTGAAGCTATTTTAGTTTTCGAGGCCTTTGTCAACATGGGGAACAGCAGCCATAACTTAGTCACCCTGACATGGAAAAGGCTACTCTTGATCTGCTGCCTGAACCATCTCTGGAAGAGAACATCATACCCAGGTGGCATTATGAGAAACTCAGGCAACAAACACCTACAAGGAGGGAAATTTAAAGCAAGAAAAAAATAAATCCAAGCTGTATCACAGCAGCTCTCTGCTCTTTCCAAAGGTGTGCCTGCCGCAGGCTCAGGGCAGTAGGCCCAGCACGCTGTAGGAACCAGCTAGAAGGTTCAGCAGGGAACTGCCACATCCTAGGTCCTTAACTGCCAGTCACCTGCCAGTGGTGGCACTCTCACAGTGCCACTCTCACCCTGCCCAGTCTCTCTTCTCAAAGCTGGCACTGCTGAGAAAAAAAATACATGGAAGGACTAGGGACAGGAGGACACTTAAACCCCAGGGAGGACACCAGCCCCTCAGTGCTCCTGGCAGACCATGAAAGCAGCATCGTGTCCTCACCTTACTGGCGTACTGCTGTAATGCATTCATGGTCTCGATATCAAAGGCATCGTCTTCCTCCTCTCCAGCCAGCTCCTCGAGCCCAGTTTCTGCCTGCACTTCCAGGATGGTGCTGCCAGGTGGCACGATGACAGGACGATGGATGAAGGCAGTGGAGCCATCCTCCAGCTGGACGGCCTCGAAAGTGCTGGGGTCATAACTTTCTGGAAGAGGAAGCCAATAAAATCAAATGTGAAAGAGATGCTGAGTGTGAGGTGCTCTTCATCTCCCTGAGCTACACTTTAGCAGCTTCTGCTAAAGCTTCTGCTGAGGGAAGAACCAGCAACACACTTTACCTTTAGTGGTGGTGTGAATGTAGGCCATACTGCCATCTTCTAGCACTACTGGCTGGCCGTCTTCAAAAGCCACAGGCTCTAAAAAAAAAGTCCAAAATCCAACACAGCTCAGTGGAAGACTCAGAGGGGATGGAGGAGATCCCATGTCAGCTTCTGAACACTACAGTATTTGCACCCCCAGAAGAGGACACAGCAGGGCTGCCTGCTTGCCCTGAAAGCCAACCACAGCTAGAGGTTCTAAGACACTTGAGCAATTCTGACATGAATTATAAGGTTTTTTTAATGCTCCATGTAAGCTTCACCACACTTCTTCAACTCCTTGGGGTAATGTAGTATCTCACCAACTCCAAAATGCCAGATTATATCCTGGACAAGAAGAACGGCTCTGGCACAGGGGTGTGTAAAGGAGAACACAAACATCCCGCAGCAAGGAAACAGGGCTAAGAAGGAAAATCTCTCTCACTCTCCCAATTTATATCTTATCATGGTCAGGGAGGACTCTCTGTGCCACTCTGGTGCCTGCCACATGAAATGAAGGCCCATCACCTTCCAGATTAATTAATGTCACCTCATTTCAGAGGTGACATTGGCTGATGGGTCAATAAGCAAGGTGGCATTGCTTCCAACAACGTTCCCCACCCCCAAAACTATTCCAGAAGTAAATATATTATCTCACTGTTTACAGGAAATTCCTGTCCAACTGCTCCCACATGAAACAAACTTTGTTTGGGCTCCGTAGGTGGCACAAACACAGCACACATCCTACTGGCCTTGCCTGTAGGCTTGCGATTTGTCAGACTGACAGCTGTGAGAGAGCCCACAGGTGAAACAACACTTAAACATTTGCTTACACCACCAGCAAATTTGCCTTCTCTTCAGATTGCTAAAACTTGGTAGGAAATCACATGTTCTGTGTCCTTCCTTGCTCATCCAGCCTCAAAACCATGTGTATGAGAAAACACCTACATGGACTTCTTAAACCTAGAGCTAAAAGAGAAGCCCGACTGTTGGGACATGGACAATTGCAGTTACATCTACACATCCTTCTAAAAAGAAAGAGGTGAATTTATGGCCCTCACCTTTCTGGACTGTCACCTGATGGATATAAGCTGTGGTCCCATCTTCAAGTTCAATGACTTGCCCTTCAATCAGTTTTTCACCTGAAACAGTTAAAAAATTGCCATCAGTGCTGCCTGCAGAGTCCAGTCTCTCTGGTCCCACGAGCTTTCCCCTTTGTGGCATCTTCCCAAGGAACCCAGTCCCACAGTAGGGAGCAAAATCCTGTTACTTATAAGCTGCTCTTTATCAAGCTTTCCCCTGAACAGCCATAGAGGCACTTAACTTCCCAGAAATGCTGGACATTGCCTAGACAGGAGGATACAAGACAAAGAACCTCAGTCACCACTTGTTTACACGCTGCCCCGCACAGCCCTGTAAGCCAAGAAGCAGAAAGAATGATGTGTGCTGAGCATTTTGGATCTGAAGTAGAAAGCAATTGCACTTGTGCTGGTGAAAAATACAACGAGGAGCTTTTAACAGCATCAGCAGGGGCCTGAAGTTTTATTTTCTTCTACCTTGGTGGAAGATCAATGCCTGGAAAAAAATTACAGGAGCTAAGAGACTTAAAGAGTTTCTACCCTCGATGGGTTGTGAAGACCAGACTCTTAAAACAGCATAACTCTCAGTAACCCTAAAATAACATTCCAGTTAACAAACTGGTTGATGCAAGGAGGACATTGCTCTATCCCACTTGAACATGAGGAATCCAGGTTGCTTTCACCTGGTGCACAATGTTTTGGGGGTATCACAAAACCTAGTGGTGTCCAAGATAGTCCTGCTCCACACACAGAACAAACTTGCAGTGAGTTCACACGGAAAAGAACATGAGAGAATAACCCCCAGGACCTGAAGCCTCACAACTCAACTGTCCTGTTCCACAGGCTGGGAAAGAGTGTGTTCCTTTTCTCAGGAACAGTGGGCGGTGAAAGAACCAGCACCTCCAAACCCCAAAATAAAGGCAGATGTTGAATTTGGCACTGATGTTGTTTCAGTTAACCAATGCCAAGCTCAGCACCCCTTTAAGTGAGAAAACCACTACTGTGACCCAAATTCTGTGTGTCTCAGTAAAGTAAAACACCCTGCTCAGCTGCAGAGGAAGGTTTTGGTTAAAAAGAGTCCAGCAGGTCATAGTGTGAACTCCACTTCCCCAGTTACCCCAGAGAGAACAGGGCTCGCTCCGGTCTGAACAGAACCTTTCTTTTCTACAGCAACAGCTCTGCCATCTCCCAGAATGATGTGGGCCTCGAAGGGACCTCTGGAAATCATCCAGTCCAACCCCCTAACAAAGCAGGTCCACCCAGAGCAGGTCCCACAGAAACGTGTCCAGGCAGGTTCTGAACATCTCCAGAGATGGAGACTCTACCACCTCTCTGGGCAGCCTCTGCCAGGGCTCTGCTACCTTCAAAGTGAAGATGTTCCTCCTCATGCTGAGATGGAACTTCTTATTTTCCAGTTTGTGCCCGTTCCCTCTTATCCCGTACCTGGGCACCATGGAAAAAGCCTGGCCCCATCCTCCTGACACCCACCCTTGAAGTATTTATAGGTGTTGATCAGATCCCCCCTCAATCTTCTCCAGACTAAAAAGACCCAAGTCCCTCAGCCTTTCCTCATATGAGAGATGTTCCAGGCCCCTCAGCATCTTTGTGGTCCTCTGCTGTGCCCTCTGCAGCACTTCCCTGTCCTTCTTAAGCCCAGAACTGGTCCCAGTGCTCCAGACGGGGCCTGGGCAGAGCAGAGGGGCAGGATGACCTCCCTCCACCTGCTGGCCACGCTCTTCCTGATGCCCCCCAGGTTTCCACCGGCCTTCTTGGCCACCAGGGCCCATTGCTGGCTCACGGGCATCCTGTTGTCCACCAGGACTCCCAGGCCTTCCTCAGAGCTGCTCTCCAGCAGGTCAGCTCCCAGCCTGTACTGGTGCATCTCCAAAGCTTTATTTCCAACCCAGAGGCATGTTTTAGTTCTGCTGCACCACTCTTCTGTGCAAATCTAACAGATAGCTGTTAACTTCCTGTACTGAGTAGCCACAAGAAGTTCTATGACAGTTTGCACGCCATGAGGGCACTTTGGGTAAGTCTGACTTGAATTTCACAGGGTCAACCAAGAGACTTTCAGGCTTTACAGCCCAAGGGAACCGTTACCTTTGACAGCCTGCTGAATGTAGGCTGTCGTCCCATCACTAAGGGTCACTGCTTGCAAGCCCAAGCTCTCCATCCTGCCCCGAGGTCTGCTCTTCAGACATGAATTTCACTTTTCTCAGTGCCCTCGCAGAGAGCACTGGGACCCAGAGCAAGAGGCGTGCGGAACGGCGAGTTGTCTTCTGTGTTGCAAGCCTTAAATAAAAAGAACAATTCAAATTTTATTTTATTTTTTTCCCCCAACATGTGTGTCCTCACTTTAGCACGTTAAGAAAGGCTTGAACTATTCAGGAGATGGTGGATTAAACTGGACAAAAGATGCAGCCTTCCCACACCACAGGTAAGCAGGGATAACAATCTACCACAGACAAGTATAAGATGCCAGCAAACTGACAGACGCTTTTCAGAGATAGCTTAAATGCCACATTCAAGCCCTTCCCATCCTCCAAATGATCTGCAGGAAAGGTTTCCAAGTGCTTTGAAATCTGAACCCACAGGCTGAGGCTGTCCTGTGCCAGAAGAGACAGTGGTAGGATCATGAGCTTTGTCCCTGGACGCACCTTCATCCCCTCCTCCCTTTCCTTTCCTGTTCCCAGCCTTCTGAGGGCTGTAAGCAGATATGCCAAAACATCTACACCCTCACAAGACCACTTTGCTAAAGAGGCAGTCGACTGAGAGATTATCTTTAAATCTACACGAGTAATCTCCAAGATAGCCAAATATTTTATCATTTTGATTTCTAGGAACAAGTCTGACCTCTCTGTCACGGCAGCACCCAGGGGTGCAGCCAGAGCACACTCGGTGCCCTCTAACCCAAGTGCTCCCTTGACAGACAGCTCCTCTCCAGCTGCAGCAGACGCTGCCTGCTTTTAGGGCTAACACCCCCAAGAGCCATTGCAGCTCATTTCTGTCCCAGCAGGGTCACTGGGGAATGGAAAACCCCTTTGGACTGCTAAGGCTGCCACACAAACCGTGTCAGGGCTGCTGGAGGGGCCTAGAAGGGATGGGGCAGGTGGTGCCTGAGGAAATAATAGAATCACAGAACGGTCAGAGTTGGAAGGGACCTTAAAGATCATCCAGTTCCAACCCCCCTGCCCTGGGCAGGGACACCTCCCACCACACCAGGGTGCTCCAAGCCCCATCCAGCCTGGCCCTGAACCCCTCCAGGGATGGGGCAGCCACAGCTTCTCTGGGCAACCTGTTCCAGTGCCTCACCACCCTCACACCAAAGAATTTCTTCCTAATATCTCATCTAAATCTCCCCTCTTCCAATTTAAAACCATTCCCCCTTGTCCTATCACCACACTTCCTGACCAAGAGTCCTTCCCCAGCTCTCCTGGAGCTCCCTTCAGATCCTGGAAGGCTGCTAAATCCAGGTGTAGACGGCGGTGTGAAGTCACCCAGGGGGTGACAGGCCCACCACAGGGCAGAGCCTGATGCCATGGCAAGCCCTGAGGGGAACGGCAGGGCCCTGGGGTTCGCGGGGAGACACGACAGGGCTTCCCCCGTGTTGTCGGCCTGGGGGAGTGACCGCAGCAGCTGGCCGGGGCCCGGCTACCCCACAGCCATCACCTCCATCCCTGCCCTCAGATCGCCGCCGCCACTGCCACCGACCTGAGAAGACCCGCCGGGGCTGAGTCCGCCGCCATGCACCGGGGCACGGCCCCGCCCCGCAACCTGGATAACGACGAAACTCACCGCCCCACCTCTGCAGCGCGCCCCTTATTATTCAGGTTCCGGGGCCCCCGGAACTGGGCGGGCAGGGCCAACGAGACGCCGGGCGCGCAGTGCGCATGCGCAGTGCCCACACCGAAGCCAAGCGGCCCCGTATGCTCGCCAGGGGTCTGCCCTAGCGGAGGCCTTCCGTGGGTCAATGTGCGAGTAAATGTACTAGGAAGGCTTTATAGCACTAAAGACTAAAAGGGAAAAGCTAACCCAGCGGCAGGGCGTTGTACTATCCGCTTCCCAGTGCTTGCTGAGGGGAAGGTGGGGCTCTCTGGGCTGTGCACCCTCATTACTCTGCTGTCAAGGAGCTCCTGGCCTGGTGGCCTGAGACAGTAGGCGGTAAAACAGCGGCCGCTCGATTAGCGAGGAAGGAGACGCGGGCAGGGAACTGCCCGCCGAGAGAAGCCGGTACAGGCGCTCCCCGCCACTCCCAACATGGCGGCTACACTGTTCCACTCCCCGCCACTTCCAACATGGCGGCAACAGAGAACCACTCTCCGCCACTCCCAACAGGGCACCGTGCCACCAAATCTCGCGAGATTTCACCCCCTATTTAAGGGGCGCAGGGCGCGCTTTCGTCCTTTCAGCCCCGGCCCGCCGCAGCCATGAGGTGAGTGGAGGTCCCCGCCGCCCCATCCCTCTCCATCCGCCGCTATCCGCGCCCGGCGGAGGGGTTTTGCGGCAGCCGGCGGGGTTCGGGCAGCGGGGGAGGCCGAAGGGGAGCGCGGATGGGCCGGGGCACGTTCAGGGGCTTTGTTTCCCCCGCCGCGGCCTACAGCAGGCCTAGGCTGGGTCGGCCCTGAGCCCGGCTTGGTTTTCCCCCCCCGCAGCAGCAAAGTCTCCCGCGATACCCTGTACGAGGCGGTGAAGGAGGTGCTGCAGGGCAGCAAGGTCAAGAAGCGCAAGTAAGAGCTTTAACTCCGTGACAGAACCATACAGGCCCCGGGGTTGGGTCTCCCTCAGCCCGGCTGGGCCCTCACCCGCTTCCCTCTGCCCTCCCCTCAGGTTTGTGGAGACGGTGGAGCTGCAGATCAGTCTGAAGAACTACGACCCGCAGAAGGACAAGCGGTTCTCCGGCACCGTCAGGTTCGCCATCCTCTTGCTCCCACCCAGCCTTCGGCCTGCGCCCCCCTCAGCTGCTGCTAGAGCAGGAGGACGCAGTGCTGAACCGCTCGGGTAGTTCAGCCCACCCCAGTTAAGTGGGTACGGCTGGACGGACCCCTACCCTGGGTCTTAAAACATGAGGGGAGGTGTGGGAGACCCCTGTGGTGTCCCCACCGACCTGCTGGAGACAGCAGGTTAGAAGCTGTGGAGGAAGATCTCCAGGCACTGTGGTAAGGTATCTCCTGGTGGCTCCCATGGAAGTGTGCGTGGTGATGGTGGTTTGTAGTAATTCTGACCTTCTGTCCCCAGGCTGAAGTCAACTCCACGGCCCAAGTTCTCTGTCTGCCTGCTGGGGGACCAGCAGCACTGCGATGAGGCCAAAGCTGTTGACATCCCTCACATGGACATAGAAGCTCTGAAGAAGCTCAACAAAAACAAGAAGCTGGTGAAGAAGCTGGGTGAGTGGTGGATGTGGATCGGGCTCCAAGTCCCCTCCCTGGCTCAGGAGGGCTGGGGCAGCAGGATCATTTTTACTGGGCTTGGATTTCCATGTCATGGTTAACTGCATGGAATAGAAAGGTGGTCAGAGTCAGCCTGGAGCACAGGAATCTGTCTAGGAACTACCCCAAAATAGCAAACAACCTGTTTAGGTGTGCAGAAGGTCTGACAGGTCAGTCCTCCAGAAGGAAGTAATGCAGGAAAATATTTCCTATCTCCCTGGAAGTTTCACCCTTGGCTGGTGTTTCTCGCTTTACTGGTCAGGGAGCTGGAGTACGGCAAAACCCGAGTGAAGCTGGGAGTGAAAGTTTCCTTTAGTCCTGCTGTACTTAAAACAGAATAAAATTTGCTTATTTTCACTTGGTAAGAGATAAAAACTCATTTTGATACAGATCTTGGGCAGGCAAGAAAATCTTCCCACATAATCTATAATTAGTCATGGAAGTGTGTGCAAATAGGAGATGACACGGGTTACCATGGCTAAGCCTCACCAAGATGTGTGGTCCCTCTGTCCATCCACACGTGCTCAGGCTCCTGGAAGAGCTCAGAGTTGAGCATCCGGCACCTGTAATGTGATAAATGCCATTTCTTGGTGAGGAAAATTAATAGGATCCAGTAAGAGCATGGAGTGGGGATGTGAAGCTGGGTTCTGGCAGGTTTGGCTGTTGTGACAGGAGTAATTTCCAATATACTACCAGTAAAAACAGCCCGGATGCAGCTGGGCCAGACTGGGAATGTGGAAGGAAGGGAAATGGAGGGAATGCTGAGGGAAGTGGAGCAGCGGAGCCTCAGCTGAGCTGTGGGTCTCAGGCTGGGTGCCAGGAGCTGGGAGTCTGTCCTTACCTCCCTGGGTTCTCTCCACAGCAAAGAAGTACGATGCCTTCCTGGCTTCCGAGTCCTTGATCAAGCAAATTCCTCGAATCCTGGGTCCGGGTCTGAACAAAGCTGGCAAATTCCCTTCCCTCCTCACTCACAATGAGAACCTGGTGGCCAAGGTCGATGAGGTCAAATCTACCATCAAGTTTCAGATGAAGAAGGTAAAGCCAGGGCTTTTCCTCTGCAGGGCAGCTCCTTACCTGAGGGTGCTGTGTGGCGAGCAGTCACTCGTGTGTGGCTGCCATCTCTGCTTTGGGCTGTAGGTGTCCCTCGAGCATCTTCCTGAAGCAGCTGCTGGTGACAGTGTCTGCTGTGAAGGGAGAATAGAATCACAGAATGGTCAGAGTTGGAAGGGACCTTCAAGATCATCCAGTTCCAACCCCCCTGCCCTGGGCAGGGACACCTCTCCCTAGAGCAGGCTGCTCCAAGCCCCATCCAGCCTGGCCTTAAACACTACCCAGAGTGTTCAGTGTGGGCTGGGAAGGAGGAGTAATTTATCTGTGGCTGAAAGATCTTGGAGCAAATGATTAGGGTTTAATCTTGGATGTTTCACTGCTGAGTTCAATCAGGAGTAATTAATGCTTCTTACAGTAAGTGGGTGACAGGGGCAGGGTGGGCCCCGTGGGGCTGTGCTGCAGCCGAGCTCTGCCAGGGGCGAGGTTGGGGCTTGACTCTGCAGCTGAACTCTGCAAGTACCTGCTCCCGCTGCCAGGGCGAGCTGGCTCTCCCAAACCAAGATTACCCCGTTGGGGCGTTTTAATCTGATGTTTGGCAGCCTGAATGTGACTCATGGGTATTATTCAGAATTAACAAGTTCTGCTCGCTGAGGTGCATCCTTGGGTTCCAGCTGATCTGGGCCTGGGGGCACAACAACTTGGAGGACACAAGAAAATGTGATAGTTTGCAAATGCTGGAGCGTTTGAAGGAACTGAGCTAACGATGTCCTGACACTCTGCCTGTCAGCTCGCTCGTAAATCCTTTTGTCTTCAGCCTGTGGGGAACATCGACTTACAAGCTCCGCCGCCGGGCTGGCAGGCAGGGGCTTGGCCTCGCTGTGTCTGCTGTGTGGGAAGAAAGGGCTGGTGGCTTGTGCCCAAAAGAAAACAACAACAAAAAAAGTGAAGCTGGCGCCACGCTTCACAAGTGACTTTTGGAGTGAATCCTCTGTCCTTTGCAGGGAGATGGCAGCAGGGTTGAAGCAAAGCTTTGCCCCCAGTTCAGCACAGTTCCTCACACGTCCTTCCCAGTTTCCCATCTCTTAAATCACCTCTGTGTTTGGAGGGAGCCTGACTGACCCAAGCTGTGGTTCAGAGGTGGCATCCAGATGCCACCAGACTGGCTCATGGGTACCAGATACTATGACCCCTGTGGAAAAGCTGGAGAAGCCATAGAATCGTGGAACATTTTTGGGTTGGAAGGAACCTTAAAGTCCCCCCAGTGCCACCCCCTGCCCTGGGCAGGGACACCTCCCACCACACCAGGTTGCTCCAAGCCCCATCCAGCCTGGCCTTGAACCCCTCCAGGGATGGGGCAGCCACAGCTTCTCTGGGCAACCTGTTCCAGGGTCTCACCACCCTCACACCAAAGAAGTTCTCCCACATCTCAGCTCCATCTCCCCTCTTTTAGGGTCAAACCTGCTCCCCTCCCTCATCAGGAGTCCTTCCCCAGCATTCTTGGAGCCTCTTTAGGGACTGGAAGGGGCTCTAAGGTCTCCCTTGAGCCTTCTCCCCAACTCTCAGCCTGTCCTCACAGCAGAGGGGCTCCAGACTTCCCAGCATTTCTGTGTTCACCTCTGGCCCTGCTCCATATCCTTCTCACTCTGGAAGTCATCCCCAGCTGATAGAGCACAAGAGAACTTGATACCTCAATGAGTTTAGACCAGGACTGGGCTGTTTGGTCAGTCTCAGCTGCAACCTTTAGATTTTCCACCTAAAACCTCTACGTGTCTGAGTGACCCTGATGTCCCTTGTCCCCCCAGGTGCTCTGTCTGGCTGTGGCTGTTGGTCATGTGAAGATGACAGAGGATGAACTTGTCTACAACATCCACCTGGCCATCAACTTCCTGGTGTCCTTGCTGAAGAAGAACTGGCAGAACGTGCGTGCCCTGTACATCAAGAGCACCATGGGCAAACCCCAGCGCCTCTACTAAGGGGAGGGGGCAGCAATAAACTTTTAGGACAACCTCTAGCTGTGTGTTTGGTTGTGTTCCTCCAGAGCTTCTTGCTTGTTGGTGGTGAGAAAAGTCTTAGATGCTCTGGTGAGCTGGCAGGGATGTGAATTTGGGTGGAATATCAAGACTTTTGAGGGAAGGAGCCTCAATTCTGTGTTTGGATTAAGGTGGGAAAGGGGAATCATAGAATGGTTAGAGTTGGAAGGTACCTTAAAGATCATCCAGTTCCAACCCCCCTGCCATGGGCAGGGACACCTCTCCCTAGAGCAAGTTGCTCCAAGCCCCATCCAGCCTGGCCTTGAACCCCTCCAGGGATGGGGCAGCCACAACTTCCCTGGGCAACCTGTTCCAGTGCCTCACCACCCTCACACCAAAGAACTTCTTCC
>VXBW01002429.1:323281-355414 GCA_013400375.1 Thinocorus orbignyianus | reverse complement strand
CCCCTGGTCCCAACACCATCACCCAGTCCCAACACCATCCCCCTGGTCCCACCAGTGCTCCACAGTCCCACCACCATCCCCCTGGTCCTACCACTGTTCCACAGTACCACCACCATCCCCCTGGTCCCAACACCATCGCCCAGTCCCACCACCACCCTCCCCAGATCAACTGCCATCCCCCTAGTCCCAGTGCCATCCCCTGACCCCACCATTGTCCCACTGGTCTCACCATCCCTTGCCTGTACCCAAGACATGTCAAGCCAGCACCGTGCCCACCTGTGATCTCCTCCGGCTTGATCTCTGCCTCGAACTCCAGGGTGATGCGTGTCACCTCCTTGTTGGAGGAGTTGCGAGCCCGCCGGCCCTTCCCCTTCTTGGACGAGTCACACTTGAGGTTGACGAAGGCAACCTGGCAGTCGGAGCAAGGCGCCGAACCGCCTGCATGTGGGGGGACAAGTCAGGACCCCGTGCCTCCCTAGGCGGGGGACAGGCACCCCTGGCACCCCCCTGCCATCACGCCTCACCTTGCACCCCAGCTTTCCCGGCCTCGTCCTGCTTGCCCTTGACCCGTGGGTGCAGGTGGCACTTGGCATCCTTGATCTTGAAGGAAGCCTTTTGCTTGACTGGGGCAGTGACAGTCTCTAAAAGAAAAGGTGGGTGCTCAACAACCCCGGTGTGGGGCAGCCCGGCCGGTGGTGGCCACGGGCACCCCAGGAGTCCCCTTACCAAGACACTGCTGGCTGCTGTTGGCAGGTCTCTGCTGGCCACCCTGCCGCAGGACAGGAGTCCCACAGCTCACCGTGTAGCTGCTGTCGGACTCTGTGGGATGGAGGAAAGGGAGTCAGGAGATGCTGGAGTGGCCACCTGGTCCCCACCATGCTCTGCTGGGGTGATGCAGGGACAGACAGCTGCACCATGAGGGGATGATGCTGAGCACCCCACCATGGAGATCCTTCACCAGGGACCCATCCCATGGATCTACAACCCCCCAGTAACCACCTCCATCCCTCATCCCAGCCACTGCTTGGGTGCTCCTCACCCTGGCCATGCAGCCACTCCTCTCCTCCACCACGTTTTGGGTCATGCAGGGAAATGGGGACTCCCCCCCCAGCCCCACCACCCCACCAGTGGTGGCACTGGTGCTGGTACCTGGCAGAAAGCGGGCCTTGGAGGCGCAGGTGAGGGCACAGCTGTCCTTCTTGCCCGTCTTGTTGCAGGTGAGGGTGGCCCGTGGTGGCACCGAACCTGGCAGGCATTTCACCAGCTCTGAGGGACACGCGCCGGCTGGTGATGACAAGTGGGGATGCCCGTGGCTGGCACAGCCCAGGGACAGGCAAGGGACCCCTGCGCCCTCCTCCTTCAGCGGGGAGGAGGGGGTGCCAGAAAGCAACATGGGGACCCCAGACCAGCATCCCAACCCTCCCAGCTCCTCCATGGAGACGTCAGAGGGGGTTGATGGGGTTTCATTTTAGGGAAAGGGCAGTTGGGTACAAGAGCACGGCCAGTGCCAGGAAAACAGCCCCCTTAGGGACACTTGCTGGTGCAAAAGCTCATGGCCAGCCCTGAGCATGGTCCAAAAAGCAATGAGATGAGCAGGGCAACACCTTATGGCACTTCCCATCCAGACCCACGTGAGATGGACAAGGGACCCCAGCCCAAAGCAAGCCCGTCCCAGAGCATCCCTGTGCTGGGATGCCTCAAAACCCCTGTGCTCCCCACCAGAAACTTAATCCCAACAGCCTCTGGGGATGGAGGGGCCGTGGGGCATCAGGAGCATCCCCAGCTGTGGCGTGTCCTGCCCTGACATACCTATACAGTCCTTTTTGTTCCAGTGCAGCTTGCAGCCGGCGGGACAGGTACACTGGTAGCTGCCGGGTGTGTTGATGCAACCAAATTTGCAGCCCCCTCGGTTGATGCTGCATTCGTCGACGTCTGTGGGGAAGAAAGGAGAGGTGGTGGGAAAGGGGCAGCAGGACCCCCCCAGGTTCTGACACCAAACCACTGCATCATCTCGGGGCTGTGATTTTGGACAGATAAATTGTCTGGCACTTCCAGGGACGCAGGGACCCCCGACTGCCAGTGTCCCCGAGGCCGGGCGGTGGCGGGTGCAGCCCACCCAGGCTGAGCCTGGCCCTGCGGCGGGCTGGGGAGCTGCGGGGGGCAGCAGACAGAGCCGAGATGGAAGCATTTAGCTGAATTCAAAAGGCAGCTGCTCGGCAGTCCCAGCCCCTCTTCCCCATTGCAGGGACCTTACATCCCTGTCCCTTTCCCTGCGGCAGGGACTCTCCTCCCGGACCTGGAATGGGGCATCCGTCCTCCAGGTCTGGCACAGAGCAGGGGAAAAGGTGGGGAGCAGCCAGGGATGGAGCTGCCCCCCTCAAAAACACCTCCCTGCCCGGCTCCCCCTTCTCAGGAGCATGGGTGGGAGCCAGCGACCCCTGCATCGCAGGGTCTCACCAAGAGCATCCCGGGGGATGCCCTGGCTCATGTTGGCTCGCTATTTTGGGAGCACAAGGAGAGTCACCCACCCTGACTGACCAGACAGTGCTGGAGCACCCATCCCCGTGCCACTGTCCCCCCAAGCCACAACACGCTCCAGCAACCCCCCCATTTCGTGTTTCATCTGCCTCCCCTCTTCCCAGGGGCACTGCACGTCCCCACCCTTGGGACCTATCTGCCTCGTGAAACTTAAATCAAACCCTTTTGATGTTCCCCTTCCCACCCTGTCCCAGCTCCCTGCCAAAAACGCCGGGGATTTCTCCCTCTCTCCCGCTGCAGACAAGTCGCAAATTGTTCCTGTCGCTCCGTTTGAAGTTGCAGACACCAGCGTCTGGGCTGCGAGCCCCCTCCCTGCCTGGCCCCAGCTCAGGGTGTGTGGGGAACCGACCCTCCCCACAGGTTTTTGGGGTGAGTCGTGTCCCCAGGGGTCCTGCAGCAGCCACGCAATGGGGCTGCCCTATCCCTGGATGCCCCCATGTGCCTCCCCAGAACCCAAAGCCAGCATCCAGCTGGTCCTACCTCCGCAGTGGGTGAGTCCGTAGAGCGTGTAGCCCTTGTTGCAGAGGCACTGGAAGCTGCCGGGGGTGTTGATGCAGAGGTGGTCGCAGGTCCGGTCGAAGGAGCACTCATCGATGTCTGGAAGAAAGGCAAGTGGGGAAGGTGAGGGTTGACGGGGTGGAGGGGTGTCTCCTCTGCGCTTCATCTGGTCCAGCAAGCTCAGGCTGTACTGGGATGCTCCAGGGATCCAGCATCAAGATGATCTAGGGACCCTGCATTGGAATGTTCTGGGTATCCAACACTGGGATGCTCCAGGGATCCAACACAAGGATGCTCAGGGGACCCTGCACTGAGATGTTCTGGGACCTGGCACCATATTGTTCTGGGTGTCCAACACCAGCATTCTCCAGGGATCCAACACCAGGATGCTCAGGGGACCCTGCACTGGGATGCTCTAAGACCCAGCACCAGATTGTTCTGTGGATCCAATACCAGATTGCCCTGGGGATCCAAGAATCAGACGCTCTGGAACCCAGCACTAGGATTCTCCAGGAATCCAGCACCGTGATGCTCTAACCCTGCACTGGGATGCTGTATCACTAAGCACTGGATTGCTCTGGGGATCCAGCCCTGAGATGCTCCAGGACCTTGTGGTCCCACGTTTACCTGCCTCCAAGCTCCCTCCTCTCCCACCCCAGCTGCCGCTATATGGAAGAGGCAGCCCAATGCATCAGCATCTCCCTAAATACCTGCCCAAAGCTCCTGCAGCCCCTCTGCACCTCAAACAGGCCAAACTGGGCCAGCACCGTTCCCTTGGCACATGCCCAGGGCTGCTGCCCAGCCAGGGCACCGGGATGCCGTGCGGGCAGGTCCTGCCCTGGGGAATGGTGCCAGCGATGTCCCCTTGTCCCCGTGGAGACACCTCGCCAGGGCAGGGGAGGCCCTGGCTGGGCAGGTGAACCCACCCTGGTAGGGTTGAGCATCATTTCATTGGCTTCATTAACTTAATTACTGCATTCGTGTCAAACACCCGGGAGCACAGAACCTGGATGGAGATGAAAGCGGTTGTGGCCCCTGAGTGCACCAGCTCGCCCTCCTTTCCCTGGCCACATGCTTTCGGGAGGCAGGATCTGGGCTCATGCACACCCGCCGTGCCACGGGCTGGGGGACAGAGCTCCGTGACCTGTTGGGTCATTTAATCCTGCTGGATCTAGGTGGGGTTTGGGGTTTGCAGGAGGATGTTGGGACAGGGAGAAAAAATGGGAAAAGCAGCACGGAGCAGGCAGCTTCCTCCAGAACAAGCAGGGTGCATCCTTCTCCTCCCCTCCTGCCCTTCCCGACAGACAGGGGAAGGAAGAATCCCTTTGCAAAAACCACTGAAATTCTTATTCTCCCTTGATAGTTTGCAAAAACAGCGTGTCCCTGAGCAGGGCACGATCCAGCCCCTGCTGTGGGGTGGCTGGTGGAGGGGGAGAGACAAGGCAGGACATGTCGTGCTGCTCTGGCCGTCACCTGGACCAGGAAAACCACGGCCTCTGGAGAAGGAAGGAGGCAGCNAGCAACCTGGTGTGGTGGGAGGTGTCCCTGCCCAGGGCAGGGGGGTTGGAACTGGATGCTCTCTGTGCCTGGGCAGAGCTGCATCTCAGCCCACGGGGCTGCAGGGAATGTCACGATCCCCATCCCAGCGCTGAGTAAGGCCGGAGGATTTCACCTGGCATCCTCCTCATTGCTGGCTTCAACTCTGCCGCGAGGAGAGCCCAGAAATCCCCAAGTCAGGAGCAGGGCTGGGACGACAGCCCAGCTCAGCAGATCAAAGGGCTAAGCCCCAGACCAGAACCCAAATCCAACACTAATCCCTCAAAGGATGTATGTGGTCCAGAGGAAAGCAAAGAGGAATGAGGAACGGGGCCAGCGCTCCTCCAGCAGCAGCCGTGGGAGGGCTGGGAACCGCCGGAGGGCAGGGAGGGGTGACATCTCCAGGCAGGGCAGGGAGAGGTGACATCTCCAGGCAGGGCAGGGTGGCTGGGGTCCCGCTGTCCTCTTACCTTGGCAATTCCTCTCGTTGATGAGCAGCTTGTAGCCCTTCTTGCAGCTGCACTCGAAGCTGCCCACCGTGTTCCTGCAGATGTGGTCGCAGCCGCCGTTGTTGAGCCGGCACTCGTCGATGTCTGGTGGGGACAAGGGACAAATGTCATGTCCCAGCTGGGATGCTCGGCCAGGAGAGTGCTGTCCTCCCCTTCAGACCCCCTCCCCACCAGGAGCTGGCGAGTGGGGACAACTTTTTGGGCTCTGATGGTCACCGGGGGAACGTGGTTGCTGGTTTTATCTGGGGAGCTGATGCAGGACACTGGGGAAACTGGGGAAGGTCAGGGCTCCGGGGTTCAGCTGCCCTTGGAAGCAAAGCCTTTCAGTTGGGCAGGGTTCAGCATCCCCCAGAGCAGAGCCAGAGTCTCCAAAAAAGCCTCACAGCTGGGGGAAAGCACCAGACTGGAGTCTTGTAGAGTCATGGCCTTGGGCTGGGGGACCAGGAGCAGCAAGAAAAAAAGACCAAGCTGGGAGGGGAAACCCACTCCTTCAAAAACAGCCTCTTGACAAAAATAACTATTTTTCAACCCTCACCTCTCTGCCGGCCATCTCCTTCCTGCCATAAACACAGCTAAAAATGATGATACACAAAAGCTGCAAAGAGCCCCAAAAACCTGGAAAGTGGCTGGTACTTGGTTTTTTTTTTAAGATTCGTTGGTTGGTTTTTCTTCACTTTTTCCACTAATCACAAAATTTACTGCTAGGAAATGACCTGTAAAATGGAAGGAGACCAGGAAAAGGCAGTTGCCTTCCTTCTCTCCTTCCATCCCCCCACGCTGGGGCGGCAGCTCTGCTTCTCTGGGGTCGGGGTTTTCTTTTTACGACTGCGAGGGAGCGAGCTGTAAAGCAGCCCACAGCCCTCGTAAAAACCCCCAGACACAGGGGACGTGGCTCCGGGTTATTGCACGTTCCTGGAAACTGCAGAATTGGAGAATGTAGGGAAGGTGGGGGGGACGACTGGGGGAGGGATGCTCTGACAAAATAAGAGGGGGCAGGGGGTTTCTGGAAGCAGTCAGCAGGTAGACAGGCAGCCGGCAGTGGGATGGGGTCTCCTTTCAACCAGGGTCAAGTTCCCGGAGCTGCCAAGAGACACAAAGCAGGCACCAGCCAGCCCTGGGGTCAGGGCAACCCCTTGCCTGGGGTGGGGGGGGGACTGGGAGGGCTTGGGGTAACCAGTCTGGACTCCCCACCCTCGCAAAGGCAGGTGGATGGGGATGTTGATGGGATCCCATGGTGTCTTCCCTGAAATGGGACACAGCAAACCACAGAGGGACTCCTGCAACCCAGATTCCCAGGGTGGGTGCAGATTTCCTGCACACTCAGCCCCTTCCCGTGGAGAAACTGAGGCAGGGGGGTGGAGCAAGGTGGGACAGAACTCTCCAACCCCACAACTGCCATGCCATCACCTCCAACTTGACTTCACCCCCCCTTTCCTCCTTTTCCACAGGTTTCCTGGGGGATCGGGGGCAACCACTGTACCTTTAGTTCCCGTGTCCCCATTCCCACCCCATGAATGTGACACCGAGCAAGAGAACGCTGCAGGTACCATGGAGCTGAGCTAAAACTGAGCTTTTTCTAAGGGTGCTGAGGACACGAGGAGTGGGTCTGGGGGACACCCCAGCCCCGCTGGCACCCACCTACCTTTGCACGTCTTCCTGTCGGGCTGCAGCATGAAGCCCATGGGGCAGCTGCAGTGCACGCCCGTGGCCGCGTCGTGACACTTGCTGTCGCAGCCCCCGTTGTTCACAGCACAGGTCTCTGCAGGGAGAGAAGAGGGAGCAGCCAGGGTGAGGGACCAGGGTCTAAAAAGCTGAGGTCACCCCACCCAGCTGTTCCCAGTCCCCACGTCCCCCAGACATCCCCTGGGAGAGATGGTGGGTATGAACCTGCCTGCAAAACCCACCAAAACCACCCTTGGCTCTTCACACAGCTGTAATGAGGTCACGGAGCCCCCTAATTAACAACACCCCCCCAACACAGAGAGCAAGGACTGAGGATTTAAGGAATTAAAATGCTTGATGATCTCACAGCATCTTGCACCTCCACTCGGTGCCTTCCCCGTTGCCCCATTGCACACCCGGGTGCTGCTCCCCGGGGGATTTTGGGGGTAAAATAAGGGCACGTGTGACTCACACCCCTCGTTGCAGCCAGAAAAAAAAGGCAGGGAAAAGCACCCAGATTTCCCGTTTCGCCATCTAAACCCCTGCACAACCCTCCCACCTTCCAGCAACCTGCTCTTACAGACTGGGTATCTGCATTTAAGGCAGAGTGGGGATTGGGGACAGCCCTGTCCCCTCGTTTAGAGGAGAATTTATTAATTGCCAGCAGCAGCAGCTGGCTGTCCCGGGGAGGACGGGGTCGGGGACACGGGCAGGGACATGCAGGCAGAGCCGCTGCCTCTTGCGAAACAGCCGAGACTCAGGGTGCTGGGAAAAGCGGAGGTGGTTGGAGGGAGGCTCTTCATTCCCCAAACGCCTTGGATTTTCAGCTGACAGAGGGAAAAGAGGCTCCGTGGGATGAATTCTGCCACGCTCAGCCCCCGCGCTGGCACCAGGGCTGCACGTCCCCCCAAAATGGGGTCTGGTGGAGTCCAGTTTGGAGGAATCCATTCTTCAAGTGACAAAGTCACATCCCCTGGTGTGCAAAACGCAGCCAGAGCCGGGTCTCACTGGGGATGTCCATGCTGTGGCTCCCTAGGGATGCAGGTGCGCAGCCCCCATTCCCAGCGGGATGCAGAGGGGGGTCCTGACCTCCCCGCTGCCACCAAGCCACAAAGCCACCGGTTGACCCCATGCCACCAGTCCCTAACCATCACCCGCCGGCCAGTCCAGTGTCACGGGCTAATTTGGGAGCCGCTTCGTATAATTAGAACACACACACACAGAGGCAGCATCAGTGGAAAAAAGAAAAATAATCCAATTTAAAAAAGAAAAAAAAAAGGCAAGCTAATTAATTCAGTATTATCAAAGTCAGCTGTTGCTGGTAGGACTAGAAGGGACACTAATTTAAATGAAGCATTTTCAGCTTGACAGCTTCCCTGTGAGATCAATCCTCAATTTTCGGTCCTAACCACCAGAACAATGGTTTGAAGTGCATTAAGTTGTTCACAAAGGATAATAAAATATTCCTTTCAGAAGGCTGGTTGCTTGGATAAATGAGACGTTTGGGCTTCAAGGAACCCAAGATGAAAATGCCTTGAAGAAATTCCTTGGAAAGAGCAAATCCCAGGTTCTCCCGCTCTCTGCGAGCGCCGCACGGGGTGGGAATGACTGAACCATCCAACCATTTGCCGCAGGGCGAGGGAGCTGGGATCGCTCTGTGCTCCTCTTGCCGCTGCTATTTTTATGATGTCCCATAATAAGAGAACAAAAGGGACCATTTTATGAAATTAATAGCCAGCACAATTACAAAACTGAACGGCAAGGGAGGGATTTCTGCAGATATTATTCCTCCAGCCAGGTTCTCGCGCCGCACACAGCCGGGACCGTGTCCGCCCCCCCCGGCGCCGGGATGAAGAGGATGGTGCAGGAGACACAGCACCGAAGGGAAGGGAAACTTTTCTGGAAGCCCAATGAATTATCGAACGCCAGCCTTTGTTCCAGCAGCTGCTGCAGAAGCAGCCCAGGGAGGATTGATTTAACAGTATCGCCGCCAGGATGGAGGAGCCGTAGAAATGGATGCACTGGCCATGGAGGGGACAGGGCTCTCTGGGGACCGTGGTGCCCTGGGCACCCTTCAGCATCCTCCAGCACTGCAACACCCACCTCCCCTTTGCACCTTTAGCAATTTATGGCTGAGATGGAAAGTAGAACAAGTCCTACCCGCCATCCCATGAGGATGTGGCTACTGCTGGAGGCATCCGTGGGGTGGGAGCTGAGCCACCACCACCGCAAACCCCTTTGTGAAGGTGGGGGAAACCATGTCCTGCAGGTTTTGCAAAGAGCTGGTGGTGGTGGGGAGGGAAACCATGTCCTACAAGCTTTGGAAAGAGCTGGGGGGTGGTGCTGGGGGGGTACCTGGGAGGCAGTGGAGGTGGGACGGCGCGGGGCCAGGCGCTGGAGCAAAGCTCTGGGAGAGCAGCATTGTTCATCGGTGCAGGCAGCCCTGGGGCTGCTCCCAGCCTGGCGTGACTCACCCAGCCACACAGGGCTTTGGCGAGGGCCTCCATCGCTCAGGGAGGGAGAAGACAAAGCAGCTTGTGCACACACACACACACAAACTCACACACACACTCTTTCCCACCCTCCTCCATCCCAGCTCCTGTCTCCTATCCTGACTGCTGTGCCATGGAAATCCTCGCCCTGCTCGCACCCTGCATGGTGCTAGGTGTCACTGGGGAGGGACAGAGCTGCCCGTGTCCCTGCAGCATCCTGCCCACACACGCTCTGGCTTCGCCTCCACCTGCCGGGAAGCGGCAATCACCACGGGACACAAGCCAGAGGAGATAATCGTGTGGTAATCAGAGGGATTAACAGCTGGGTTGGCTGGAGTGGGGTGACAGCGCGGTGCTGGGAGGTCCCCTCTTCTCCCATCCCCCAGGGAAAGCCTCTGCAGAGCTTCCTAAAAGCTCCCTGCCACCGGTGAGCATCAGCTGATGCTCCCTGCCATTGGTGAGCCGCATACCTACAGCTTCTCCTGGATTTTGTGTACACCCAGCACATCCACAAACAACACTTTCCACCGCAGACAAGTCCCTGCACCTTCAGGCTGCCTCAGTGTCCTTCTTGGTGGGACAGAGGCATCTCCTTACCTTTCAGAAGGGCTTAGAGACCCAGCGGGGAGTTGCAAAGACATCCTTGGGGAAGCAGCCGAGGTGCCAACACAATTAAAGGTCACTGACAGCTCCGCGATTTGCTGCCCCCCCGCTCCTCCCCAGCATAATTAGCAGCTTTACCAAACCCTGGGACACCCTCAGTGTCCCCACATCCCCAGAGGGGACCATCCATGAGTGGGTAGGCTCCTAGAAGGGGTAATTTTAGGAGTGCAGAATGCAAATACAGACACGAGCATCCCCCTCCCCATCACACAGCCGCCAGCAGATTACCCCTAGCTCCTTGTGGGTGGCCACGGAAGGGGGGACAACCATCGCCACAGCCACTGGAAAGCGGATTGTCACCCCCTGCACCGGGCTGGATCCACCAAAGCAACGCGAGAGCCCCCGCCTCATGCAAGCACAGCCAGGGGAGGGTCTTTCTCTGTCCCCTCCAAAGCAAAATCCACCCACAGCCCGAGGCCAGGCTCGCTCTGCGGGGTTCAAAAGCAGCAGCAGGGGACAGGGTTAGTGAGGCATGCGGTTAGCGCGACAGCTCAGCCCCCCGAAACCCCGTTAGGATCTCGAGATGAGAGACCGTCTACAGTTAGACCCCTCCGCAGAGATAGAGAGAACAAAAATATTTACCATTAGAAAACGTCTCAAGGATAACGTGTTGCTGGAAGTGTCTCTCCCCTGTTTAACATTATAAAAAAGTGATTTAGTGTCCAGCAAGGAGCTCGCTCGGTGTCACAAGTCAATGGGTTCGACTCCGCTGCCTTTCCAGCCTGGGTTTTTTTCTCCACCCTCCCACCTCCCAAAAGAGCCAAAACCAGAGGTTTGGGTCCAGTGCTATCGACTCCTCCATCACCCTGTCCGAAGCATCCCCTGTCCCACCACCTCTCTGAACCCCCTCTAGTTTTGCCAGAGCCCCAAGCAAGAGGGAGGAAGCGCGTTACGAAGAGCGTTAGTGCAGCTCGTTAGTCTGGGATATTGGGTCCTCGCCGGAGCAAAACCAGCACGTGCCAGGGTGGGTTGTAATCCTTGAGAAGAGCCATGGCCATGGCCTTTGGGAAGGCAACCGCATCCCCACCGGTCACACTTGCACTGCTGGGATTTAGCAGCCGAGCCCAAATTTTGGGTGAGCGTGGGCTTCTCAGCCTCACCCCGTGCAAGGAACCCTGGTGAGACACGGTGCAGCCCTGGGGTGAGCCTGGTGGGGACGAGGAGAGACAACAAATGGCCAAGAAGGGGGCAAAGCTGCAGACCCCCAGATCAATGCTCAAACAGCCAAGGGTCACCCTGGGGGATTGCCTCAAAAAATGAGCTTGAGCTTAGCCCCGCAAAGGAATTTCTGCCTGACACCACCCACCCATGGCTGGGAGATGCCACCCACTTCAACCCAGTCATTTTGGGGAGGAGGCACCTCTTTTTGTGGGGAAAGAGCCCTGTGGTAGTGCTGGACTGAAGCTGGAGAGCCCTGGGGCAAGTGCAGAGCTGGGGTTCTCGGGGCTCGTGGAGCCCACCACCCGTGGGATCGAGCGGAGACGAGCGCATCCCTGCTTAATGAGAAACGACGCCGGGTCTGTGCCGAGGCGAGGGCGGTGGAAGGGGAAAAGAGGGGACAGGCAGCCTCCAGCTGTCCCAGGGGGACTCAGGTTGAGGGCAGGGACCCAGCAGCTGGGACACGGGGTGCTGAGTCTCTGCAGGGACTGTTCCCCCCTCGGGGAGGTGGATGTGGGTGGAGGAGCATGCATGGCATGCCCATGGCCACCCACCTCGTGTCCCCGGGTCCTGCTTTCCCCTCCTATGCCGTGGTCCCTTGGTTTTGGTGTCCCCAGCATTGAGCCAGCACCGGGGTCCAGTGCAGCCCCCTCTCCCGGCACCATCAGCTTCACAAAGTGGGGACCATCAGTGCTGCCCCCCCAAAACTGCCCGGGCGCAGGTCAGGAAATCACCCATAAAACTTGAGCCGGGTTTAGTTTCCTTCTCCATCTAATCACATTTCCTCCCCACCCACCACCTCCCGCTTTGCTCAGTGTTTGCCAGGAGCCAGGGGACAATGACGACCCTGCTGCACCCCAAAAATCGACAGGAGGGAGCTCCAGTGACACCTTGGCTTCTAAATCCTCCAGGAAAGCCTAAATCTGCCATCAGTCTGGGACATCTCAGTTTACATCTCCCTGTGGGTGCTGCACCCTGGGTTGCTGGAAGATGACCGTATGTGCTCGTTTTTTTTTTTTTTTAAAAAAAAAAAAGGCTGTTTTTTGGAGCATAAATATAAATATATAAGGTCATCGGCCTCCCCTCCTGGGCTCCCCCTCCCCCTCGGGCCTGCAGACATGTTGGGAGCCATTAGGCCTGGCCCCGCTTTGCTCAGAGGCATGTTATTCATTATCTGCATTTTTAAAAGCAGCAATAAAAAGCAGAAAAATGAAAAACACCGGCCGTGGCCTAATGAAACTGTCACTCAAAGGGGCTGATCGTGCTTCCTGCCGCGTGGTGTGATCTGAAGGGAACCTGGACCAGGGGCCTGTCCCGGCAGCCCATCAAACGCACCGCGTACAATTTCAAAGCCCATGGCCCGGGGAGCGAGTTTGCGTTTCCCCTCGCTGGAAACTTTATTCCCCTTGAAATGATGAAATATTTCAGAGGAAATGGGGAAGGGGCGGCGGAGGGAGCACCGGGAAGGGGTAAGGGGAAGGGGGGGGGATGACTATTTGCTGAGCCCTGGCTGTAAAACAAGAAAGGGTGGTTATAAATATCCGAGCAGGTACGTCGGCTGTAAATCTGCCGGCTGGGCATCCCCACGGGGGCAGCCGTCGGCTCCCAGTGGCTGGAGCACAATCCCACAGTGTTCCCGCGGCGGGGATGGGGGTCTGGGAATCTCCTGGGGGATGCGGGAGCCTGGCGGGCCCCTTCCTGCAGAGAGGGAGCTGCAGACCCCCAAAGGGACGTGAAAGGCACGGCAGTGGGGTTTTGAGGCTGATGCTGCTCCTAAAATCCTGAAAAGGTTTTGTTTCCTCCCACCTGGAGGGTGGGCGAAGGGGGAGCTCATGAGGATGTACCAGCTCCCATGGGAGATGAGATGACTCCCCAGCAGGGATGAAGGGGGAAATTTTGGCCAAGGTGATGAGGAAGAGCAATTTTGGAAGCCCTCAAATCCCACCCTCATGCCTCTGGTCTGATCCCTGAGACCCTGCAGCCAACGGACCACTCTGGAGCATCACCCAAATCAAGCGATGCTTCAGAGGGTGCCTCTCCCACCCTCTGCACCCAGCAGCTCAGGAGCATCATTTCAGTGCCAAACCTCCCCGAATCCTCCCACCAACACACACACAACACAAGCAGGGACCTCCAGCCCACCGACACACCTTGGGGTCCCCAAAGTCCCTGTGGGAGGAACAGTCCCCACCCCAGGGCACAGCAATAACCCCACGGGAGGGTTCTCAGGGGGTGGGATGGGATAAAGCAGGAGCAAACAGGAGGACGGCGGGGACAAGGGGCTGTGGGCGCCTGCCAGCAGCCCGGAGGGACTGGGATTAATCCTGGAACTGGGCTGGGTGACAGCGGTGACAGGCAGGAGGGCTTTGCTGGGGGCTCAGCCCTGAGCATCCCTCCCTGCCAGGGGGTTGGGGGGGTTTCTCCACTGCTCCCCCCCTGAGGATGGAGCCGTCTTTGGAAAGCGCAGAGGGTTTTCTGTTCAGGCACAGCGGGGACACAGGGAGCCAAAACCTCGCTCTTGCTTTCAATTCCTTTTTCTTTTTTCTTTTTGCCATAAGAACTCGAACGTCTAGAGCAATTTGTGGACTTAATCACTCGCTGAATGTAACATTTTTTTAAATCAAATCAGCTGTTAAACAGCACAAGCATATGAAACCAGTAAAACTTCTATCTCTGTTTGATGTTTTACAATTTGAAAACACACAAAGGAAAAGGACAATTCTGGGGGCGGTTGAATTGTCAGGTTGTTGGGTTTTGGGGTTGTGTTCTTTTTCTTCTTGCAAGACAATTGTTCCTGAGCCGAGCTCCCGCAGTGCCAAGCCAGAATAGATCTCCACAGCCAAATCTGTCCCCTCCAAGTCCCTCTCTGAACGCTGACGGTGACAGTGACAGTAACGATGACATCCTCACCCCTCTCCCTCCAGCAGCACGGAGGCCCTGCCCACACCCCAGGCAATGACCTGTCCCCAAACGTCCCCTCAAGCATCCCCACAGCCACTTTTTCCCCCCTGTGGTTGAGCAGCGACGCATCCCTGTGCCCTGAGGGTACCCGCAGCATCCCTCACACATGCACTGAGTTTCTCGGACCTCAACAAAACGCTGCATCCCCAAAGCTTGGAAAAAACCACCTTTGTCAGGCCAAGAGCAAATTGCCCAGGAATATCAGCCATCCCCCACCCCGACCCATGTCCCCATGGCCCGGTGATGGTTTGCACCTACCGATGCATGTCACTCCGTCCGAGTGCAGCAGGAACTTGACGTGGCAGCCACACTTGGGCCCCTGGTCGGTGTCATCGCAGGTGTGCTGGCAGCCCCCGTTCCCATAGTTGCAGGTCACTGTGGGAGGCAAAAATCCAGCCATCACCCAGCGCCCCAGCCCCTCTCTTCCCCACCCGGCATCCCCAAGCCATAACATAAAGCCAGTTTGGAAAAACCTCATCTGTACCCTTGGAAAGATCCCTCCCTCATGGATAATTCCTAAACCCCTTCAACTTTTCTTGCGGGATTTTGGCAGATGCAAACTGTTACGTGGTCTGTCACGTCTTCCCTTTGCATATCAGCCAAATGCCACCAGTGGAGCCCAAGCAAAGGGGACCCATGGGCTGGTTGCCTCTGACCCTGGACCCGGTGTTAAAGGGGAAGGGTGGGACTCTTCCAAGCTCTGGAATGACTCAGGTGCTCCCGGGAATCCCTGCCAGCCCTCCCCGGGGGGCAAGGCGTGCTGTTCATTTAGCTTGGAGGGAAAGTAGGCTCACAGGATTAAAACTCCATTCCATCAGCGATTTGACTTGTTTGCGGCAGACAGCAAACCAGAAACAAAATAAAAATAATTGCCTAAACACATGCATATCTATATAATAACCCTGGCAATGCCAGCGAGATGCTGGCAGGAGATCAGACAGGCTGAGAGCACCACAAGCTCCGGGGAGAGGATTCCTGCGCTCCTCCCGTGCTGATCGCACTCTCCCTGCTCATCTCCCCTTGGGAAAGCAAGGCTGGTGGGACAGGCATGGGGGATGCCACCCCTCGGGGACCCTCTGTAACTGCCATTTCAGCCCACTCAGTGTCAGAATACGTTGCCTCATGACAGAGGGGGATGCCAAAAGCATCATCCATAAGGCCCACAGAGGCAGAGCCGGAGGAAAATGAAGCCAGAAGGTTTCAGGCTCAATAACCCAATTGCTGCTGGGCGGGCTCAGGGGTTTGCAGTGGGGCCATGAGGTGTCTGGACCACTGGGACAAGGTTGGGGTCCCCGGAAGGCTGTATCCCCCATCCCTGGAGCTTTCCTTACGTTTGCAGTCACGCTGGTTCTTGGTGAGCTCGAAGCCGGGGCGGCACTCACAGGCGATGCCCCCCTTGGGGGTCTCCCGGCAGATGTGGGCGCAGCCGTGGTTCTTGTTCATGCAGTTCATTCCTTCTAAAAGAGAGAAGGAAGCAAAGAAAAGCTCCAAAAGCTTGCTGGCACCGGTCTGCGGCGGCAGGAGGACGTCTGGGGTGGGATGGGGATGGGGAGAAGAGGAATTTGAGGGGAAAATTTTACAAGTAAAGACCTCAGAGGGAACAGGATAACCCCGTGCAGTACCTCGAAGGGCACAGAGTGGCTTGGAAGGGTGGACAGAGACACCCCAGAAAGAAGTTGCCACTGCCCACCATCCCTGCATCCCTGGTACCCATGGGATGGAACAAAACAGCTCCTTTTTTGGGAGACAGGGAGGATGGGGTGAGCATGGCTGTCATTGCAGTCGTGGCATTGTTCAGCTGCAAGGAAGGATTTTGGGGGGGCAGAACCAGCTGCAGGGGGTCCAACCCTGGAACTGCTCTGCCAGGATGAGCCCCGGGGCTGTGTCCGTAAGGTGCTGAACAGGGCATTGGCAAGAGTTTGAGACATTTAAGACCCACAGCAAGCTGGGAATGGCTCTCTGGGAGGTGCAACTGCCTGCTCAGGGCCTTTTTCTGGCAGAGGAAGGGGGGTGGCTCCTTTCCAGGCACCCGGTGCCAAGGCCACCACGGGGTGAGTGACGCTGGTGTCAGGATGGGGGACCAGGCAGAGCTGCAAGCCCGGGAGCTGCCAAAAGCCTGGGCCAGGAGGGTGAAGGAAGGTCCTTACGAGGTCAGGGCACCCCGAAGGAGGATGCTGAGTTGCATCAAGCATGCACGGGAAGGGTTAAAAACCACAGCTTGGAGCCTGTGGGTGTCTCAGGCTGCTCCCCATCACCTGCCCAGATCTTTTTTTTTTTTTCTCCAGGACAGGGCCATCATCTATAAGGCAGTGGCAAGTGAGCCCTCTGTAATTAGAGCCTCCTGCCTTCGAAGGAACCAACCCTCCCTTCCCTGGCCTGTGTGCCAGGCCTGGGAACCCCCAAAATGTGGGAAACCCTGCTCGATCCTCCAGCTCCTTGCAGCCCGCCCCGGGGTCAGGATGATGCTGCTGCTGCTGCTGCAAGCCCCCGCGTTCCACCAAGCCCTGTCCTGGGACCCCCAGGGCACGCGATGTCCCAGGGATGCTGACCCTCAGCCACTCCTCCAAACAGGCTGACCCTGCCCCACCGTTCCCCCTGAGATGCCACCTTCCAGAGAAGCCACATCCCAACAGCCAGTGATCTGCAGAGATCCCCCAGCACATCCCAGCGGAGATGAAAGCTCTGGCGTCCGTGTGCCCTGGCTCCCCTCCAGGCCAGGATGGCCACACACTGCTTTCCTAAGCCCCTCCAGACGATTCCACCCAGGCACAGCATCCTCCTCCACTGGACAATCCCTCCGTGCCTGCAGCCACCACCCGAGAGGGGATACATCCCCTTTAATCCTTCCTCTCCCTGAAGCATCGTCATCTGCTCCTGCACTGGCACCGTGTGAGAACCCTCCTCACCCCTTTGGCTTTTGGTGGCTTCACTGTCATTGTCAGGCTGAGGATGATGGGGTTTAAAGGCACCAATACCCCAGTGAGTCCCAGTGGCCCTGCTTTGGCCTCTCCTTACTGGGAGGACTGGTCAGTGTGAGGGAGAGGGTCACGGTGCTGCAGGAGGGGGGTCCCGGGATCCATCCCCCTGGGTCTCTCAACCCAGCAGGACTTCATCTCCTCTGCATCAGGAGGGAGAGAGGAAAGCAGGAGGGAGACGGAGAACCAGAGAAAGAGGAGAGGGCAAGGAGAAAGCCTCCTGCCAGGGTAGGAGAAGAGAGAGAAGGGGCTGGCAGGGACCCCAGGAGGAAGGAAGCAGCCATAATATCGAGGTTTAGTTCTCTAATACCGAAGGCCTCTGCCTTGGCAGTGCCCGAGCAGCTGGGAGTAAAGTCAGAACAGGCTTTAACACTGGACCCCAAACTGTCCCCAACTCTCTGGTTTTTCTAGGCTCACAGCCCGGGGACCAGCTGTGCCACCCCCAGCAGCAGCTCCAGAGCTCAGGGACCACGTAGCAGCTACAGGATCAATCTTGGGGTGCAGAAGCAACACAGACACCCCTGGGCTGACAATGCTCTGCAGGCATTCAGCTCAAAAAAATATCTCAAAAAACAGCACCTGCATCCCTGTTCCCAGCAGGGGCTATCCAACATGTCACCAGTGGGGACAGAACAGCCAGCTCCTGGGGATGGGGACACAAGAGATGCCACCATGGCCACTGAGCCCCATCCTGGGCTGGGTGAGATTCCCCAGGGAGCTGGAAGGACCGACACAGCTGGGAAGGGGGAAGGAGGAAAGCAAAACCACTCAGCTGGCTTCGCCAAGCACTGGAGATAAAAATCAGCAGAGATGCAAAAATCTCTCATTTCCTCCTATTTTGGCTTAGAGATTGCTCCAGACGGCAGCAATTTAGAGCTGATACCGAGACGAAGGGCTCGGTGCTGTGCAAGACCTGGCAGGGGAAGATGTGTCTTGCAGGGTGGCGTGAGGATCTCCGGGTACCTTTTATTCAATAAAATGCTCTGGATATAGGATTAACATCCTCCTTTTGGTATTACTGTGCTTGATAAAGCAGCCAAGGGAGGGTTTTGTTACGGAGACGTTTAGTAGCCCCCACAGCACCCTCTCCCAGTGTGCTCAGAATAAATCTGCTTTTAAATTCACAGCACTAAGGGTCAGGAACCAGCACCCAAAGCAGGGGCGACGGGGGACAGACCTGCCCGATGAACGCAGGGGACGGAGGGTGCCCCTGGGGTGGGGAGATGCCATGGACTCACCTTCGGGGCGCTGGATGCAGGTGTGCTGGTTGTCACTGAGGAAGAAGCCCTCCCGGCAGAAGCACTCGTAGCTGCCCATCATGTTGACACAGGTCTGCTGGCAGCCGCCGTTGCCCTCCGAGCACTCGTCCAGGTCTGCAAAGGGAAGGTGGCAGGGGGTGAGGGCAGCCCTGTGTCACGCCGAAGGGGTGGGCAAGCGGGTGGGACAGAATGGCTAGGGAGGAAAAGATTGCTGCTTTACACCCATGACTCCCTGACTAAGAGAAAGGAGGATGCTTTAGGGCTGTGGGGGATGAAGGCAAAGCACATTGAGGGGTGGGTTGCAGGGGCCACACAGCTTCCCCAGCTGATGGGCATAAAAGGTCCAGCTTCATTTTATACAGAAAAAAAGAATTTTCCTTGTCCTGGGACCCCATAAACACCCAGGATGCAGGGATGCTGGCTGCAGCTGCCTCCTAGTCCCAGCCCCTCCGAGCCCATCACCGGCTGGGGATGCCTGCACTTCATTAGGAGGAGCTGGGAAACCTTAGCCCAGAGCGGGGCTAATTACTTGTTAGAGACTCAAATCCCCAGCAGCTCTGCCGCTGCCCTCCTGCCTGTTTCAGTTTAACAAACCAAGGCTGGAAGGGGCTGGGAGCACACATCCATGGCAGCGGCGATGCCCTCGCTGCTCCATCCCTGCAAATCCCTCTTTTAATGAAGAGCAACAGCTCCTTGCTCTCTCCGTAGGGTTTTTGGGGACACTGGTACGAGCTGAACCCACCAGTGCCAGAGCAAGCAGGATGTCAGGCTTGGGCAGAGCAGCAAACTCTTGCCACGGCCACCTTTGTCCCCTCCATCCACAGTTCTGGGGCCGGGTGACAGCGTCGGGGCTCGGTGCCAAAGAAAACCTCCGGTGAACTCAAGCGTTGCCGAGCCGGCGGCAGAGAGGAAAGCTGAGCCCCACCAGCATCGGAAACGCTGGAATATTGGCTTGGTGATGGCACGTGCTGAGGAGGGGGGTTCTAGCCTCAGCCCTCTCCCAGCACCAAATGGCATAACACACCAAAACCCTTTCCTTTTGGGCAAAGAGATAGATGGATGGATGCTCAAGCAGCCCTGGGCAAGCCCTGGAAGATGCTGAGCCTCTCAAGGGGTTTTCAGAAATCAAAGCAGGGGGCTGGAGCTCCAGCTGGAAGCTGCCCAGAAGCACCCCAAAAACCTGCCTCCTTGGAAAGGAGGTGCTGAAAATGTCATCTCACACCCGCAGGGCAGGCTCAGGCTGACAGCCGGGCTGCAGCCAGACACAAAAGGGACACCCTCTGCGATGGCAGGAGGCTTCCAGCTTCCTCCAAGGCTCGTCCCAGCCAAGTTATGTCCTGCAGATGCCAATAACTCTCCTCAAATCCCCCCCGCTTATAACAAGGGCTTAACGTCTTGTGACTTCTCCTTCAAGCTCCGCACAAAAATGAGGAGGCAGCCGTCCCAACCCGATGGCTGAAACGAGACTCCGCCGCTCTAATACCTGTTTTATTAAATACAAGGGAGATGGGCAGAAGCCAGCAGGGCCCATGTCAGAACCGGGGCTTGAATTCCTCTCCTGGTTCAAAAGGTCGCCCTGGGGTGGGTGATTTGGGGGTCAGTGGGTGCAGACCCCGACCCACCTCTGGCTCAGCCACTGCCCACATTGCCAGCAAAGCCTGGCGTGACCTTCTGCTTTGCTCTGCTTCTCCTTTCCTCGGCTAAGCACGGCCAGGATTGGGGGGAAAGGGGGAAGGAGGATGGGAAAAACCCACCGGGGTTCACCCCTGATTCCCCCCCCAGGAGCAGCCGCTGTGCAAGCCCACCCAGAGCACAGACACCCAACATCCTCATCTATAAAACGGGCTCCAGGGGCTAAACCTGAGCCATCCCTACAGCAAAGCAGTGCAGGTGGGACACTGGGATGAGCCGAGGAAAGGCTCAAGGGGGAAGATGGGGTGGCCCCCCCAGGTTGCCCCTCGCCCGGCTGCTCCCCGGCCACCTCCATCCCCTCCTACCCAACTCTGTAAACACATGACGTCTGTGGCTCGCCGAGCCCGGCTTTCCTTTCTTCTCCTCGGGCTCATCCTCCCCTGGGAGAGGAAGGCAGAGCCGCCCGCGCCTCCTCCCAGCTGTGTAAATCTCCCCCCTCCCCGAGGAGGCTGCAAAAGATCCCGGTGATGGTGCTTAATGCAAAGCGTATGTGTCCATAATCCCTTCCCCCTCCTCCTCCTCCCAGTGATGAGCTCATTAATGACCCCTCTGCAGACACTAATTAGAAAATAGCATGAGCTCCAGGCGGAGGAAGGGAGGGAGGGAAGGAGGGAGGGCAGGCATCCCCGTGCCCCCATGATCCCACCCGTGGGTGCTGTGGGAGGAAGCGGGTGCCGGGGTGCGGGGAGCCCTGGGGCTGTGCCGGGAGTTCTGGCTTGGCCGTGGCCGGATGGAGTTTGGGGCAGTGGGAAGCGGCAGGGAGGATGCACGGCCGCTCCGTAGGCAGATGCTGGGTTTGTCTTGGCCCGGGGATTATTTACCCAGTCCCTTTGCTGGTTCCCATCCCCACCGTACTCGCTATTAACTCATCTATTTTGGCAGGTGCAGGGCTGACCTCAAGCACCAGCGGCGCGAGCGGCAGGGCCGGGGTGAGCCTCGTTGGCTCATCCTGCCTCTGGAGCTGCCAGCCCCAACCACTTACCAGAGCAAGATGTGGCCACAGAGAGGTTGCGACTGGCACCCAGCGTCCCCAAACCCAACCCTCCCAGTCCCCAGCATCGCCCAGACTATGGATGGACCCCGGGAGCAAGTTTTTCTCCCCGCATGGAGCATCCTTTCCTGGCATCACCCCTGTCCCCAGCAAACTATGGTGGCACAGGACATCTGCAGCTGGCTTGCCACCATGGCAGTGCCACCATGGCAGTGCTACCACTGTCCCCAGCTCTGCAATGGCTCTGGGGGGTGATCAGAGCCTTGGGATATGGCCATCAAAGCAAGCTGGTAGGCTGGTCCCAAGGTGTCACAGCCACTCAGCATCCCACCCTACTGTGTGCCAGGGACGCGTCCCTCACCTAAGCAGTTGTGCCCATCGTGTGCCAGGCGGAAGCCGTCGTAGCAGGTGCAGCGGTAGTTGCCGGGGATGTTGACACACTCGTGGACGCAGCCCGCGTTATCTTCCCGCTCACACTCGTCAACGTCTGCGGAGAGAGGAGGGCAGGAGAGCTGTGGGGCTGCCCCGGCTGAGGATGGCCAACTCACTACACATGTGCTGATCCCCTTCTCCAGTGTTTGTGACCTGGCTGATATTGTGCCCTGGGGTCTCTGCTTATTCCAGTAGGTCCCCAGCTCCATTATCACCTACAGCATCCTTCCACACCCTGCAAAAACACCCCTGTCCTCCCCACTCTAGACCCTGGGCTTCCAGTGATCCTGCTGTCTCAAGCCCTTGGGAATTGCACGGGATTTCCTGGTGGTGGTGGGCAGAGTTGCCTGTCTCCATGGAAAAGCCTTGCTGTGCCTGGAGTGCACTTTAATCCCTCTGCTATTTGTACTCAGCTCATCCTGACCCTGGATCTGCTCCAAGTAGAGCTGGGAATTTCTCCCCTGCCCCATTCCTGCTTTCCTGCTCCCACTCCTCCAAGGAGCCCGTTTTCTTTCCATTCTCAGCTGTGTATACCTCTATCTGTACCTGTAGCCATATCTAGACTTATCTACATGGAAACATAGAATTGTCTGGGTTGGAAGGGACCTTTCACATCATCGAGTCCAACCACCAACCCAGCACTGACAAACCCAGCACTGACCCATGTCTCTCAGCACGATGTCAACCCAGCTTTTAAATACCTCCAGGGATGGTGACTCCACCACTTCCCTGGGCAGCTCATTCCAATGCTTAATAAGTCTTTCCATGTAAAAATGTTTCCTAATATCCACCCTAAACCTCTCCTGGCACAACTTCAGGCCGTTTCCTCTTGTCCCATCACCTGCTACTTGGGAGAAGAGACTGAGCCCCCCTGGCTACACCCTCCTTTCAGGACATTTATATCTATATAATTCACATTTTCATCTACATCTATTACATTTACATCTATATCTCTATGTCTGTGTCTTATTTTGAAGCTCCTCGTGTTTTAGCTGCTAACCCAGTTCTGCAGCCTCTGGGTTGGAAATCCTGCAGGGAAAAAAAAAAAGCCCAGAATGTTTAAAACCAGATTCAGGTGATACCAGGTGGCTCTTTGTGGAGCAGGGGAGGGAGCACGGCTGCCACCAACAAGGACAGCCACATTCCTCTCCATCCCCATGCACTGCAGTGTCAACAGGCCAGGAATTTGGGGCAGAAAAGGGGAATAAAAGATTTGTGATGGGCTGGGGACAACAGGCAGCCTTTTTGTCAGGGCAGGGGACGTTGCTGATGAGCCACCCCCTGCCAGGGCTGTCACTGGGATGGGCTGTGGCTCTGGTGGTGGTGGCAGTGGTGTGACTCTACCTTTGCAGTGCTTCCCGTCGCCGGTGTAGCCAGACTTGCAGATGCACTTGTAGGACTTGGGGGTGTTCTGGCAGATGGCATCGATGTGGCAGTTGTCGGTGCCCTCCACGCACTCATCGACATCTGCAAGGGGAGAGGGAGGGGGGCAGCAATGGGGAGAATCGGGGGGAGCCCTCCCCATCTCCCCACCAGGGCCATCGCCCACGGAGAGGAAACGGAGCATCCCTCTGGCTTTTCAACCCACGCAAGGACCAGACACACCACTGCTTTGGTCCTTGGTGGCTTCCCCACACCCAGCCCTGACGCAACGGGTGATGGGCTCGCTCCCAAACAGCCCTACCTGTCTCCCTGCTCTTACCCAAGCCACCCTGAGACCCCCCAACCCTTTCGCCTGCCTGATGATCGGAAACACCGCTCCGGCGCCCGTAGTCCAGGCTGGAGCCAGCCCAGGCAGAGGTGAAAGTCTCCGTCTCCAATTAGCCGTTTCCTGAGACCACCAGCCACCCAAATAATCGTCATCGCTTTCTATTCTTAGGCGGGGAGGAATGTGCATGAATTAGCAGGGACCGCACTAAATAAACCTGGGAGCCGGGAGCGGGAAGCAGGAGGGAGAACTGGGAAAAACATTAAGGCTTCCTTGGGGACGCAGCCAAAATCCACGTCCGTCCATCCATTCCCCATCCCTCTTTGCCCATCGGTCCATTTATCCGGGATGCAGCACCGTGGTACCCGGGACGTGGTGTCCAGAGCATCGTGTGCTGGTGATGACCTCAGGTGGTGATGCCCAAGGGTTTGGCCATGGCAGGAGGCCGCGGGAGCAGAGGTTTTGATGGTATTTGGGAAACAGAGAAGCTTCAAGTGTATGGGAAGGAGGTTTTTTAGCAAAAGGTTGCCCACCTGGCTGCTCTCTGCCTTCCCTGCATGGGCAGGAAGGGAGAAGTGGTGTCCTGGAGACGTGGTAACCCAGAATGGGCATGTCCCCCTGCCTGCCTGTGGGTGCCTGGCAGTGGCGTGAGGCACCCCTGGGTGTCCCCAAGGGGGTGAGGTGGGTGCTGAGCATTGCCTGTGACCCCCCCAGGGCTCCCAGAGCACCCCAGGCTCCCCACTCTGACCCCATGGGCACACAGGCTGCTCATGGAGGGGTTCACCTCCACTGCCTCCCACGAGGATGGGGAGGGTCCCACCAGGGAAGGGGGATCTGAGGGTCTTTCCAGCTTCCCCATAAAGAGAAGCCCGAGGCTGCGAAGCTCTTGGCTGCCTTTAAAAAGCTGCTTTCCCGCAACCCCAAGAACAGAAGTGCTCTGGGACGTCCCTGAAGACATGAAACATCCCTGCAAGCCACGAGCAGGCAGAGATCCTTGCCAACCCCTGCCGGGATGGGGGGCCATGGCCACGGGAGCACTGGCCCAAGCCTTCTCCCGGCCACCCCGGCAGATTTTTGCCGGGAGATGTGCGTCACCCGGCCCGGGGGGGAGGAGAGCTTTGCCTTTGCACCCGGGAGGCGGCACGTGCCTGCGCATTGTATAAATATTTACAGCCCGCATTCATATTTGTTATTTGACATTAGCCATGGCCCGCGGCCACCACAGCCTCCCCTGGGCCATTAATCACCGGCTGGAGGCTGACCCACCGCGGCGGGGACGACGGAGGGATTGCACGGGGGACTGTCACCCTGCTCCCCACTGCCACCACCAACTCCAGCACCCACTTGCTGGCCACGGGGCCACCACGCTGTGAGCACCCCATGGCATCCCTCCGTGCTTTGGGGGTCCCATAGTGGGTTGAGGGGGGTGCTGCTCTCCCCTCAGGGGGCTGAGCTGGGCTCAGGTTTGGTTCCTGCCCAGCCAAACTTCACTTTGGCCACAAACCCCATCCCCACCCCGGGGCACGGCAGCCCCACCGCACCCCTGACCCACCTACAAACAGAAAAGTGTGTGCAAATAAAAAAAAAAGTACTGAAAAAGGTGCAGGAGCAGAGAGGTCCCTCCTTCCCAACCACCTTTTCAGGCTTGAAGAGGTTTTGGGCACAGGAGGAAGCACCTCCATCACCAGTGAACACCGTTGGGCATCACAGGGAATTCACCTCCAGCTCCAGCACTCCTCACCCGGGCTCTGGGATGTGGCACCAGAGCCAAGGGGGACACGTCGGGGACATCGATGGGCACAGGGACTTAACAGCAACGAAGGTGACACTGAACCAAAGATCTACAGGACTTGCAAATCCTGGGTCTGACCCTGCACGGTTCAGAGCCCTCCCTCAGCTCTTCCCCCGTCCCCCCAAGTTATAAATCACATCTTGATGCTTCAAGGTGACATTCCCAAGGTGAGAGTCGCCGGGTCCCAGCACCCCGAGCACCCACCCCGGGGTACAGGTGGGCGCCAGCACCCACACAGCTCAGACCATCCATCAGCCCCCACATCCTTCCCTTAAAAACACCCAAAAATGTAAAGCATCCGTCAGACATCACATCACGGACATTTTCCCCAGCCTTTTGCCAGAAATCTCACTTTTTGGGGGGTTTTATTTTCTATCTCTTTTTCCTTCTGCGCCCTCAAGCTCAAGACAATGAACAATGTCTGTGTGGTGCTGAACACAATGCTCTGCCTTTCCCACTCACACATGTATAGTATTTTTTTTTTCTTTTTCTTTTCTTTTTTTTCCATTCTGTAACTTCAAAACTTCTCTAACTTTGGAAAGATTACACAGCAGCAAAAGTACAAAAAGAAAACATTATAAATTTGCCACTCTGTAATTTTTCCAAAGCTGGAGACGTTCTGAAAGGTTACAGGATTATAGAAAAAAAAAAGAAAAATTGGGGGGAAAAAAGTGTTTGTGTGTGTGTGTGTGTGGGAAGAGTGAATAAATATCCTCCTCATCACCCCAGGAGCCATCCTGAGATTGGCAAAGATCCTAATTTCAGGCTGCAGAAATTCTGGCTCCTAAGAAGTATCCTTCAGAAATGATGGAGTGAATTTAAAAAAAAAAAAAAAAAAGCCCTCTGAAAAACTAATTTTTTGCATTTTTTTGTCAACTCAAGCGGTGTTTTCCCATGAAAGGGAAGGTTTGCCACCGGGACAGCCTGCTCTTCCTGTAGGAGAGTTTTCTCCATCCCAAAAAACCGCCCGTGGCCACGCTGCAGGTGCTCCCAGCCGCCGCCAAAGCGCGAGGGATTTCAGTTCCAAGCCAAAAGAGAAGATTTCAAAAAGAAAAAGAATCCTTATTGATGTTCCCATCCCTATTTGCTCTCGCCAAACCCTTGCCCTCCTCATCCTCCTGCTCAGGGGGACCTTTTGAAGTCCAGGTCCCAAATCCAGGTGGGAATTTTGGGGGGTGGGGGGAAGGTTGCCAACCAGGACCCACTGCAGACCTGCACAAATAATCAAAGATGCTCTTTGTCACCCCAAATTGCCTGAAACGGGCCCAAAGCAGCTGGTGTGGATGGGACACATCGTGCCCTCAAACCCCCAGAACTGGGAGATTTTGCTTTTTTTTAAATTGCTTGATTATTTTTTTGGATGAACGATGACTAATTTGGATGAAGATGCCGAGTCCCATCGGGAGGACCTGAAGGTCTCGCCCACCTCCGGCTGCCCCCGCTCCACCTCCCCATCCCACCCCCATTAACTCTGGGGCTAATTAGGGCTGGTCAGAGGGGTAAGAGCACCCTGGTGCCCGGGGGGGGATGGTTTCTCAGCGAAGGGCAGGAGGCTGCGGCACTCGCCCCGCGCCTCGGGCCATGTTTTTTATTCCGTTGTGGGTGGGATTTTCCAAGCGCTGGCTGTTGGGCCCCGTTCCGCTCCAGCTGCAGCTTTATTCTCCATTTCAAAGGCAGCAGAGGCAGACGGTTTCAACGCCACTGCCATTTCGAGCCTGCCAAAAACAAGGCAGTTGGGGGGGGGGACACGACACCACCAAACCTCCCCCGTCCTCCCCAAAAACCCCCATCATTGCGGAGGCGAAGGGCTGTGACCGGGGACACCGGGGGAGGAGGTGGCAGAGCCCACGGGGCACCCAGGTGCCACGAGTGTGCCCAGCATCCTGATACGTGACAGTCAGAGGAGATAAAGCAGCACCTGGCACCTTTTTAGAGCCAGGATCGAGTCTATTTCTTCACTTTCTTACTTTGCTTTAAGGGAGATAATAAATAATAAAAGATGCTTTTCTCCACAGGCTGAAAGCCCCAATAAATTTGAGGAGGGGGATGAGAAAGGGAAGCAAAAACCCCTCAGAAAACCCCTAAACAAACCAGCCCCCTGGGTTTTTTCCTCCTTTCCGCAAGCGCTTCAGCTTTTCCTTTCAAATTAATTTTATTCCTTATTTTTATACGGGCACATATATATTAACAGCCTGTCTGTATGGGGATGTGTGCGGAGCTGTTGGCAGACACGCGGAGTTTCCACTCGGCCTTAATGCCAAATTAAAGCTTTATAACTTCAGTAGCTCTTTTTTACCAGGGTATTAATAACCACCTCAGACACTGTGGTGCAGTTTATTAATCATTTGTTTGCCCGGGGAAGCTCGGGAGGGTGACTCGTGCTGTGCCACAGCAGCACGGGCACAGGGCACGGCCCCGGGCAGCTCCGGTGAAGCTGATGGCATCCTCCCAGGATGGCAAGAGGGGAGGAAGACGTTCTCAGAGGCAGCTTTTTGTAAATTGGCCAAAAATGGATCATCTAAACTCAAGAATCTAACTCAGGTGCTCGGCCATGGCTTGTTGTTGGGATGGGGATGCTGTGCCATGGATGGCACCCAGGTGGGTACCCGCTCTCAGGGGGGATGTCTGCATCTCATCACGGGATGGAGAGCCCTGCACCAGCCCCGCAGTTGGAGCCCAACGCCCCACACAGCTCCCAGCTCTCCTGAACGCAGTCACAGCACTTGGTGTCATGGAATAACAGAGCAAGGGATGAAGGACGAGGAACTACAAGTCGGAGCAAGGATCTGGGGTTGGTTCTCATCCTGGTGACCCCATCACCAGGGGGTCACCATGCCCAGACTCTTCTCTGCACCCCTCACCCCAGCTTTGGCTTCCCCAAAGCAGCTTTTTCTCACCCCAAATGAATGCTTCCCACTCCTGTGAGGGGAAAACTGTGTTGAGTTCCCCCTTCCCTGTCCCAGCCTGGGTCATCTCAATGAATCCCAGACCCACTACCAGATCTGGTCTCCTTTGGGTTGGAAACACTTTCTCCATCCCCATCCCACCTCCCGGTGCCAACCCTGGTGGCTTCGGCTCGATTCAGCCACAGTTTCTCCAAGGAGGGTTGGATGCTTCATGCCAAGAGAGCATCCATCTCCCCGGGAAATTGTCCTTGCTGCTGTTGTTCCTTTGGCTTATCAGCCTGACTGAACCTTCAAAAAATGTGTTTGTTTGTTTTCTGCTCTGGAAGCAACAATCACAAGATCTCCAGTGGGTAAGACGGCCTTGCCGAAGCGCGGTTGGCCGGGTTTCCTCCAGCACCACGAGACAGAGCAAACTTTATTTGCCATCCCCAGCTTCTCCTAAAACCTCTCGGGGGACTTATAACTTTGAAAGTGAAGGTTAAGGTTATTCATGCATATTTTTTTCCTAAATGGATTGCTCCGGTGCGACTGTCTGCAAAGGAAAAATCTATATAAAAATAAAATAAAATAAAATAAATGAATACAAACTCCTGAGCAGTTTGGACCCAGCAATACATCTCCGTGCTGGAAGACTCAAGGTGTCTGAATATTTATACTCCCGTTGGCAGTTACAAAAAAACTCTTCTTCCCTCCTTCCTTAAAACCCACCCCCCCTCCCCTTTTTAATCTCGGTACAGGCATGTTAGACGCCCTCAGTCAAAGATCTCCTTTGAACTGCTGCATGTTGAAATGTTTACAGTTTTACATTTCATATTTCAGAGGGGTGGAGGGGACAGGCACAACAGTCACACACTGTGAATGCACGAGAGAGGGAGGAAAAGCGGAGGCCAAGGGGGAGGAGGTTCGGCCGAGACGGGAGGGGAAATCAAACAGCATCTCCACGCTGCAATTGGAAAATTTTAGAGTCCTAAAAAAATAGATATAGATAAATATATATATATAAATAACCCTTGGTGGTGTAGGCTCTGCAGGTGCATCCCCACTGAACCCAGTCCCTTGCACAGGATGGTGGCTCTGTCCTTGGGTGGCCACCAGCCACTGACCGGTTTTACCCAGGGGTGACCACGGAGCTGGGCTGGGGCTGTGGTCCCACTCAGGACCCTGAGCTGGGTGGGCAGCAAGGGTTGCAGGAGTGCCAGGGGTTGCAAAGCGGGGTGCTGGGGTCCCCCAGGGAGATGCTGCAGCTCCCTCTCAGCCCCATTCCCCCGGCACCATCCAAGGGGATGGGAGGAAAAGGTGGTGAATCCTGAGACATGTCTCTGGCGATGGGGGTGCAAGGGTTGATCTGGGCGCTCCCTGGTACAAGACCAGGGTGAAAATCTGCCAGCCCTTGGGCTCCATCCTCCCGGGACACGGGAAAGAGCCAGCACTGGGCATGGACACTGCTCCACGGAGAGTGGGAGCTCAGGGAAGGCTCTTCTGCCTGTGAGATGGACTGAAGGATGACAGGGTGGCATTATCTCTCCAAAAAACCCAGGAAAACCACGGGCAGGGCAGCAGCTGGGCACAGGGACCGCAGGGAGACGTCATCCCAGCTGAGTGCGTGCCGGGAGCCTCCCAGGGGTTATTTGGATTTATACTGTCAGCTCTCTTCTTGAAAGCTTTCCTAGCATTAAAGTGACCCAATAAACCCTGCAGACAGCCAGGTCCTCTGGCAGACACCCTCCAGGCCCTCCGGATGGCTCCGCTAAATCCTTCCTTCCCAACAGACTAAACTTTCCAGGGTAATTCAGCACAAGAAATGAGCCAGCAAGCCCTACCCGCGGCGCGATGCTATCACAGCACAACAAGCCCATCTGACGGGAAAGGAGCCATCCCTGGCTGGTGACAGTCACCTGGAGATGGTGGCTGTCCCCCAGGAGGGCAAAGGCTTTGGTGGGGATGGAGAGGTGATGTGGCACCCTGTAACTTGGGGCATCATCCCACCGACGCTTGGTGTTTTTCAGAAACATCCTATTAAAACACACCCTGGGTGCACAGGGTGGCTTCAAGGAGGTGGATGATGCTGGTGCACGGGTGATAACAGATTCCAAGGAAAAGCACATTTTCTACCTGCCACCAATGGCAGAAGTTCACCGGGTCCAGAAGTTCAGCCTCATCCAAAACGGAGCGGGTCCACCCCTACCCAGAGCCCTGGCATCCCCACGGGCACCAACCTTCCCCCCTCTGCATCCACCTCCTCCTCCTCACCCCACGAGATACCCCCAGCAGTGGTTTTGGGGATTAACTCTCCATCCCAAACGGACCCCCCCAGGTCTGTTCGGTGCCTTTCCCGAGGGGCCGGGAGAAGCCCAGCACCATCCCAAGCGTACGGCGGGTGATTTACCCCGGCGCAGGATTGAGCTCACCTCTCTCCACCCCCACTCCACCCCTCTCCTTCCCCGAAGGGATCTGTCAAGTCTCTGCACGATGGAATTTTACTTTGCTATTTTAATGCAATTCTGGCTCAAGCTTAAATGGAACTGGAAACCAAAAGGCCTTAATAAATAAATATTATGATAAGAAATGAAAGCAATGCATACACTCAAGATAATTTGAGGGGGGGATAAAAACCTAAGCATTCCTTTCTAAGCCTAAAGCATAAAGCTTTACGTGAAGCTGGACGCCTTCTCACCAAACCTTTGCCCTGGAAAATCTCCCCCGTGCTTGCCCAGGCTGCCCTCCCGAAAAGTCGCCTATTGTTTTAAAAAACACTTTTAAGCCCGATAAGACAACAGCCTTGAGATTCCTTCTAACTTTGCCGGTGACAGGGCTCGGGGCTGAAAATATTCCTGTTCCTAATGCCTGCCCAGAGATCTTTAATTCTGTCCTGAGCTCCTCGATTTCATTCACACTCTATTTAATCTCGCCCTACGCATAAACACGCAGCTACTACAATAAGCAAGAAGCCAAAGCTGGTTTTGATCAATCTTACAGGCTGTGAAGTGCTATGGGAAACAAAAAAAAAAGAAAGAAAGAAAACCCAACAGATTGTATAGATAGTGGTGAATTTAGGAGGAAAAAAAAAACCAACACAACCCTTCGAGACAGCCAACGGGATCATGCACATAGGGCTGTGTGTGTTTGTGTGTGCGCGCGCACTCCCGTGCGTGTGTAGAGCAAAATCCGAGCTAAATATAGAGGTGCTATAGAAAACCCAAGGTATAGATCGCCCATACATAAAGCTGCATGTGTACGGCCGTGAAGGGGAAACTCTGGCTCAAGACGGGAGCGGGGAAACAGCGAAGCCTGAAGCTGATAACGCTGGGACGCACCTCTCCTCTTTTTCTAGAGATAGGGACAGAGCTCCTGCGTGGTCCAGGCTTTGCCCCCCAAGTTTTCCGCAGCTCACCCCCTTGGAGATTCAACCCGTAGAACACACCAACACAGATGCAAGCTCCCGGCTCCGCCGTCCCTTCCCTCCACCCCAGCCCCAAAGCAGCCCTCACCCGCTCCGCCGGGGCTGCTCGCCCCATCGCCCAGTCACCCAAACCCCAAAAATCAGGAAAACTCTCCAAACCCCCTGCTAAAGGCAACGTTTTCCCCCCCTCTAATGGGTGCAGTCTTGTTTGCCCACCCTAATGTTCTGCCTTGAGATAGAGTCCAAACAAACAAACAAATAAATACTAAAGTGCAAGAAATGCAACTCATTAAAGAGTTTCAAAGAAAACAAAAAACAAAACAACCAGCAAAAATAACAAACCAAAAACACAACCAACCCAAATCAAAGGCACCAGGCAAGAATATCTGCGAGCAACATTTAAAATCCCCTCCACTATTTGTTGTTATTGCTGCTAATTTCTCCAGCCGGCACATAAAACCCCAGATCTAAAGAGGAGGTCCGGCTGCTCAACACACACACATCAAACAGCAAACCTTCAAGCTGGGAAGATTTTTCTTTTTTTTTTCCTCTTACCTTGACTGGCTTTATTTGCCAGCGTGTTTCCAGGGTGGTGGAGAAAGAAAAGGATGGAAAATCCAGCAATCTGCAAAGCTCCCATGGCAATCCCAGTCTGCATGGAGGAGTGGGGGCAAGAAGGGGGGATTTTCTAGTGCTTCAAGGGAAACAAGAGGCTGAGCAGGCGAAGGGAAATCAAGAGAAGGAAGGGGCTCTCTCCTTGCCGTGTGTGAGACAGAGGGAGGGAAGGGAACTGAACTGATGGAAAAAGCTGCTCTGGGTTCAGTTTGGGGCTCTTGGTGTTGCTGAAGAGGAGAGAGTGAGGAAAGGAGACCCAGGGCAGTTGGAGGAAAGTGGACTCTATCGCCCTCTCTCTGGCGGCTGCTCTGATCCCTTCTTCTCCTTCTTGGTTGGTTTTCCCTTT
>VXBW01002429.1:262542-323244 GCA_013400375.1 Thinocorus orbignyianus | reverse complement strand
CCCCCTTAAATAATCCCAGCCAATTCCAGTTTTGCAAGGGAGCAGGAGCAGCAGCAGCAGCAACGCTGGAGGGGGGGAAGCCGGCGCCTTACCCTGGTGCTGGGGACCTGAGAAAGGGGAGTGGAGAGGAGAGCCCCATCCAAAGCAACGCCCTTTTTCTTTTTTTTTTTCCCTTTTTTTTTTTTCTCTCCCAGCCTTTCTTTCTTTTCTATTTGGCTTTGGTTTACTCCTTCCCCGGCTCCCCCCCTCGCACCCCCAAGGCTGGGCTTTGCCTGCAGGAATTTACAGTCTGCGCTGGAGGAGAAGGGCCAGTAGCCATGGAGACTGCTTCCCTGGGAGCAGGGAGGTCAGGCGGAGACCATGAGCGATCAATGCATCAATGCAAAGCCCCCCTGCAACCCCCAGACCCACCTCGCAACCCCCTCGGCCAGCCCAGGGCTTGGGGTGGTGGGAAAAGAGGGGGGGAAGGAAAGGGGAGGCATCTGGCATGGGAAAAAAAGTGCAATTTGGGGGAGGGGGGGGTGGAGAAAAAGGAAAATTAGATATAGAAGAAAAAGAAGGGGAGTGGGTTGGGAAAAAAAAAAAAGCAAAAAATAAGAGTTTGTAGATGGCATGTCCTGGTTGGGCTCAGTGGCTCTGGGGGCAATTTGGGGTGCTGGGTTGGTGGAAAGTGAGATGGGAGAGAGCAGCTCTGCTGTTTGCAAGGATAAGGTTGGGGGGGGGCTAGAAATAATGGTGGAGGGGGAAGAAAAAAAAAGACCTTTCTGAAATATTCAATGGTTTTTTTGTTTGCTTCTGGGAGCCTCTCGCTGCCTGGTGTCCCAGGGTCGCAGGGAGACCCTCTGCACCCTCCCTCTGACCGGTCCTGCACTGGGAGCTGCTGGCACCATCACTCTTCAGGGGTGTTTCTGCTCCCTGAGCCTCAAGAGGCATCACCAGCCAGGAAACTCGAATGGGAGATAAGGCTGGGAGCCGGGAGCAGGGCCAGGAGGAAGGCGTGAGGTGATTTCACCTGTCTGGGGATGTGGGCTCCCATGGTCCCAGCAGTCATTCTGTCCTTGAGGTCATCATCCTGCCCACCTTGGGGTCCTGTCAGCCCACCCTGCTGCCCCTGCAGCACCTCCTATCCCCTCCTATCCTAATAATCCCTGGAGATACAATAAAGGGGGCTGGAGGTGATGGAGAACATCCAGCTTTGCCAAGGTACCCACTGCAGAGAGGAGAGAGGGGATTGCAGCAGGATAGGAAGATTCTGAGGAGTCCCTGGGTCTAGTTATGCTTTCCCTACACAAACACACAACCCTTGGGCCACCCTCATGGGACAGGGACCTTCCCCAAGGGAGAGGGTTTGCAAGAGCAGCTCTGGTGTTGTAGACAGGACAGATGCAGCACAGCCAGCCCAGGAGAGGAGCACGTGTGGAAACTGGGAGCTCATCCACACACTGGGTCTTTCTAAAGGCAAAAGCCAAGGGCAAAGCTCTTCCTCCTGGCCCCACAGAGCCATCCCGCACCCACACATCTCTGCTTGCTGCCAGCGGGTCCCCACGCAAAGTGTTGGCATCCTAAACTCATGTGGGAACAGACCCTTTCCAGAGGAGCAGGAGACCAGCATCAGCTGAGGGACAGAAGGACAGACATGCCCATTACACCCAACACAAGTCTCCAACCTTCACATTTACACGCTGAACCCAGAGCCTGTGTGACTCTCAGCTGCCCAGACTCTGGGCAAGGCAGCCTCCAGCCCACTGTAGCTACAAGGGGTGTCTCAACAGGGACAATTGGCTCTGCCATAGCCCAGTTGGGTAAGAAATCCGGTAGAAAAGCACTCACACCAGTATGACCAGCCCAAACAACTCACCGCGCACCTCGCTACATGACACTGAATCAATCCAGCCATGCAAAACCACCCCTGGCACAGCCAGGCTCCAGAGCAGCCTGGGAAAGGACAAAGGGGGAGAAACGATCATTAAAGCTGTAAAATAATTTCCTGTATAAAAATCTGAACGCAGACGTGTCGTTGTTAGGACACATTGGGAGAGGACCACAACCCACCCGTGGGAACGTGCCATCCAGCTCAGCACTGCCACAGGAGGAGGCTGCTGGCTCTTCTGCCAGCCCCAGCCTGTGCCAGGAGCTCTTGGGGCCGAAGGCTGCTCCTCCTCATGTGTGGTGCTGAGTGGGAAGGGGCTCCGGTCCCTGCAGCCCATGTCCCAGCAGAAGCCAAGAACGTCACTGGTGGAGATGTTCCACCACCTCACTACCACCCTCCCGTGAGCGTGGGCTCGGCAGCCGTGGCTCCGCTTCTCTTTCCAGGCTGGGATTTGCCGTGTAAACACAAGACTTTCTTACGGCTGTCGTAAGAGCAGAGTCAAAATGGAAACTCTCTGTTCGCTCACACCACGGATCCCTCTGGCTGGCCACCGCACCTCGGAGCGGGACACGCTCCCATCCCATCCCCTCCCCTCCCTCCGTCCTTTATTATCATAACTAGAGGAAAATGAGACAGTCCTCTTCCTTTCCCCCTCACCCCCCGCTCCCAACCTGTCTTCTAAATCTGGAGCCTGATCTCAAGGCACGAGGGACAAGACCTTCAGCGACGTTGATTTATAACCGAGCTCCTAAATTACAGCTTTACGCATTAGTATAAACACCCATAAACCAGCCTTAAATACACAGCATCGTATGTAATCACAACGCCAAAACATGGGGCAGCCACGTGACAGCACCAGGGGGGACGAGCAAACTCCTCGCTTGTGCCCAGAGCAGAAGCACTCCCAGTTAAACCAGTGCCTTGCACTGGTGAGTGGGTCTCGCCGTTGAAGGCAGGTCCTCAGCTGACGACAGCATCGCTCATGTCAGGGGGAGCAAAGGGGCTGAGCCCCACCTCTCACTCCAAAAAGGGGGCTGCAAATCACCAGGGTTGGGGTGAGCCACTGGTGCTCAGAACCCCCCCTAATATTATATATAATATTGTTTGGGGGTTTTTTCCCCAAAAACATGCCACCTGGTTGAGCGGAAGCAGAGCTGATGGAGGTCCCGGGGTTGGTGCCCCCTTCAAGAGCGGGGCCGTCCCCCTGCCCAACGCAGATGGGGAAAGTCAGGCAGATGGAGATTCCCGAGATCACACAGGGAGGCTGGAGGGAGAGCCATGAATCACACTTAAATCACCTGCAAGACAGCCCAGCACTTCAGCCCCTGTGGCTCCTTACCAGCTCCTACTGCTGGCATGGATCCATCCCAAGGAACCTTCTCCAAAACCCTTCAAAGGCAGCGAGACAACCCTGCCAGGCTGAGCCGTGTGTGCACACACGTGTGTGTGTCTGTGTGTGTGTGTTTTGGGCAGGGAAGGAGGTGGTGGGGACTCTCCTCCCCGCTGCCTCCACTCCCCGTCGTGCACTTCTGGGCAAAATCCATTTTCCTTTGGCTTCATGTAGGGCCAAAAGATTCTGGTCCATTGTGCTGTGGCGCTGAAGAGCCGGCGAGGGATTGTCAACCATGCTGAAACGGTTACATGGGGAGCAATGAAAATTTACTGCACCCTGCCCCGGTCCCTCGCCAAGAAATAAAAGCAAAAAAAAAAAAAGAAAAAAAAAAGATCACAACAGGCATTTTTTTAATTTGAAGCAAAATTAAAAAAAGAACGGATCCGCGCTTAGAAAATAACAACCACATCCCCAGATCAAAGCAGCTGCTCTCCTCTCATTCGGGGTTTTAAGAGGTTTCTGCAGCTACGGGGATGTTTACACAGGGAGAGAGATACATACATTGTGCTGTCTTGATGCTGCCTCTCCCCCCTTCATCTGGCAAAACATTCCCTGGGAGGCGATATGAGGTCATTCCTAGACCCTGCGTTGTTTTCCTCAAGCTGCAAGGCTTCGGGGCAAGAGGCAATTCATTTCCCATTAGCGCACACACATTTGCACTTGGAACCCTCCCATGTACATTTTGCCGGGGGAGCTCGGGACGGACGGGGTGGGGAGAAGGGGGGGAGACACACACCAGCCCTCGCCAGCTTGTTATTGAGTTCCCAGAGGGAATTCCAGCAGCCGGAGCTGGCGGGAGGGTCAGCGGCTCCGGCAAAGCCACTGGGGAAGGGATATGGAGCTGGGAGGCGGGTTGGCATCTCTCTGCAGCCCAGCATCTTCTGCAGCCCAGCCGTAATGTTTCTGTGGCTTCCACCACTTTTATTAGGAGAGGGGCCGGCCGGCTCTGGGGAGCACTAATGGGCTGTAAAAAGCTTTTTTTCCTCTCTGCCTCCTTGGCTCCAGCCCAATCCGGAGCAGCAAGTCCCGCTCTGATGCTCACACAGGGACGGATGTTACGGGAACACACCAGGACAAACTCTCCCTTCACTTCTTGGCATCAACATGTTGGTCCGTCTGCTCCACGGGCAGCACCCGCTTGGGGAAAGGGGACAAATTCTGGCTTGTGAACAACCCTGCACTATCTGTGCAAATGAAAAACTACAAACCAAACCAAAACCCAACCCTTGGAAATCAGACCTCCCCGTCTCTAGCATCAATTTAATGCTGTGTGCAATGAACAAGCTGCATCTTCAGCTCTGACCGTGCACATTGTGTGGTGCTGGAGCCAAAAGGGGTTTCTGAGGCTGCAAGAAGCTGCTGAGAAGTCCCAGCCAGCTCCTGTAAAAGGACCTTAGGTTTGGCAGAAGCAGCTGCTGAATCAGGCAGGGACACTGGAGGGAGAAGAGGCCACAATTCTATAAATTGGGAGATTTCTCCCCTTCCTTCCCACTCCATCCTGACAGTCCAGGGCAGGACCCGAGCCCTTGGCTCCATCCGGAGCACCCAGTGGTTGGGGTGATGGATGCTGGTACCATACCCCGGCACCGCACGCTGGAGAAAACAGCAGCTGAGACATTTCGATGCCCTACGGAGGGGTGCGGTCTCCAGCTCAGAAGAGAATAGGCTATTTTTAAAAACAGAGAGGAAAACATTGTATTCCCACTAAGATGCCAACGGCCCAGGCTCGAGCGACTCAGCCAGTCCCCATCGCCAGCTCCCGGCTACAGCCCGCATCTTCCCAACCCGCAATTTTATCAAGATGCTTCCAAGGTGGATAAAAAAGCTCCAGGTCCCGCTAAATGACTGCCTGTCACCCTCTGACACCTTTTTTCCAGTGTCACCAAACTTCCCAAAAGGCTGCCTGCGGAGAAAGCCCTTGTGTGTAATTCCTGGTTTGCAGGAGGAGAAGGTGACACACGCTGAGGTGAGGTGACTTACCCGGCGTCACCGGGAAGGTCGATGGCAGCGCCAGGAATAGCCCTGTTCCCAGCTAACCACTAACCACACTTATCCCAGAATAAGGGTCCCTTTTTCCAGCTGAATTTATAACAGCTTTCCAAGTGACATAAGCTCTTACAGAAATAGGCAGGCTTTTATTCCAGAATAATTACTGGGAAATCGGACTGGAGCGTGTATAATTACAGCAGTGTCGCTGCCGCTGGTGAGCCGGACCCCGTGCCACCGCAGACCTGCCGTGGGGGCTTTTATCTCCTCCTGCTTTTCCACCAGCATCTGTACGTCAACCGGCAGATTGTCAGGACGTGGGTGGAGGAGGAAGGGGCTTTGGGTAGAAAGGAAAGGGATACGATTTATGGAGCTTTAAAGAGTGATGTATTTCCCATTAAAAAAGGCACCCTGATAATAGGTCTGGCGGCTACTCAAGTCAAAAGGAGATTTTTGGGGTGCGCTGGATCGCACTCCAGACACTCAGCAACACTCTCTGCCTCTGCATCGAACCCACTCCAGGCATATCTTGGGAGCAGGTGTTTTATTTTAAATCCATTTGATGTCCGCCAGGCAGGTAAAATGAAGCTCAGAGCTCAGCCTGAGGCCTGACCCACCTTTCTGACACAAGGTGTGGGAACACACCCTACTCACCGCCCTTCCAAAATAAACTCCCAGCATTTATCAGGTGTCAATTTGTCTATATATTCGGCCAGAGCTGCTGCTGGGGTTGCCAGTGTTGCCTGCTCTTGAACCCAGGGCCGCCAGGAGAAGGCAAGGGTTAACCCAGCACCAGTGACACCGCTTTAACTCCAGCACCCAGACGTGCGTGTTTAAAAGTAGCACTTCTCTCCTTAAAATAGTTTATGAATCTTACTGGGGGATAAGTCCAACACCCCCGAGCAGAAGGAGACCTATTAATTCCTGAGTTTTTTCACGCTGTAGTAAAGCAGCGATTTTATTTGCCCGCCCTGTGTAAGATGTCAGTCATTTTCCCACTTGCATTTCCAGCTACAATTTAACAAGGCAGCAGTTTATTTCCAGAAGCCCCAGCCAGACCCCAGCCAACTGCGTCAATATTTTGTTGCTTACACAAATGCCACCGTTAGAGTCAACACTGTGGGGTTTTTTTGGGGGGGAGGCTTTTTTTCCCCCCTTTTTTTTTCAAATAAAAAACCAAAATAGGGTTCCTCCAGCATGATGTATGTGTAGCTCTTAAAATACTCCGGGTAATACCAGCCTTCCCGAGCGGCTTACCTGGGTGCAGAGGCATTGCTTTAAAGGCTGAAGCACGCTACTGGAGGGCACTGACCTGACCAAAGGCATTTGCTAATTAATTCATTCTTCCAAGAGACTTAACTGCCTCTTGCCGTGGGAAACCGAGGCCAACCCCAGCCAAATCCAAAGCCTGTCAGAAAACACGGAGAGACCCTTATTGACGGCAGAAAACTTCAGAGCCGGGAGCTGGCTCCCTCCCGCTTGGCTGGTGCCAGCCGCAGGGAGCCGACGCGGGGCAGGCGGCCAATTCCAGCTGCCTGCACTCTCTCCCACATGGATCCTTTCGGGATAGAGGGGGGACACGGAGTCTGACTGAGACTGGGGATCCCCATCTCCTACGATGCTGTTTTGGGGTGTCTCTCCTGCAGCATCATGGTTATCATGTGTTTGATGGATGCTCTGCTGTCTGCACCATCCTGTTGTCTTTGGCACACTCTCCTGAAAACTCTCAGAGGTTTCCCGGTCCAGGGGGTTCATCCTTCCAACCCAGCATCCCAACAGACCTGCTCCCGAGCCAGGGGGCTCTCAAGATCCCCCTCAAGTGCCTCCCTTTATCTTGACCCACCAGCCACCCCCAAAATCTGGCTGCTTTAACCCTGTACGTGGCCAAGAGGGCTGACAAAATCCCAAGCCGGGGGACAAGGAGAACCCAAAGAACAAGGTTCCCTGGCAGCACCGGCCGGGAAAGCCCTGCAGGATCTCCTCCACAATCCTGCACCAGAACAGAGCGGCCTTAGTGTGTCAACAAGCCCTAAACACCCGAGGGCAGCTGGAAGTGAGATGCCATTATAATATTTTTTTTTATTATTTTTTAAATTTTTTTAATTTAAAACGAACTTCTTAACCTACAGGAAAGTAAATGTTCTTCTAGGATGGCCAAGAAAACCACGCTGGGATTTTCCAAATGGGTATGACTGACTGTTTACGAGCAGAGGCTTCCAAAGGCAGAAATAAATGGCTCGCTCTCAGCAGGTTTTCCTTTCTATATTTACCCTCACCTGAAATGAACATTATTGCACACTGCAACGTTTATTCCCTCTGATCAGGGGAGCGGGCAAAGAAACCAACCAGCCACAACACGTCAAATAAATTGTTAAGCTGCTGTTTGCATTGGGGCAGGAGGGAGGGAGGGAGGGAGGGAAAGAGGGAAGGAGGGAGTCCCCCTGGTTTTTGGGGCAGCGCCCAGGTCCCGCTTACAACTTCCCTTTCAGCTCAGCAGAAACCCTTTGCTTCACCCAGAGCTGGGGCTGGGTCCTTCATGGAGCTGATCCATGAGTCCCCAACCAGTCTCTGACCACCTCCCCGTGGGACCTGAGCATCCTCGATCGTGCCCAGTGGAAAGGGTTGCTTTCCCACTGCATGGGAGGAACCGAGCTCCAAGGGACAAGGACCTGCCCAAGGCTGCACAAGAAGAAGTTTCTGGTGTACCCAGATCCCAGGAGAACACACAAGCACAAGACCACCCTCTCCAAGGTGCAGGGCTTTGCCGTCCTCTTCCACAAATCCCAATTTCCACACTGGGTGTTCTTCTGCCAATTCTCAAGTTGGGATATCCCTATGGATACGAAGGTGTGATCCCTCCCAGGGACATGTCCCTGGCAGGCATGAACTGTCCCGCTGACATGCAAATAAGCCAGAAAAGACCTTAAAGGTCTTTCCTAACAAGGGGCCAGGGGGGCTGAGCCATTGCAAACCAAATCTCAATGTGAGGCCGGCCACCCAGCTGCAAAATCTCTCCTAATCCCAGCCCTGGGGAAAGGAGAGGATGGGGAGATCACCTGCTTCTCCAGGACGTCACCCCCATCACATGGCTCCTGGGGTCACGCTGGTGCCCACCACCACCTTCAAATCTGGGCTTGACCTCCAGTTTACCTTGAAGTTCACTCTCTAATCGTGCCAACTGCCTTGGCACGCCAGCCCAAAAAGGGGTTCGCATCCCCCTGGAGGGAACCAGAGCAGGGGGGATTAACCCTCCACCAACAGCTGGGGAAGCTGCTCAGTCACCAGGATCTTCAGGAGCCAAGGACAACCCTTGAATGGATTTTGGGAGGGGGATGAGAACAGCCCCACTCTGTTTGCAGGGTTTGCATATCCTCAACATCAGACAGGACCTGAGTTTTGGGGTTTTTTTTTCTTTCCCCCAACTCAAACTTCTCATTTTTGGGAAAATCTGTCCTCATCAGAATAGCTGAGTAAACCCTTCCCCAGCCAGCCACTCCAAGAGCATTTGCGTTAATCCAGATTAATGAACATAAAGCAATTTAGATAAACCGCATTAAGCCAAAAAACACCTTTGAACTTTTTTTTTTTTTGGATCAAAATCCCTCCCCGAGCGCTGTGTGTGGTTTGGGCCTCCCCGTCCCGCAGCTTCGCCAGAGCCGAGCTCTCCAACCCCGCGATAATTAAGTAAAGTCAGCAAATATCAAGGTTACCCAGAGGCAGCAGCAGCAAAACGGTGCTTTGCATGTAGAACCCCAAAATTGATTCTAGGTCTTGGGGTATCCAACAGGGTGAGACGGCATCAGGAGGATCTCCCCTACTTGAGGAACGTCTCCTGGCCACCACACCTGGGCTGCGGCCAGGCTACCTACGTGACCATGAGCCAAACCCCTCCAAGCCTCAGTTTACCCAGCACCAACCCACCCCCTAAATGTGGGGATGACGGGATGGGTCTGAAATGCCCTGAGATGGGGCGCCGGCCACAGGAGACTGGGCAGGATGGGTGATGGTTTGCTCCATGTGGCCAGTCCCTGTGGTTCAGACACGTGCACCGTGACCAAGGTGGCAACAGCCAGCTCATACCTATGGGATGCCGCATGGAAAATGTCACGCACCAGATTAGGAGAAGGGAATTAATAAATGTTGTAGTCACCAGTGGAGTATGTGGTGTGTGCTACAGCCACGTACACACCTTGCACACCCACCAGAGTCATCGCCGCAGCAAACACTCATCTCTCCAAAGGAGCCCCAAACCAAAATCAGAGGCTACAACAGACCTGACACTTAGACATCCTCTCACCTGGACAAGGCAGAGACTTCATTCACCTGCAGGGAAGCTGTGAGCTCCTTGGGATCCCGCTGCCTGCCCACATATTCACACCAGCATCCAGCACAGAAACAATCCTGACCTTGTCTGCTGCCCCAGGAGCTCCTGCAAAAATAGCTTTCCTGGCTGATGGAGCAGAGGAAAACTCTTGGCTTCCCCAGCTCTCCCCTCCACACCCTCCAAAAACACCTGCTGACACTTTCCACCCTGATTGCCTTCCTCCTGGAAAGAGGAGAACTTCTAACAGAGCCAAAGCTGTAGCTCGTAGTCTCCTAATTCCCTCATTATTTGGAAGGAGGGTGGGGGGCTGTAACACCATCTGGGCTTTCCCTCTCCTGTTGGGACAGGGTTTGCTTTTTCACAAGGAGAACCTTCCCCGGCCAGGCGGCTGCTCACAGCTCGGTGCTCTGTACTCGTTCAGCTTCGTTCCCAGGTGATTTGGATCAGGACACACCAGGAAGTTTGCTTTCGGCCGCCTCCATCGGCGCGTGGGTGTGCAAACAGTGACCAATTTCACTGCCGGTTCGACTCCTTTAAATGGGGACTTTCACATTCATCAGGCTTGAAAAAACAACCCCATCTTTTCAACAAAAAAATCTGTTTCCCCTTCCATCGGCTGCTGCCGAAGGGATTTCTGTTTGAACAAGCCAGCCCTTCCCAGCCACCTCCCTGTACCCGGCAGGATCGTGCTGGTGGGTTTGCAAAATCACAGCCATCCCACCAGCAAGGATGCTCCAGCCATGGGACTCTCTCCATCCTGCTCCTGCCAAGATGATGAGGGAGATTTTTTGGAAAGCTGAGCCCTCCCTGCTGGGCTGGTTTTGGTCTCTTGAGGGAGTTGCTTGAGATGGGGCAGAGGAGAGATGGCCGGGGTCTCTGCATCATCGGTGATGCAGGCGGGTTTGCAGCTCGGCTGGTCCCTTTCCAACGTGATCATCAGAGTTACAAATTTCTGAGGTGATAAAAGGGCAAATTGGAAACGTCCCTATGGAGTCTGCTGCCTGACACTCAAGCACTCACCCTGAAAGACTCAAAATCCCGATTTCCTCTGTTGGGATTTCAGCTAGATGACTTGGCTAAAATAAATGAGATTAATCTAATCAGAGAGATGGATGGAGCTCATTAAAACAGTAGATTAAAAAAACCCACCCTGCCTATTACCAGTGCTCCTGAGGTCTTCTGCCTTTGTGGCAAGTTAAAGCCACCCAGGAATTGGATCCCCTTGCCGAAATCTGCAGGAAATGCATTAAAAATACATTGAGCTATTACAATTCTTCATGCCATCAGTCACTTGGGAAAGGAAACGAATGTGGGGCAAATGAATATATATTTAAATACATGCGATTGCCTCCTCTGGGATGAGGATTTATAGGCTGGGGGTGGTGGGCTCTGCTCTGAAACAGAGAGACAAGAGCAAATTGAAGTCACTTCAAGAAGTGTGCTGCTCTCTACAAATGCCATTTCCCCACCCTCAGCTTCCTCACACGAAGCTGAGGATCAGAAAGGGGCAGAAGCTGGGTCTGGCATTGCACAGTGCCGAACGGGGAGCACTGTGAGGAATTCCTGGCCAGGACTGGGGCCAAATTAGTCCCATATGAGCTTTACTGGTTGTATTTCTCATGACCAGTTGCTTTCCTGCCCACAAGCCTCCTGCCTGTCCCTTGCTGCAGCTTTGAGCAGAGCAACCAGGTCCCGAATCCTCCTTGTGCCCCCGTTTGTGGGCACAGAAGCTCTTGGGGATGAACTCACCAGGTGGATGCTCCTGCACGTACAAAAGTGACCTTTACACCGTGGACACGGGGACCCTTCACCTTCTGCTGCTGAGTTCTCCATGGAGGAACCACCAAGAGCTGCTCGGGTTGCCTCTCCGAGGCATCACACACCATATGGATGGAAATTTTTGCACAATAATTGTCACCCTGCACAGGACGAGCCCCGCTTCTGCCCAGGATCAGCCTGCTGTGCCAAGACACGCATTCTCTCTTGGAAAAATAGTTAAACTAAAAAAACACCCCAAAACAAAAACAATGAAAAACTGTGTCTGCCTGTCTACAGAGTGCAGAGACATCAGTGTGAAGGATTGTGCTGCCAAACGGCTCAGCCCTCAGTTCTGGGGGAGCTGAATTCCCCTCCTGGGGATGGGTGTCCTGACAAACCCTACACACTGGATGGGCCCTGGGGTGCTTCAAGTGAGTGAAGGAAAGGTCCGTGCTTCAGGGTGGCTGGTTTTCCCAGCTCATTTCTCAGCCCCAAGCCCAGGACCGGTTCCCCTGCCATGTAGCTGCAAGCGCTGCCCCAGCTGAGCTGTTTGCCCTTATTGCTTTTTGATGGGATGATTTTTACAGCTCCCTGGGGGCCTGAGGAAATCACTGTCTCTAACACAGCCTTCTGCTGCAGACGTTCAGTGGGAGAGACGTGGTTCCAGGCTATGGCTACCCCCTGGCACGCAGTCATTTATGACAGCTAAAGCGGTTACAACTCATCAGCCAAGCTGCATTAATTGCACTCATAGCTTGCTGTACACCCAGAGCATTGGTAGCAGCTCCAACCCGCCTTTAAACCTACCTGGGAGCTTATCCTTTGCAAGAGGAGCAGGCTGAGGGAGCCGTGGCCTCCTTCATGCAGCCCAGCTGTGGTGCTGTAACTAATTAGCGGTGGTAACGAGGTTGTCTTTCCCCATATGGTGTGCCAGCCCTGCATCTTTCATCCTCTGCATTGCTCCAGCCACAACACCCAGGCTTCTTGTGCCTTTCACAGACCATGGAGGACAGCATTGGTGATGGCTGTCCCTCACACAGAGGGGGCTGAGCACAGGTCACCATCCCATGGAATCTGGNAGTAGTTCCCGGTCTCTCTTGAACTGGGGAGCCCAACACTGGAGGCAGGATCCCAGTTGTGGCCTCCCCAGTGCAGAGCAGAGGGGGAGAATGCCCTCCCTCCACCTCCTGGCCACACTCTTCCCTGTGCAGCCCAGGGTTCCATTGGCCTCTTGGCCACCAGGGCACATTGCTGGCTCATGGAGAGTTTACTGTCTGCCAGGACCCCCAGATCCTTCTCCTCAGAAGTGCTTTCCAGCAGGTCTGCCCCTAACCTATACTGGTGCCTGGCATTCTTCCTTACACTTGCTCTTGTTGAACCTCATGAAGTTCTTCTCCGCCCAGCTCTCCAGCCTGTCCAGGTCACGCTGGATGGTGGCACAGCCCTCTGGAGTGTCACTAGCCCTCCCAGTTTGGTACAGTGAACTTGCTGAGGATACACTCTGTCCCCTCATCCAGGTCGTTGATGAATACGTTGAACACCTCTGTGGAGCTGAGGGAACAGCCAGACCCCAGGAGTCCCCTGCCCCAATGGGGACCCAAGTGCTCTGCAACCTCCCAGCTCCAGCACCCCATGGGTGTCATGGGGTGCTTAGGAAATAAATCAAGAAGGGCAAGAGATGCTGAGAGGGAAAAGAAAGGCAAATTATTTATTGGTGCTCAAGGAGCCCCATCTCAGGCTGGGTGTTTCACCCCCAAAGAAGATTTAATCTCCTGCCCTGGTGAAGCTGAAGCGGGGTTACAGCAAATGGGGCAGTGGCTGGGATTGGCCACCGCTTTCTGGGCCCACTTGGAAGAAAAAAGGGCCAAACCCAGATGAATAAAGTGAGGAGAAGGGACACCACGTCTGCTGCAAACCCAGCTGCACCCTCCAGACCCCCGCCGGGCCTGTAGAGTTGCCATTTTCCCCTCACACCCTCTGACAGATCTCACGGCCCACCCGCCGCCTCCAATGGGAGAGCCCGGTCGCACCGCCTCGGCCCAGCGCCTGGCGCGTTCCATTCACAAGGGAGGGGGGGAAAGGAACTCACAGGACCCCGCAACCGTTTCCAGTGCGGGGCGGCCCATCGGCACCAAGGCGGGGGAGTGCTTGGCCCTATGGTCTCCGCCAGCGGGGCCGCGCCCGGGCAGCAGGCGGCTCTGCGCGGCGTCTTGAGGAGAGACAGCGATGATCTGGAAGTAGCGAGGTGCGAGAGCCCTCAGAGTGGCTGCAGGATCCTCCCCGAGGCCAGGTCAGCCGGCTCGGCCTCCCCTCCGCGCCGTGGCTCGGCCCGGTTTGAAGGTGAGGCGGGCCGGGGCCAACGGCCGTGCCCTGAGGGGAGGAACATCGCCCCGGGCCCCGCCGCAGTTCCCTCAGGGGAGACCCACCGCCGCCCCGGGCCCATGCCCAAACCACGGCCCGGCGACGAGCAGCAGCCCCCGCGGGAGGATGGCGGGCAGATGCCGGCCCTCTGCCCGCCGCCCGGTACGGGGAACCGGCGAGCCGCCTGGGCCGCCCTGCGTGGGGGTCCGGGGAGTCGCCCGGCAGTGTTGAAATGGGGTTAAATGTTAATATTCGCCGCTGGGTGAGGTAGCGGCGCTTCCCAGGCGTGCGGCGGCACTCCCGGCTGTCGCTAGGTGTCAGCCGCGCTCCGTGGGACCGATCGCGGGGCCTGGGCCGCCCCTGGGCTCCGCGAGTGGGAGTGGGGGGTGTCGGTGGGAAGCAAGGCCTCTTAACACGCACAGAAAGTGCCTCATACTATTTGTACGCAAACCCATTCGTTTTAACTTAGAAACCTGTCCAGTATTTTATATATTTTTTTAAAACCCTACTCTCTTGCAAGACACGGGGAGCAGCCCTTCTCTGACTCCCTTCTGTTCTGCTTTTCTCCAGCCAGCCCTCCCCAAGCCCTCTCCATGAACGAGCTGCAGCAAATAACTGATGATATTTCCAGGCTGACCATCGTGCATGAAATTGTACTCAACAGGGACTTCAAACTGCAAGCAGCCAGCTTCTCCCCAAAAAGGTGCATCTTTAAATTTATATTCAGGCTTGGCTGCTTTCTGTCACATTACAGAAAACGTGTGAGAACGTAGGAAGGAGGTGGGTTTGGATCTGACTTTAGAAGCAACAAGAAAATAAGATAGCTCCTGAAATAATAAATAAAACAAGCTCCAACATATTTTTTTTTATTCGTTGCTTCATGAGTTACTACCAACTTCTTAAGTATGATGAGTGTCAGATATGACTCACTAACACTGAAAGATTTAGAGACTTCATCTGAGTAAGCCATGACTTTGACATAAACAAAGCAGAATTTTCAGTGGAAATCATCTCTGAGGTGTTTGTGTTTTAGTTAAAGACCTGTTTAAGTGACTGACAATCTCTCACTGCAAAAACAAGCACTAGTGGGAAAAACAGCCTGTTGATCTTCTCGGGGGACTTGGAGCGTTTCCTTGAAAAATGCTGTGCTCTTTTTACCCCTCAGTTAAGACAGGTAAAGTGCTGCTTTTTATGAACAGGGCTGAAAGGAAGGAGTTCTGCTTTAGAAGAATAGGAAATTTTGGTTGAGAGAGCTTTCCATGAGCTAGGAAAATGTCAGGTGTACTGCTGCCAGTAAAGACTAGGAGAAGAAAACATCCAAAGATATGAACTGCAATGAAAGCCAAGAGGGATGGTCCCGTTGAACTGAGGGGTTGTGTTTGATATTAGATATAAAACCTCTCGCCTCTCTTCTTTCTTAGCTTGGAAAACAGAGTGAAGGAGACGTTGCACAAAGCCTTTTGGGACAGCCTGGAGGAACAGCTCTCCGCTAGTCCCCCAGACTACACTCTGGCAATCCAGCTGCTGCAGGAGATCAAAGAGGTGAGCTGTTCCTGAGCCAGGGAAGGTGGTTACCTTAGAGTTAGTCTTCTCTGAATCATCGCCTTGCCTCTTACATCCAGTATTCCTAAGTGAACTTGCATCAGAGGGGGAAGAAAATAGGCTTCCTTTAGTTTATAGGGAGACACAAATTACACAACTGCACCTTCTAAAACCTGTCTGAGGAGACTCATTCTCTGGTCAGAGGTCTTTAAAACAGGTACTCTACCAAAAGGATGGGAAGACTTTCTTTGAACTGTTGGCTGTAGTAACAGCCATAGGCCATTCCCTGCATAGCAGCTGCCAAGCAAAAAAATGCAATTTTCATAATAAAGACATCTCTTTATGTATACGAGGAGCTGTATCTACTATTTAAGTGTACAAAGTAGTGAATAAGAACATGGATTAGCACTAAAAGACGTATGTTCTTAGCAGGGCATGAAGTTGTGTATAGTTTGCTCTTTCAGTCTGTGCTTTCCCATTAGGCTCCAGACAGAGAGCTCCTTTTTCTCATGCATGATGTTAAAGGAGGTTTTGCAAGATTTGAAACAGTAGCCAGACATCCTGAAGTGAGTCATTAGAGACGTGCATTCCCTTAGAGCGATGAGCAGTTAGCTGAGTCTCAGTGCTAGGCCAGCCTTGATTCCTGTTGAGCAACTCTGGAAAACTGTGGAGCTCCTGGACCAGAAAGAGACGGCTGTTTGTTTGGGCAGGGCCTGCTGTCACTGCTGCTCCCATGGCACCACCAACTGCGAAGCCAAATTGAAGAGGCCTTGGACGTGGAGCTGATCAGGCAGGAGGTTGAGCACGGGGCTCTGGATATCAGTGCCCTCACCATGTACGTCCTTGGCATGATGGCACGGCTGTGCGCGCCCGTTCGGGATGAGGAGGTGCAAGGGCTGCAAAGCCTCACAGACCCAGCCCGGCTTCTCAGGTGGGTGATGCTGACTCTGCCTTGGTCTACACACACACCAGCAAAGCCTTCAACCATAAAACTCTGGGTTAAGTGGGAAATGCCCTGGACCAAAGACCCTTTTGTGCATTCTGGACTGTGACTTCCTTATTTTTTTTCAATTAGACATATTCTTATTGCCCAGCTACAGTTTAGACAGTAGAAGAATCTTTAGTGAAGTGAAGCTGGTTTATCTGTTATGTTTGAGGGACCACTCCAATCAACAGCCTTTTGTGAAAAGATGGAACCAAATCAGAGGCTCCAATTTCCCCTTTCTCAGCATTCTAAAATGGCCCCAGTTGCAGCATTTACTGCAGTGTTAAAACTTCAATTCACTGTGTCTTGTCCCAGGGAGATTTTCCGGGTGTTGGGCCTGATGAAAATGGATATGCTGAATTTTACCATCCAGAGCATCCGCACCCACTTGCAAGACCACACCATCCAGTATGAACGGAAGAAATTTCAGGAACTCTTGGATAAGCTGCCTAGTAAGTCAGTGGGGAAGGGAGAGGAGAGCTGTTATTTCTACAGGAGCTACTAAAGCACTAAAAGGGAACTTTGAGTATTCCAAAGCTGACACTTTCATCACACGCTCAGTAACAGATGAGAGAAATGCTTCTAAAAGCTGGAGGACTCCTGCGTCCCTTCCTCGAGGCTCTTCACTAACATACCTTGCAGAAAGGAGGTTACTTAAGTGTGCTTCAGTTCCTGCTGGCGTAAGACAGAGCTAATGGCTTTCTCATGAGGAACTGTAAGTTCTCACGAGTTTGAAGTGTTTTGAGATCCTCAGAGGAATGAGCTGAATGTTGTTAGGAGGCATATTTAAAGAGGAAAGCCTGCAGTTGATGTCGACATCTCTTTTGCACAGCTGTAGATTTCTCTCTGGCTGTGTCTCACAGAATCACAGAATGCTATGGGGCTGGAAGGGACCTATGGAGATCATCTAGTTTAACCCCTCCAGACAAAGCAGGTCCACCCAGATGGGGTTTGAATGTCTCCAAAGACTCCACCATCTCTCTGGGCAGCCTTTTCTGGGGCTCTGCCACCCTCAAAGTGAAGAAGGTTAAATGGAACTTACGTTCCAGTTTGTGCCCATTTCCTCTTGTCCTCTCACTGGGTACCACTGAAAAAAGACTGGCCCAGTCCTCCTGACACCCACCGTTTAAGTGTGGGTGTTGATCAGATCCCCCTCAGCCTTTTCTTCTCCAGACTAAAAAGACCCAAGTCCCTCAGCTTTTCCTCCTAAGAGAGATATTCCAGGCCCCTCATCTCTCCTTGCTCAGACTCCACTAAAGGTGTTTGCTGGAGACTGAAACCCTCTATGAAATACAATGTTCTCTGGATACCAATCTTAGCCTAACCCTGTGCCCTGGCAACGGGACACAGATCTTGTACATAAGTGATGGTATAAGCCATTCCCTAGCATTCCAGGAGCCAGCAGGATGCCTTCACCTTCCAAACACCTCCCCTGCATCTTGCAGGGTGGCATACCCACTTCTTACTGACTTAGCCTGACCAGTCTCTTCTTGCAAACATCTATTTTTATCACCCTAATTGCAGATAGCCTGGATCACACAAGAGAGTGGCTGCTCAAAGCGGCAGCAGAAGTGTCCACGTCCTCACCACAGCCCTCACCTCACCCTGCAGGCGGTGGCACCTCGCTGGGGGCCGACAGCAGTGGCACAAGGGTGCCAAGTCTCACATCCGTGCTAAATCAAGGGTACATGAATCTGCTCTGCTGGGAGCCTGGGCAAAAGGAATACCCTGAGGTAGGAGAATGACTTGGATAATTTTAAGCTTTTTCATAAAGAAATACAAAATGAACAAGGGCCAGTTCTGCATCTTCTGTAGAAAGAACTTGCCAGACTCTCTGTTCCCTCTACACCATGAGTCATCACACGTGGTTTTTCCCTATGTGAAACAAATTGGATTTTCCACAAAACTAAAGCTTCCCTGCTGCCAGGAAGCCATGCAGCTTCCCAGGGATGTTACAGCCCTGTTTGGTGGCCTGAGATCTGCTCGTTTAGCAGCAGCTGCTGTTCCTACACCCACAGGCTGATGGGGTTTCTGTTCACAGACACTGTTCATGGATCAGGCCCGGCTGCAGGAGGTACAAGCACAGGTGAAGCAGCTCACCATAGTGGCTGCAGTCCTGCTGGTCACCGGTGGCATGTGTGGAAGCACCTTATTTGGCTCACCTGGGTTTGTAGCTAGGCTGAAGCAGGTAACAAAGGTCCTCTTGGAAGGGCTGTCCTCTACCAGGTGGGTTACTTGGAGTTTTCCAGAAGAGCAGTGAGTTTGCAGGCCCTGGTTGGTTGTGGGATGAGCAGTAAGAATCTCCCCCAGGGGTGGAAGAGGTTCTAAAATCCGAATATCAGCTAGGTCTATTGCAAGGGGAGGGGAAGCCAGCCAGCATTTTTAGCTGGGAGTTAACTCTAAAGCTGATTAGAGGGGAAAATTAGTAGTGCTGATCAGTATTTCACATGAATCTGCTGCAGGGCAGCTTGTCTCTCCCCAGAGTGGGGAAGGGAAGCTTAGGTCACTTGCAGTAGGCACCAGAGCTGTGGGTGGATGTTGGCTGTCCTGTGCTACCTGGCTGTAATGACACTGTGGGCACATGGAGAGACTTCCTTCCCTTCCACATCCCTGGAGGGGTTCAAGGCCAGGCTGGATGGGGCTTGGAGCAACCTGGTGTGGTGGGAGGTGTCCCTGCCCAGGGCAGGGGGGTTGGAACTGGATGATTTTTAAAGTCCCTTCCAACTCTGACCATTCTGTGATTCTGTGACTCCTTTCTTTGTGCCTGCAAACCCCTTCCCTGACCAGCGCATGTTGTGGCTGCAATGCATGTACCCTTGTATGATTTAGGTATGAAGCAGCTTTAGAAGACATCAGCGACCACGTGCTCCGGGAGGTCAACAGGACCCTGGCACAGCTGGGTTACCCGGCTTTTACCACTGACAAATGTTCTTCCCTGAAAGGCCAGATAAAAAGGATCACAGACAAAGGCAATGCAGTTCGGCACGTCATCGGTGGGTCTCTGAGCTTATGTCTAACTCAGCCTTGAAGACACTTTGCACTTGTAGGCCACAAGTTGGGTTTNCAGCCCTCTAATCATCTTGGTGGCCCTGTGCTGGACCCGTTCCAACAGTTCGATGTCCTTTCTCTGTTGAGGACTCCAGAGCTGGACACAGGACTCCAGGTGGGGTCTCACAAGCACAGAGCACAGGGGGATTCTGTAGGACGAGCCTAGGATCGGTCTCAGCAAAGCAAACTCCCTGGATGGAGCAGAACTGATTGAGGGTGGGAGCAGGGTTCAGTGTCGGGCCCCTCCACGTGTTCTGCACAGGAGAGGAGGGTCAGGGAAGCCAGGTTGGAAACTGCCTCAATTTTCCTATTCCGCCCTAAAACGCTCCCTAACAGTAAATGCTTTGAAAAATCTCTTAAATCCTCCCATTCTTGTTAAAAGCTAAACAGGCCCCAGCACAAGGTCTGCTCCCAGGTAGTGTTGCAATCTTCAGGCTAGGATGTCGAGGGAGAGCTTAATCACTGGCTGTATAAAGCCCCACGCTAAGATCTTTAAATAATATTTATCCCTAGGGAGTGCACTGCTTGGTATTCAGCTAACCAGCTGCCCCATAATGCTGCTCCATCAAAATATTTATTCAAATGGTTTGGATAAGAGCTGGTTATTTTGACCTTTTATTAGTACTCTGAGCACTAACTCCGCATCAGATTGCAGTGCCACAGGCAGGGAATACACTACAGGAAAGATTATTTCCACATGGAAGACTAGCTTTTATCAGCAATGAAAATAAGGTGAGGTTCTTCCTGCCCACTGCTTCGTCTAGTTAAGTCTCCTTCCCAGCCCCTGTGGATTCCACCACGCTGTTTATTTGGGTTTATTCTTCCCATGTCAGAGCAGGCTGTTTTGTTTTGCTGTAATTAGGCGGCTGAATTAATGGCCTAACCCAAACCTTGCTAAATCACAGGCTGGGCAGCGTGTGCTTGGCCGATGGTGTGGCATCAGGAGCTGGAGAACTACAACAGCCTCCTCCCACCCCCATCTAAAAATCAAACCCGTGTCTTGCCTGAGCTTTTGGCCACTATCAGGATTTTTCACATACTCACTTGAAGCGCGAGAGCATCCGAATCGGGTGGGTAGTTGGATCTCGGCTCTGTGCTCCTCACAGAGGGTCCCTGAACACTCTCCATTTCCAAATGCTGCCGTGGCAGGAGACAGAAATCTCAGGCTCCAAAGTTCTGTATTCCATCCTGCTTTTAAGATGCTCGACGCCTCAATGCAGTCTGAAAACTCTCCAAGTGGGTGAAATATCTTTAACGTTAGGTCCACTTTAACATGAGGTTTGAAGGATTTGCTCGTTGTTGGGTCCTTCAGGTCGGTCCCTCAGCCATTGCCATGGTTAGAAGCAGGTCCCCAGGACAAAGCAAAACCAAGGCAAACGTGTGATACTCTGGTCCTCCGTGTCACACCACTTCACCTCGGTTCCTGTGCTGGGTGCTGCTTCATCCACATAGTATTTGGAAGAGGAACATGTTAATCCACTGTGTCCCCGAGTTGATCTAGAGCATTATTTGTCCACAACATCCTGCTCCTGTCTGAGTGAGGAAGCCTTTGTCTCAAAACCAGCCTTCTCTGCTTCATTATGTTTTTGTTTTCTCCCTACAGAGCAGCGGATTCATTCCTTCCTCAGCCTCTTCATTTCCCCCGATGGCCAGAATTTGCAAAAAGATTTCCCAAAGGGCCTTGATCCTATTCAGGAAGAGCTGCTGGAAGTCGGGCACAGGTTTGGAAGTGTGATCCACCACAACAGGCAGGTGTTTGGACCTTACTACGCGCAAATTCTCCAGAAGGTGGTTCTCCCAAATTCAGAACCAGACTCGGACGCAGGGGTGGATTCTTTCTGATCATCTTCAGCACGAACCGGGCAGGATTTAAACAGTTTGAAGACATTCTTCAAGAGTTTCTCAAATCATGCTTCAGCTTGTAAAAATCAATCAGATAAATCCACCGGGACCGGGACTGCTACTGGGAAGTGACTCTTGGCGTGTCAGTATCTGAATAAACATCTCAACTGCAAAAAGTAGTGGCTTTTTTTCCCAAAAAACACTATTTGGTGGGGAAGGCAATGAGATGTGGAGCTTCTAAAACTGAGGTGCAACTTGGGCTCTTTTTAATTGAAGGTGTTAATTCTGCCACGGGCCCATAACCTACTTTGCCGCAACGTTAAGTCACGGCCCAGGGACGCAGTTTGCATTTGATAAAACCACATGGTATTTAAAATCATTAAAACTGCTCAATATATTTCAGTGTTAGCTCAGAAACCTGACTTACTGAGTTATTAGAAATGGAACATATGGTATAAATTTAGCAATCCCTGGTGTATTTAGGATTTTACCTCAGTCAGATTTTACTTGACATGAAAATGTGAACTTTAACCTGTATTTAAATGTCTGGATTTCTTGCTCTAATTTTACATAATGAAAATGTCCTACTTCTTGGCAAGCCAAGACGCTTTGCTGGGTGAATACAATGGCTGCCTGAACTGTTAGAGGAGTTGTTAGAGGAACCACGTGCTGCAGGGAAGTGATTTTAGTGTTTATTGTGAGTAAATTTGGGTCCTACAGTCCCTGGTGGAACCAGCCCCAGCAGATGGAGGTGAGTGGGGCTAAAATTGAGCTTTTTCTCACCATCCTATAGAGAACATACACAAAGCAGTTGGAAACAGTTGTGCTATAGGTAGGTGTATCTTTAACAGAACACGTGGATGTGTTTTTATGCATAAATTACTTTTGTCTCAAGATAATTTAGTATCTGGGGTCATTATGACCAACAGCGAAACAGCAGCCTCAGCCAGAGCGGCTGCTTGGTGGCAGAGAACCACAGTGGGACCACGCTCTGCTTCCACCACCACAACAACACATCATCCCTGCACAACCCACCGACCTCCTGTCCTTCCTGGGATCTCCAAAGTGCAGGTACCACCCCTGGAGTGAGCTAATTAAGCCCTAAATTAACTCTCTGCCCTCACCCCTTCTCCTCTTACCTCTCCAGATCCATCAGATGAGGACGGGGGCGGCATCGCTTTAACCCAGATGAGCAGGAGACTCCGGTGTCGCGCTGAGGTCGCAGTGACAAGAGGGTAAAGGTGTGTCTAAGGTTGTTTATTAATTCAGTCTGTTCTAAGTTGTACAATTATGAAAACAACAAAACGACTGCTGGAAGCCCAGGAATATTTACAATCTCGCCTTGTTGTAGTGAGGTCAGTCTATGTCGTTGCACAGATTGGTTATGTTTGGTACCACAAGATGGTTTAAAATTCAGACAAATTGGAACAGATTAACAATTGTATATACAGGAAATAAAAGAAAATTCAAGTATCAAAATACAGACAGATTAAATAACATTTGTATTACAAATCAGTCCCACTGCCATACAGCACAATTAGCAAAAAATGTCTACGTTGCAAACTGAACTCGACCGTTCTCTGCCCTGTTCGGGAATCTCAGGTTATTCCATGGGTTTAAAAAAAAGAAAAAGAAAAGGTTTGAGCTAGATCAACTTTGCAAGAGCAGCACAGTTACTTCCTTTTGACAAAAAAATAATAAAATAAAAGAATGCAGTAAGTAATGCCAACAGGAGACCAAAAAGGGGAGACCTTCTGCACCAAAGCCAGTGTTGCAGACCCGGTGCTTGCTCTAAAATAGGGATGTGAGGGCATGGAAAGGATGTGAGTGGAAGAAAGCTGGGGGGAATTCTGCTGCTGGGAACTTCTGAAGTGGGGCAGAAGGAGCCTTAAAGCGACTGCCTCCACGTCAGCTGCACACAGAACTGGGGGGAAATTGGGGAGGGGGATGCTATTTGGCATCTGGTCTGTGTCTCAGCAGCCTGGGGAAGGTACGAGCTCCAGGTACAGCCTGGAAGGTGCCCTGTCTTCTCCCTGGGAAGAAGGGAGACAGTCCCCCCCTGGGAGGGGGACAGGCATGTACCCCACCAAAGTTGCATAATTTCTTCTAAAAAGAACAAGCAAGTTCAAAGCTGAGCAGTTAAGATTAGCCTTTTTTTTTTTTTTCTTTTTTTCTTTTTAAATACAAAATTAAAAAGGATGAAGCAGCTTCAATTTGGGAAAAATAAAATCATCCCCTCCTATATAAAAAAAAACCCAACCAAAAAAAGAAGACAACTCTTACATCTTGGTTCAGCTCTTGAGTTCTCAGCCTGGACTCATGCCAGGCACCAACCAAAAAGTCTGTAAAATATAAACTGTCCTTAAAAAGGGGGGAGGAGGGGGCGAGGCCCAGGGCAGCACCACTTTTTCCCAGGCAGGCAATACAGCAGATGCATTAGAATTCCAAGTCCTATTCAGCACCAGAAATTTAGGGCACTTTCCTCCAGATCCGGCAAAACCCTGGAGGGAGGAAGAGCCAAAACACTGCACGATGACTGGGTTTAACTGGGATTACTGGGAGTCAGTGACTGGCAGGGTCCAGGGCCGGTCTCCAGCGTGAAGGTACCGTGAAAAAGCCAGTGAAATCAAAAGGGGAGGATGCGATTGTCTGGGAAGTGAGAAAAGGGAGTATCTGGCTAAAGAACTGTTGGATCACTAAAGACAACCATAGGATTACCCACGGGGTTGGGAAGGACCACCAGGGTCAGCCCAGTCCCCTGAAGATTGGAGTCTTCATCACCACGTCACCGCCAAGCCGACCTGCCTAAAGCTCACGCAGCAAAAAAATTTAAAAATATAAAGAAAAAAGAAGAACCAAGCAAAAGCAGGTGTCCCTCCTCCCAAGCAGAGGTTCAATTTGCAATCTCTCCAAAAAGGACTTGTTGCCAACACACCAAATATTTACACTTACACCAGGATGAATTGCAACATATGCATAACAAGGAATGTTCAGTTTTCCTAAATTCATCAACTTAAAAAAAAAAAATATAAAAAATAATAATAATCATCATCTCCGCTTCCCCCTTTCTCATCATTTCCAGGTCTATGCCCTTGGGATCACGGTTTGTTTCTCTCCCAGCCTCACTGGCTGGAGAGAAACTCAATGAAACCCTCACGTACAGCAGCAAATGGAGTTAAAACACTAATTATTTGGGCTTATCGTTCCAGGAGAGCGGCGGGAACCCCGTCCCCAGCCAGGATGAGGCCTGTGGATATCACAACAAACGGTTTTGTGTCTGAAGAATGAAAGAAAATAATAATAATAAAAAGAATCACAACCATTTGAACATCTCTCTCTCCCTGGAGGGGAACAGGACTGCGAGAAGACGTCAGTCACAGCCCAACCTACTGCTGAATACTCGGGTAATTCACAGAAAACTGAGCACACGGCACCTCCAAGACGGTGGCATTTGGGGACACCGGGCTTGGACATCCTCAGGTTGCTGTGATCCATCCTCAGTAGGGACTGTTTCAGTGTAATGCCCAAAATTTAACTCCTTATTTGTTCATCTTCTGAAACTTGCACTTATTAAATAATGAGCTAGTATCAAAAAAGTGCTAAATCACAATTGAATATACTTTTTTTTTCCTTTTTTTTAGAAAAAAACCAACCAACCAACCAACCCACCCCAAGCCTTCAGGGCACAACTGCATTTAAGAACGAGATGGGTGCAGGGGAGGCTGGAGAAGGGCCTTGTCTCCAGGTATTCAGTGCGGAAACGGGAAGAAATTGTGTCCTTGCCATAGAAATGTCAAGTATTGCAACGCCAGAGTCCTCTGCAGGGGAGAACGAGCTTTGTACCGTCGGGAATACTCAGCCACAACCACTTGTTGGGGGTAAAAGATCCTTTGCAGATTCTTTTCCTTAAGTTATTTCCATTGGAGTAGTTTGGAAACCCAAGGGTGCAGACTTACCCTGCAAGGCTTCTCCTGCTGGAGGAAGTTATTTCCAAGAATTGGAAGTCCTCTACTGTTCGCCCAGCACCGAAGCAGGTTTAAGTACCGTTAGAGATGCTCACACCACTCCCACTGCTAAGACTTTCTACTGCACTCCTGCTGGACCGTGTGGATTCTCAGTAAAAAAAAAAGGGTATTTCATTTTTTTCCTCACCAAAAAACCTGCTACATTTAAACCGTGAACTGGATTTGCTCACACCTTATAAAATAACCAAAAAAACGGGTCAAAAGATGTTTGTCTCCAACTAGAAAAGGTGACAGCGCTCTGGGAAGTCTCAACTTTTCCTTGCTAGAAATGGAGGGAGCTGCTTTTGCTCAGCTGGTGGCCGGGATCCCTCTCTCCCCCCTCTGCTTTGGGAGGCCCCACCGAGCCCCCGCTCCGAGGCAGCCACCGGTGCCAGATGGAGATGATCTTCGCGCCAGCAGGTCACTGCTTCCAAGGTCTCTGCCCCCGAGGTCTCTGCCCCGTTACTACATTTCCGTGGTAGAAGACAGCTGCCCGGAGATCAGCTTTGCAGAGGCAAACAGAAAGGAAGATAACGGAATGAATGACGTTCCGAGTCACAGGAAAACAAACGCTGGGGAAGACGAGGCCAAGAGGAGACCAGACGTAACCGTGAGGGTTATGGACACGCGGTGGAAGCTCTGGAGTTGGGGCAGGGCTGGCTGTGGCCCTGGATGGTCACCCGTGGAAAGGCACATGCTCCTGTGACCCCGTGTGGGAGGTGCTGAGGGACCTGCCCTTCCCCACCGAGGGGGGAGAGGCTCAGACCCTCTGAAGGGAACGTGTGGGCAACCGGATGGTAACTGCATCCACACAAACCGCAGCAGCATCGCTAGCGGGAGTTCAGCTTCTCTTTGAAGGATATGGAAAAGCCCAGGGCACTCTGACAGCTTGGAAAAACGTGGATCAACCCCAAACCCACCCTCTCGGGGAACCTGGAACAGCCACACTCTGCTCTCCACAACTGCAGAGTGACCTCTGCCTCGGGTGTCCTCGGGCAGAGGAACGCTGGCTCTGTGCTGAGGGGCTCCACAGAATATGAAATCTATGCACTAGAGTGAGCTTTCCTTCTTTTTTAAAACATCTTTTAGTTGAAGAGAATCCTTTAAGTCCTCTCACTCAGGTTCTCACCAGCCTAGCCCTTATTTTGAACTCAGTTTGCCACTCAGTGCCATTAAGACACAAATGACTTGAGAGATGAAACTCATTCCTGAGAAAGAGCTAAATAAAGATTTTGAAACATCGGATTTCACTGCAACTCTGGGGGGGACAGAAGCTTAGAGGGAACTGCTCTAAAGCCCCAGCAAAACTCAGACAAGCTGCTTCTTGCTCCTAAATACCAGGTGCAAACAGCCCAGCACTGCTGTTCTGGTCAACTGGTGACTGTGAAGGGAGATTTGGGGTAAATTCTAAAGGAAATGGAGCTTTACTGGGAATCCAAATGCAGCCTTTCCTCTGTTGATGTCTCAGATCTCCACCCAGAGGTGACAACCCACCCAACCCTTCCTCACAGCTCCGACACCAACCCACCATCACCACCAGTCTCCAAAACTGGGCTACGAGGGGATTTTTCCAAGATGCCCAACCCAGGGTGAGTCGAGACACTCACACCAAGGTGCAGAGGGGCTGCAGCCCCTCCCTCATTGCCCCCTCTGCCACAGGAGAGGGGCAGCAGCCCCTGCCTGCCAGGATGCTGGGGTCCAAGGAGCAGCTTTTGCTCGTCTGTGCCCATCAAGTACCGGAGCTGTCAGGAGAGGGAGGCCGAGTGCCGGGGGTTTGCTGCCACGGTGTGGAAGTCGCTGAGCCTTTCACTAAAGGGTCTTAAAACCACTCTGCAAACAGAGCGAGCCTCTCACCCTGAGAGGAGGGTAAATACATCCCCACCCCGCCCACGGGGAAACGGGTAAAGAGAGGCAAAGTTCCTCGGACNAAACAGAGCGAGCCTCTCACCCCGAGAGGAGGGTAAATACATCCCCACCCCGCCCACGGGGAAACGGGTAAAGAGAGGCAGAGTTCCTCGGACACACAGCAAGCCAGGGAGAAGCAGCACCAGAGCTGGAGTCCTGCCTCTCAGTGCTGTGATTCATCAGACCACCCTCTTCCTCCTCCTCGGTTTCATCTCTGAGCTTTACCAACTCAAGCAAAGGAACCAGGGGTAGGGCCATGGATTTTTGGGGGGTTTTCACGGGGTCCTGAACCACTGCATGGCGTTCCTAGCCCTCCCCTGCCCTGTGCCAAGCACCCTGTGATCCCCAGGTCATATTCTGGAATTAAAAGCTGCTTCTACTGAGATTCACAAAAACGGGGATGTTCTCCCACAGGAAAATCACACGCACTTGAGAAGCGGCCAGAAAAGGCAGCGGTGCCCGTTGCAGAGCCATCTCTCAGTGAAATCCTCCCTCTCAAGAACAGAAGGCGACAGATGTTTCAAGATCCCTATAGCCCTGCAATGGTTTGTAGATTGAAAACAAGCTTTGGGATTGGCAGCAGACTGATTTCAATCACGTTTCTCCCTTCGGCAAGAAACCAAAGTACATCTGTGGGAAGCCTGCGGAGCAGCGCAGAGCTCCGGCTGCTTTATGGGACCTCCACCAGTGGAGCATCTACTCAAACACCCTCCCCAACACGGAGCGAACAAGATGTGCCTTTAAAAGCTTAACCTCATCCCAATCTGCTACGCCCAGAGCTTGGAGAGTGTAAACAGAAGGACTAAGGAGGGGGAAAAAAAGTCCTAGAAGGGACTGAAATGCATGCAACCCAAACAGCCCCTCGTCTCCGGGAGGGGACAGAGCTCACAGTGGGAACGATCACACCCGGCCCAAACCAGTGCTCCCCGTATCAGAGCAGGGTTTCTGCTCCAGGCTTTGAGGGGAGAGACCGTGGGTAAAGGGTCCTGGTGAGGAAATCTAGTGACCGTGTGTTATTTGCAGACAGCATCACAGTGGTTAGTGTCGATTGGAGTGGCAGGTAAGAAGAGGGGTGAGTTTGCTGGAACAGTACGCAGCCGTGGCTCAGTCGGGAAGAGGAAGATCGAGGAGGAGGGAGTGCGTGCACCGCAGAGACAAGAGGTCTCCATCAGTCCAAGGATAAGAAGGTGAAATAGAAAAAAAAATAAAGTTAACCCCCCCAAAAAAAAACCAAAAAAAGACCTGGGGAGTGTCACCTTGCCCCAGGGATTCACAGTGCCAGAGCGAGGGGGAAAGACGTGGAAACGGCAGGCGGCTTCCTGGATCCACATCTCCGGCTCCCCCAGCCTGCATCCCTCTGCACCTCCCGCCTCACAGACATCTACCAGCGTGTTACCCTTGTTTCCGAGTAAGGAGAATTCACAGTGTTCAGCAGTGATCAGGTACAAAAGCCGTTTTTTGAGTCTACAGTCTCCTAAGTGCTGCTGCCTTGGACGCGGTGCCTGCGCGGGGCTGAGTGCCAGCAGCCGGAGGAAGAGGGAGTTTTAGAAGAGCAGAGAGATCAGATCGCAAAGGCACGGTTAGACGGGGCGGCCGCGGGGTGGGGTTGCTTTAGAAGATAGTGGTCTCATACTTAGTGCTGAGGGTCCGTTTGGAGTCCTGTTTGGGGTCCACGACCCAGGAGACGCTGGCATGAGACTGGGAGTCTTGGTCCACTTCGGGGGGCTCCAGCTAGAAAAGAAGGAGAGAAAAGGGCACGTCAGGTCAGCCGTGCTTCTGCGGCACGACGAGCTGGGAATTCAAACACGGAGAGGCTGCTGCTCTGCCTAATGCCCATCCCAAAACTGTGCACAGGGAATCAGCTCTGGCTGGGGAGGAGTTTGAGTTCTCCACAGCTAAAAATGTGTCTGGCCATGTCAGTCTCAACCCAGCACCCCGAGATGACTTCCTGAGTCAGGCCCGCGAGCTCCTGTTACCCTGAGCGACAGCTTCGCTTCGTCTCGCAAACGAGCATGAAAAATTGAGTGCTATAAAGATGGCACTTAAAAAAAAATAAATAAAAGAGGCAGAGGGAGAGAGAGGGAGACAGCTCCTGGCAGGTGAGCCCCCGCGTGATACACTCTCCTGACCAACCGAGGCTCTTTCATCTTGTCCTCCGAAATCAGGATCCTACGGGAAGGTTAACACCACCAGAAAGAGCAACGCGGTTAGTTGAGAGCTGCCACTCTCCATCAGCAGGGAGCTGATCTGAGCTCTTTTTCCCTGGGGATCAGCCCAGCCCCTGGCAGGGCCCTGGAAGGAGCAGGGGAAGGGAAGGGAAGGCAGCGGCGAGGCAGGACACGGGGGGACCACAGCAGGAGAGGAGGGAAGCGGGGAGGAGGACGGGGCAGCCCGGGTGGGTCTGTGGGTGATGGAGGATGGCAGGAAGAAGGGTAAAGACCTTGGCTCCGGGACTAACAGACTGCAGCGGCAGGTAGGAGGGGCGGTGTGTTGTACAGGTGTGACAGTAACAACAGCGGGTGTCGGGAGGGAGCGGCACCTGAGCGGGGGGAGCAAGCAGAACACAGACAAAAGGAGACATTAAAGGAAGGCAAATGGCTTATGCAGCAGTCCCTGCTCCTCAGCAGCTCCAGCTTGGGCTACAGGGACACTCCCGTGCTGCAAAATACAGGTCACCTGTGGATCTTACAGTGGTTTCTGCAGGGTGTGCTACGTGGAAGCTGTGCTGGACCCAGCAGGGCACAACCCCCATCCCACCCGGGCTATTTCCACCTCTGTTTGCCCTCACCCTACCCTCATCCTGCCCACCGAAGTGCCATGGACACCAAAACCAGCAGCACCTGAAGCTACAGGCACCGTGCTGTGCCTCTGGGCTCCCCCCACCACCAAGGGGGAGGTTTAAGCCCACGAGAAATCCCAGCTCAGCCCGGGGGGTCGGTGCCCGGCCCCGCGCATACGTACTGCAGATTTCCTCACGCCGGCTCGCGGCTTAGGCACCGGTTTGGAAGATTTCGTTTCGATCGTTTCTCCTGCTGCAGCTCCCAGGGGCTTCGCTCGCTGGGCTTGGAGGGCCAGCTGGTAGGCAACCTCGAACGCCTGCCCCAGCGTGAGGATGATCTCATACGTCAGGTTCTTGGGGGAAACCAAAGAAAACACAGGACCATTAGATGCCTACGAGCCACCTCGCCCTGCACGGAGTCCATGCTCTCAACAGCGCGCTCTGGAGATGCAGAACCTTGGCAGAGCCCACCACCTTTCCATTAGCAGGTCCCATCCTGCCAAAGCCCTGGCAAAGCTGCTGAGCTCCTGCTCTGGGGAGTATTCGGCCCTGAGCCACCTCCACGCTCGCTCAGCGCTGGCCCCTGGGACCCCCCTCCAGCATCACAGTTAAACAGGGGTTTGCATTGTGAAGAAGATGAAAAAAAGCCCAAATGTCTCATACAGCTGATTCTGCCCAAGAGTAAGAGCAAATTGTGCTTCCACACTCTCAGTGAATTAAAAGGCTGTTAAATCGGCCTATTACGCTCAACGTAATTGAGAGCCCATTAGGGTTTTGCTCATGGCATATTCCCCAGGAGGGAAAATCTCCTGCCCTGCTTTATTCAGCACTGGAGTCAACAGCAACGACACCAGACAAATATTCTCCACAGCCACAGAGCTCTAAAGCAAAAGCGTTTTCAGCCGGGACTCAGAGAGGAATATTTTAGGGTAGAAACAGGTAAAAGAGCCCTAGAATGGACCAGATCCTGTTCTGTGAGTTGCCAATAGAGCTGAGGGATGAAATAAGTGGCCAGCAAAGGACTGCAGTGTGCTGGGGGGTGGGATGTGCTGACCCACTCACCACATCCACGGTGCTGAAGACGTGGCAGTAGTGGTGGCTGGTCTGCAGGTCCTTAGTGATGTAGGCGAAGGTGCAGAGATCCTCGGGGTCCTGAGCGGCACAGGAGATGTTCCGGATCTCGTGCTCGGCAATGACATTCTGCCGGGGTCAACCACAAGCACTCGTCACCCTTCTGGGGATGGCAAATGCACCCAGCAAGCGGTGGTCGTGGCAAGTGTGTACTGGGGACAGGGAGCAGGGGTTCTCCCAGCCAGACCAGTCCGAGCTCCCTCCCATNAGGTGCCCCAGCCCTGCGCTGGACCTGTTCCAACATCATTCACAAGCACCAGTTTGTCCAGCCCTTGGCATTCAGATAACCATGACCACCTCTGCGCTCTCCTCTTGTGCTGAGGAGCTGAGCTCCTCGGGATTGGCCGTGGCTTCTGGAGCCCCCCAGAAGGTGGGACTGCAAGTCTTGTCCCCCCAAACATCAGCTTGGAGGCATCTGAAGCTCACCTTGTTAGAGGCATCAATGAACTTCACTCCTTTGTATGTGATGGACAGTATTATGGTCGGGATCTTCTTCATATGCTCTGTGGATTTCTTCAGAAACAAGAACATTCAAGTGCTCAGCTGTGAATAAGTGCTCCTTTGTCACCACCATCCCAATGCACCCCAGAGACTCCCCAGGGGTCTTGAACCAGGAGGAAAGCCAGCTTTTGGCGGAAGCAGAGGGGAAGGGACAGGGATCTGACACCACCCAGAACACTTCACCAATTAGAACACCATTGTCCCACTGCACAGACCTTCCAGCCATGGGAAGAGTGCTGGGGAGGGACAGTTCCCCAGTGACACAGCCTTTTACATGGCCCATGCCCTACCTACGCACACAGGGCAGCCCAAATGGTTTGGGGAATCACAGCTTCACCGAGACCCCCCCAAAATCCCTCTCCACACCATGCACCGCAGGCTGTGAGCGGATCCCCCCTGTCCCCGTGGCCTCCGTACCCTCATCTTGGCGCAGGCGTCCTGCGTAGACTCTGTCCCACGGAGGTCTTTGATCAACATGGAGCCCAAGTACTGTTTGGAAGAGAAGAGAGATGTTCAAGGTGGTGTCACGGCCCCACGAGTGGCCAGTAACCCCAGGTTGCCCAGGCAGGGGAAGGAATTGTGACAACCATCAATCTGACCCCAGAGCCTCCTCATCCTCGCCACCCCAACAAGCCAAAAGCCACTTACGTTGGCCTCGTACCCGCAGGACTCGAAGATGAGCTTCTCTGGCTGATGCTGCCAGTTTTGGACCGGGGCGTAGGGGGCAGCCAGGCTGGGGGGGCGCAGGGTAAGCTTTGACTCCCGACGGTCCTCCTGGGAGAGAGGAAACATGGATGTGATGCCACAACAGGGCCAATGTGGATTGAAACACTCATCACAAGAGGTGATCTTTGGGCTGATGTCGTTGAGGTTTGTAAAGACCACGGTGCGTCAGGAGCTGGGAGGACGCAACGGGTGCTGATGGAGGTGGGAGCCACCCATTTTCAAGGAGACTGAGACACAAATGACCTGAGGGAAGCAGTGCCTGACCAGCTCTCCAGCCCTCTGTGCATCATCCTAACTCCTTGCTGGCTGCAGGCAGGGGGGACCCTGCACTGAACTGCACCAAGGGGCCTCCCAGGACACATCAAAACACCCACTGACCTGTGCTTTGTAGCGCTCAGCTCTGGAGTAGGGAGCAACCTCGGTGCCACGGTCGTGTTGCCGCTTCCCGGTGTCCCCGGAGGGCAGCAGGAGATCAGCAGATCTGCCTGTGCAGGAGTCGTTCTGGCTCAGGGGTGACGATGTCTGGGACATCAAGTCCTGGCACTAGAAACAAGCAGATAGTGGGAACCATCCCAGTCAGGCTGTGCCACAGCCGTGCCCACCCCACGCTCCCCTTCGCAGCCTCCAAACACAAAGAGCAGAGCTAAGGAGGGCAGCTCCTGCTTCGGAGCCATCAGTCCCAGCATTTATTTTCCTAGATTTGCTGCGGGATGGTTTCAGGGAGGTATTTTCAACTCTTTCTGCCGAGCAAACCTCCCACAAGCTGGTGCCAGGAGGGCAGGAGCCAGGCTGAGCTGCGGGCAGGCTGTTTGGAGAGGAACACCCCTCTGCTACAGTGCTTAGCAGAGCACTCCAAGCCGCTGACCATCAAACCACCCCAGGAGAAAAGCCCCCGGGGAACCCAGCGAGAGAGGAGCCCAGATGCCCGGACAGCTTGGCTCTTACTGCAGGCAAGGTTTGCTGCCTGGCAGTGCCAAGGGGCCGGGCAGACGAGGTGGGGGCTCACAGCTGCAACGTGCATTAGGCCTATTCAACACACTCGCTTAATTTTCCATTGACGTCCTTCCGCTGGATCGCGGCAGCTGCAGCACCAGGAAACGCTGCAAATGGCCCATTCTCTTGGGCAGCCTCCCCAGCCAGCACAGCAATCAGTCCATGCTGCACTAAAGACACCCCCTCATCTTCCTCCTCCTCCCCATCCCTGCCCCATCACATCCCTCCCTTCCGTCTCTTCAGTCTGAAGAGGATGTTCTTCGAGGCGCAGCCCCTCAGCTGGTTGCTTTTGTTGCCTGAAAAGGGGGTGGTTGAGCAGTGAGAAGATACAGGGTTTGTACCTGGCATCCTCCCAGCTCCCCAGCGCATCCTCCCAGCGCAGACCCAGTGAGAACCCTCTCTTTTTTCACACCTAAACACCTTGTTCCCTAAAAAAACCATAATCCAGCGGGAACAAGGCAGGCACAGCAGCCCAAGCCACCTCAGGTAGGACTGGTTTTGGTTGAAACCTTTTGCACTGCCCTGGGGAGGCCCCATCTGGAGCACTGGGACCAGTTCTGGGCTCCCCAGTTCCAGAAGGACAGGGAATTGCTGGAGAGGGGACAGCAGAGGAGAACAATGATGAGGGGCCTGGAGCATCTCTCCTACGAGGAAAGGCTGAGGGACTTGGGGCTTTTGAGTCTGGAGAAGACTGAGGGGGGGATCTGATCAACACCCATTCAAAGGGTGGGTGTCAGGGGGATGGGGCCAGGCTTTTTTCAGTGGTGCCCAGTGACAGGACAAGAGGGAACGGGCACAAACTTCAACATAAGAAGTTCCATCTCAACATGAGGAGGAACTTCTTCCCTCTAAGAATGGCAGAGCCCTGGCAGAGGCTGCCCAGAGAGGTGGGGGAGTCTCTTTCTCTGGAGACATTCAAACCCACCTGGATACGTTCCTGTGGGACCTGCTCTGGGCGGACCTGCTCTGGCAGGGGGTTGGACTGGATGATCTCCAGAGGTCCCTTCCAGCCCCACACCATTCTGTGATTCTATGAAAAGCCTTGGGAATCCCAAGCGAAGAGGGAAGAGCTTTGCAGCAGGGCAAGGAGCAGATGTTTGGGATGTGGAAACTCCAGTCACTCCCAGTTCCTGCTCCAGGAAGCTGATTTCCAAACAGCAGGAGGAAGCAGCACAACCCGCTTGCTCCCTCCCCGTGGCTCGTCACCTGCTCCTGAGCTCACAAGTTACTGCAAACTCAACGGGTTTTGCCAAATTCAGCTCTCAAATGCTGCTTTTCAGGAAGAATGGCCAAGGCAAGGGCTCCCCTCCCTGCCAGCCCCGATAACGAGGGGTCTGACATCCAAAAGGCTCCCATTCCCGCAGCAAAAAAAATAATCAACAGCCACAAATCCCGTCAAGTGCTATTTGGCAGCAGGAACAAGAGCTCTAGAGAAGCCCAGCCCAGCCCAGGGAGACAGAGCTCAGGCTCCCACCGGGCACAATCAAACACGGGTCCCAGCTGCGTCCCAGCTCAGCAGCTGAGCCGTGCCACACTCCTGCCAGGGGGGAGGCAGCCTCACAGCTGCCCAGGGAGCCAGAGGAGGAGAAATGGGCTCCATGTTCCCCCTCGGTGCAGGGCACAGAGGCGGGAGCAGCACCCTGCTAGAGTGCAGGCACCCACCCTGCATAGAGATACTGCCTGAGGCTTCCCCATGGGGCATCCAAAATTTGACCTGAAAGGGCTGAATATTACCTTTCCCCGCTCATTTCCAGAGCAGGGTCCTGCCTGTGTGAATGTCTGACAGGTTGCTGGAACCAATAAGGTAAAAACTGAACAGACAGAACTGGCCTCTCAAAGGTTTCTCCCAGCACTGATTCATTTTCACACACTCTGGCTTTGTTCTGCACAGGGAAGATGGAATTTGACTCGCAAAGAAGAAAGCTGAGAGCTGATAAACTCATAGAATGGTGAGAGTTGGAAGGGACCTTCAAGATCATCCAGTTCCAACCCCCCTGCCCTGGGCAAGGACACCTCCCACCACACCAGGGTGCTCCAAGCCCCATCCAGCCTGGCCTTGAACCCCTCCAGGGATGGGGCAGCCACAGCTTCTCGGGGCAACCTGTTTCACCCACTGCTTCAGCTGGAGCGCGTCTGTCCAAACAGTGACATTTGTTTTGGGGCCCAAACAGCAGGATTTGTTCAGCACACCACAGTCATCATTTGTTTTCACCCTGCCCAGGTGCTCCAGATACTCTGGCCAAGTTGGAGCCAGCCCAGCTGCTCCAGTTCCCAAGTCCTGCCTGACCAGTAGGAGGACTGGGCTCTGCCTCCTCTCCAGCAGCAGCCAAGGTGCCTCCCTGGGAATGGGTTAAGGCAAACCACTGCCTCCTCCACAGCCAGGTGCCTCAACGCTTCAGGAACTTTCTTCCCACACCACCAAGTATCTGAGAACCAGAAGCAACCCAGCCTCCCAGGTCAAATCGACTGGTTGCTTTTCTAATAAGAAACAAGCCATGTGGGTTTTACCCTTTCCTTTCTTTTCTAAAAGCAGTGCAATTTTCAAAGATCGCTCTCTGTGCTCAGCACTCTCAAGACTTCCCTTCAAAGGAGTTTTAACTAAAATATTGATATTGTAGTGGGTTTTTTTCCCCTTTTTTTATTGATTTTGCCAGGCAGTTTCCTGTACATGAAAGCAGTGGAGTAAGGCTTGAACGTGCCTCCCTCTCTGCGCCAGGACCTGAGCTCTCAGTAACATCCTGTAAAGACCCCCACATCCCCCAGAGGTGGCAGCTGCTAATCAGAAAGGGGACAATTATCCCTGACAGACTCGGGTTTAGTTTTTCAAGAGGAAGGGAGGCAAGTGAAGGAGGGCCAGGGCAGAAGAAAGCAGCCCAGCTCTGCACAGACACCTCAGCCAGGCTGGGAACACAAAGGGTGACTCACTCTCAGCTGGGAGAACCGCGGTGGCTTCGCCGGTGGCTCCTCGTAGGGTCTGTCTGCCAGGGAGGCGATGATCCTCTTCCGATGGCCGAGCAGGTTCACTTTCAGCACCTGCAGGGACAAACCACGGTCGCTGCAGGTTTTCCTGCCACGCTTCCCCTCTCCAAGCCACGCTGCTCCCACTGAATGCTCATCCCTGCAAGTCCCAGCCCCGGAGGGAGCGTGGGCAGGACCTCGCTGCTGTGGCAAGAGAAAGGCAACACTCACGTTCACTATTTCAAGCTCCCAGAGGTTTTTCACAGTGTCAATAGAGCTGTAGCCACTCGACAGGAAGGACTGGATGTAATCCTGCAGCCCCAGGGAGTCGAGCCAGGCAGGAACCGAAGGCTGGCTGTTCCCATCGCAGCCCAGGGGTTTCAACTGGAAAAGCACAAGCCGGGAAAAAAGGGGTTAAAAGCCCCAGAGGGCTGGGATCCCAAGGTGTACAGTGCCAATTTAAATTGGTTTAAAGGCCACCACTGTGTAAATGAGGGGCAGTCAAGACCAGGGGGACACTCACCCTCTCCCCAGCACATTATCATCCCATCCACACAGTTTGAAAGATCAATATATTCCTCCTCCTCCTCCCTGCTGTTCCCAAACCCCTTCCCATGCATCCCTTCCGTGGGTCACAGGGACTGGCTTTTATTTCCTTGGCTTCCACAGCCATCCCTGTCCCCCCCTTCCCATGAGGGGTGCGGGTGCTGACCTTGGGGAGGGAGCGAGCAGCCTGGAGCAGCTTCCGCCGGTGCTGCGGGTCACCGATCCCGATGTCCCGAAGGTCCTGGTCTTCCATGACATTACAGCCCTGCAGGAACAAGACGGGGTGACATGGGAGCAAGAGAAGGGCAAGAGAAGCCACATGAGGTGTGGGAGAAGAGACCTTGCGTGTTGCAGAGGAGGAGGAGGAGGAGGAGGAAGGCTCCCAAGGATGGCAACTCTGCCCCACATACCGACCTCAGGCACGGAGGGGCTGACAGGAGAGGGGCTGTGGCACAGCTGGCACCCCTGGGGCAGAGCAGTGCCATCCCCTCCCTCCCGCAGCCCCCTCGGTTGGGGGGATTTCATCCCTTACAGCCTCATTCCCATGTGATGCCCAGATGCTTTAATCACCCCCTAATGATGCCCCAGTAAACCCCAGCCCTGAGAAGCAGCACTGGGCTCTGCTCAGCCTCCCTCCACGACCACAGAGAAATCCAATTTTCCTTCCTTGAGAGCAGCCAAGGTCCGATTTCTCCTCCATCCCCCGGGCAGGGAGGCAACCCAGCCTGCTCCAGCTGCCCTGGGAGCCACATAACACTCTGTTAAAGCCCATTTTCTGCCCTCCCTTCCCCTTGCAGAGCAAGAGCAGACGCAGGCAGAGCACGCAGACCTCACCCCCCTCTAAAGAGCCACCAAACCCCAATTCCCTGCCCCTCCTACCTGGGGGGAGCTCAATGGGAGGCCCGGGCACAGCTCCCCATGGCTGGAAGAGCCAGGCTGCGGTTTGACCGAGGGTTTTGGCTCCAGCCTGGACCCCCCTCCCCCACCTCCACTCCCCGGACCTGCCTCCCCCTGCTCTCAGGAGAGTCCCAGCTGAAGGTCTGAGCTGACAAGGCTTTTGCTGTTCCACATTTTGGTTCTATAAGAGAAACCTAATTAAAATTGGCTGTCGGGCAATAGGCTGCTGCAAGGGCAGGCAGGCTGCGGGAACAGCAGGGCCGCACGGGCCGGGTGTCAGGAGGGGAAACTGCCAAGTATCCTCTTTAACGGGCAGCAAATGTTTCATATTCCTTCCCACCCCACGCTTTCTGTAATATTTTTACTAATTACTACTTGCTTCAAACACAACAGCAGTGAGCTGCTCCCTGAGCCACCCGAGCGTGCGGCTGCGGGGATGCTGCTGCCTCCTGCAAGGGCAGAGCAGGGGAAAAGCCCTTCCCGCTGCCCCGGCCCCTCTCGGATCCTCCTGGACCAGCACCGGGGCCCGTCTGCGGCCGGTGGGGACAGCTCGCCTTTGGCCATGGCTTCATGAGAGTCACCGGGTGCATTTCCCAGAGCCAAATGCCGTGATGCCGTCTGGCTCGCTCCTGGCAGGGCCAGCATCTGCTTGGTTTGGGTTTTTTTAGGGCAACAAAGATGCTGGAGGGACTGGAGCATCTCCCTGAGGAGGAAAGGCTGAGAGAGCTGGGACTCTGGAGCCTGAAGAAGAGAAGGCTGAGGGGAGACCTTAATAAGGTCATAATAATGCTTCCAAATATCTGCAGGGTGGGCTGAAGGAGGATGGAGCTGGACTCTTCTCAGTGGTTCCCAGTGACAGGACGAGGGGCAACGGGCACAAGCTGGAACACAGGAAGTTCCATTGGAATCTGAGGAGGAACTTCTTTGGGGTGAGGGTGTCAGAGCCCTGGCAGAGGCTGCCCAGGGAGGGTGTGGAGTCCCCTTCTCTGGAGACCTTCAAGCCCCACCTGGATGCAGCCCTGAGGGATGTGCTCTGGGCAGCCCTGCTTTAGCAGGGGAGTGGGACTGGATGATCTCTAGAGGTCCCTTCCAACTCGGACAACTCCCAGATTCCACGATTTTGCTCCTAATTTCCTCAGTTTGAGCTTAGTCTACGCCAGCACCCGGCCCAGGCAGCATCTCCGCCACCACTTCCAGGGCCAAATGCAGTAACTACTGGGCAGGAGCTTCTCAACCCCGGCCGCAGAGGGAAGTGCTCAGAGAAACAGCGAATTAATGGCACAGATAAGAGCAGCCCAAGGGCAGCCTGGCCGGGAGAGCTGCCCTCCGAGGCCAGGCTGCAGAGAAACAATTATTTAGGAAGCAACGGTGGCAAATGAAAGCAGCAGGAGGTGGGGAGCAGCGCCCTGCAGCCACCCTCTGCCTCCATCCTCCCCTGGCACACAGGATCCCGATGCCCTTCCTGGCAGCCCGTGGGGGGACCGAGACCGCAGCTGTGGAGCAGACAGGCCGCAGGACAAAAGCATTTGTCTAAGAGTTGTTTCAACAGCAGAAAGAGCCCGGACTAAAGCCCCTGCAGCCGAGGAGGGTGGTTTTCTTCCTCTTTTCCAAAAGGTCACTTTGTTCCACAGGCGCTGGTTGGTGCTGCCGCTGCCAGCTGGATGGAGCCACTGCCACCACTCGAGACGGCACTGTGGGTGGGCACAGCTCTGCAGGGACCCAGAGATACCTGCCTCCTGTTTGGAATTGCTCCCCACATAGAATCATGGACTGGTTTGGGTGGGAAGGGACCTTAAAGCCCACCCAGTGCCAGGGCAGGGACACCTCTCACCACACCAGGTTGCTCCAAGCCCCATCCAGCCTGGCCTTGAACCCCTCCAGGGATGGGGCAGCCACAGCTTCCCTGGGCAACCTGGGCCAGGGTCTCACCACTCTCACAGCAAAGAAGTTCCTCCCCACATCTCCTCTCCATCTCCCCTCTTTCAGTGTCAAACCCTTCCCCCTCATCCTAGGGCTCCCCTCCCTCATCAAGAGTCCCTCCCCAGCTTTCCTGGAACCCCTTCAGGGATGGGAAGGTGTTTGAAGGTTTCCCTGGAGCCTTCTCTTCTCCAGGCTGAAGCCCCCAGCTCTCTCAGCCTGTCCTCCCAGCAGAAGGGCTCCAGCCCTCCCAGCATCTCCATGTCCTCCTCTGGCCCTGCTCCAACGGCTCCGGGTCCACGTGAACCCTCTGGGTCTCGTCTCAGAGGCAAGGCTGCAGCCAGAGCTCTGCACAAGGCCGGAACTATGGCACAGAGGCTGCTCTGTGTACCCCTCAAGTGCACAATTATCATTATTATTTTTAACAAAAAAGGCTTTTTGTTGGTTGAAGCCTCCGAGGGTGCCCGTTTGGTAGAAGAGCAGCAGCAGACTCTGCCGCATGGAGAGCAAACCCTCTGTGTGAGTGAAGGGGAGGCAGCTGCTGTCAGAGGCTGTGATCGCTCCAGCTTGTGAGCAGCATCCCACCAAGAAAAAAAAAACCAACAGGAAAACATCCCTCCCCTTTCTTGCTCACAAGTTTTAAGCCAAAGAGCCCCCTTTAATGTGTGTTGCTGCAGCAGCAGGAGATGGTGTGCTCAGCTCAGGGGGAGAGGGAAAGGATTCAAGGCAGCTCAGCTCCCCCGACAGGAGCCTGACCTGGCACAAGCCTTTTTGCACGCTATGGCTCTGCTGCAGGGGCTGCCAGAGGGTCCTCACGTGAGGAATCCAGCTCCAAGAGGGACATGGTTTAAATTTAAAGGGTTTTTTTTAGTTTAAATGGACACAGAAAAGCTAGAGCAAGTGAAGAGATTTCTCCTCTAAGCCTGGAGAGCAAAGCATTGCCTGGCAGGGGGCAAAGGGAAGCAGAGGAAGGGACTGACTCGCCAAAGCAAATTAATGTCACATCTTGGCTGCCAGAAACTGGCAAATTCCAACACCTGAGTCCTCTCTGCTCCTCCCAACCTGCCCCTCCTGCTGCCCTGCTCCCAAATTCCTCTGTAAAGCACTGGGTGCCAGAGCTGCAGGAGGAGGATGCTCAGAGGAGGATGCCACCCAGGGCACGGCTCACAGCAAACCCTTCAATGCTGGTGTGTAATTTTCACATCAGAAAATTAACCAAGCTTGCTGATCCTGTTTACATTTTCACTCAGGTTGTTTGTTTTCCAACACTGAGCCCTTTTTTTGGTGCCAATCCCCCTCAGCACAGCAACACCCAGCGAACAGAACCACGTCCCAGAGCAGCAGCTCCCCAGGGCAAGGCAATAGCTGTTCTCCCACCTTCTGGCATCTCAGATTTAAGGAGAACTGCTTACCGTGTAGCGAGGATACAAGCTAGTTAAATACTGTAAAGCCTACAGCTTCCCAACACTCCTTATTTTTATGTGTCACATTAAATTCCCTCAGTGCCAGCCCGTACTCCGAGAGTGCTTAACAAGGACAGACAAAGCACAGCAGCCCCGAATAAATCATTACAGCCTATTGTGCCGCAGCCTCCTCTTAGAGAAAAGTCCCCTAAACCCATCCAGATCTCATCTGCTGTGAAAAAGCATCATCTGCCACTAAACCAGATAATTAAATGCAAACACGCCGGAGATCTTTTAACCTTTGCCAACCGAGCAGACAGAGCCCTTCAAACCAGACACTGAACCTGTTTGCTGTTCAGACCGAAGCCGAGGGGCAGAGGGATGCTCTGCTTGCGCCACTGATGCCACCTGCCTCCCAGCCATGCTCCTCCCGGGCAGCCTGGGGGTTTGATCTGTGCCCTGCCCTGCTCGGGCTCCAGCAAACCTTTACTCAACCAGCTTAGCACAAAACAGGGGGACTACCAGCCATGAAGCCCCAGCTGGGGTCCTGCCATGGTTTTCCTCCTTCCCTGCCTCTCCCAGCCCGTCACTCGCTGCCCACTGCCAGCCCCGTCCTTCCCAACCCCCATGCCACCAGCTCGCACCGGGCATCTGAAGGGTCTCAGGTGTGTCCCTGAGATGGTTCTTGGCTGTCCTGAAGAGAGGGTGACACCAGACACATCCACACCCAGCAGCTCACAGAGGGTAAGGGAACATGGCATTCATCATCGGGATGAAACCTCTTCGTTATGAGAGATTGTCTTGATGCAGGGCTGCAAAACTCCACGAAAAATGTTGTGAGGGGTTTTGGGGACTTTTTTTGACCCCCACAGGGACAGAGGATGCTCCCAGGGACTCGCTCTGCTCTTACCCCGCTGTGATCCTCCTGCAGCCGCCTCGGAAACGCCAATTAGAATCAAAAAGACTTCCCAAAGATGTGTTTCAGACTTTATCCGTTGTGACAAGTGCTTTTTACCTTGCGTGTTTCTCACAGCTCTCGCTTCCACCCGCACCAGGGACCCCCAACAGCCCCGTCCATCCCAACACCTCACCCTTTTCTCCCGAATTCCATCAGGAACTGACTCCACTGTAGGTGGCTTGTCCAAGGTTTGTTCCTGGAACACACATCCCTGAGTTAATCCAGATGTTAATCCAGATTTGAGTACAGCACGCATTAATCAAGTCTTGGTGGAAAAATCTTTGGTGGTTTTTCACTCCCAGAAGGGCTGGGATGATCCCTAAATAATTCCACCAGGAAGAAGAGGCTGCAATGGACACCGAAGTACAATTTCCCCCCTAAGATTCAGCTGCACATCCTGGAGACAGGTCAAAGAAGGGGCTATTTCTCTAAAGCAAGTCCATCTACCATGGGGTGAAATTCAATGTCTTCCTCTCATCCCACCAGAAAAGAGCCTGGAGGATCAGCCCAGCCCTAGACATCTGAAATTGGGCACCCCATGGGTCCCAAGTGGCTGCCAGACTGGGCTTTCATCCCTCAACTGGGCCTTCAGCTTCCTCAGAGATGCATGGAACCCCTCCATGGAAAGGCACAAACACAGGGGACCAGGAGGGGCACCTCTGAACCCCAGCTCTGCCCCAGAAGGCAGAGATCTGCCAGCGTCCTCCATCCTCCGGGGAGCCCTGAAGGATGCTGCTGCAGCCAATTTGCTTGTGGAAACACAAGATTTCAGAGAAAGGGTCTGCTTTAGTCACGCTTCACATCTTGCACTGTAATTAACCAGCCTGCAAGGCTCCAGGTTTCTCATTAAAGGGAAAAAAAAAACCCAAAAGCGCAGTCAGAGGGTTCACCGTGGGAAGGTAACGTCCCCTCCCGTGAGCGAGGTGACCCCGAAGGCGAGCGTGCCAGAAGCAGAGCTGCTGAAATCTGCCAGCCATCCTCCTCCAGCAGGGCACTCCGCAGGCTCCTAACTACCCAATTTTCAGCTGCTGCTGCTTCTCGGGCAGAGCTTGGCTCCAGCCCATCCTCTCTTCCCAGCGCAGGAAGGGCTCCAGGCAAAGACAGTTTAACACAGGACAGCGGGGTCTCATCCTGCCGGCACCGGGGCTCCAGGAACCCCGAGGGTTCGCACCGGCGCTGCCTCCGCTGCCAAAGCCAGGCTGGGAGCTCAGGGACCGACCGCAGGGAGGACGGGGACCAGAACGTGTTTGCTATTAAAAGCAACAGATGCAAAACCCAAACACAGCTTTTCCAGATGACAAAGGCTTCTGCAAACATCCACGGCAGAGTGCCTTCAGCTGCACCAGCCAAAGCATCCATTTCTTTCCTAGATGAATGCATCCAAAGCTCTTTTGCTTTTCCACCCCTCACCCCACCCCAGAACATTCAAGACAATTTGCGTCTTGTCTAGGATTTTGCTGCCACTGCTGTTGCTTTACTTTTGGCAACCAAAAGCCTGGATGTGGGAGATGGAAATGAATCCAGCTCGACACCCACCCAGCCCAAACAGGGACAACACGCAGAAAACAGAGTTTGCACCTTCCTTAGCTTCAACACCACTTAGATTCCCTTTTCCAGATGAAAAAAAGGACGGGAAACCTTCATTTTGGTCATCTTGGTTCTGGCGAGTGGGAGCTTTCAGGAGCTTAATGCAAGGAGGCAGCACAGCGTTTGCAGCCCAGAAGATCATGGCTCAATTATGTGCCCAGCGAGGGGATTTGGGGAGCCCAGTGAGGGGATTTGGGGAGCCCAGTGAGGGGATTTGGGGAGCCCAGCGTGGTTCTGACAGAGCCCTGGGTTATTGCCACTGCCAGGCTTGTCCAAAGCCACCAGGCTTCCTCCCGAGGAGAAGGGACAGCAGGGAAATTCAGAAAGATGAGCTGTAATGAAGGTTTCTCCCGGGGGCTGACAAAGCCAGTAACGAGCTCCCCATCCCCAGATCTATCAGGAGCTAATGGCCAAGTGCATTCTGTCCCTTGCAGGGTTTGGAGGCTGCAGGTTTGGTCTCATCCAGCCCCTCTGAGTTCCAAATCCAGCTGGGGAAGCCTTACTCCGCCCCACCACTGCACAGGGGCTGCAGGGATCTGCACCTGGAGTAAAAAGCCCCGCTAATACACCCTGTGGTACAGCACAAGCCCAGTAACACCTCCTTAATGGACTTATTTATAAGCCTGTCCTAGAAACGGGCTTGTGTTCTGCCTGTGTCTGCATTCTGGATCTGTCTGTACATCTGCTTCTCGCCTGAGACCCCAGTGACAGCACAGAGCATCCCCCCCCTCCTCTTACAGACCAAAATAAAAAGCTAAAAAAAAATAAAATATCCCAAAATAGAGCCTTGATTACAGGCACTGCTGAACACCAACAGCTCCATCAGCCAGCCCTCCAACCTGCACCGGGGGGTTACCTATCTCAGATCAAAGCTGGTACCTGCACACCCTGATTTCAAAGCTGGGGACCAGCCCCCAGCCACACAAATATTGCCATTTCTCTCGTGATCCTCAAGGTTTCACACCCTCCCTTATGGAATCTGCAGTTTGAGACAGTCCAGTGGAAAGCAGGGGGAAAGAAGGATTTGTTTAGTTAAGGGCACGACAGCGAAGCCCCAGCTCTTGAGAGAGCCCTGATTGTGGCGAGGGCTCCCGTACAAACCCCTACAATAAACCCCAGATGAGCACACAGCCACTTCAGCTTTGCTTCATTTTCTCCCCCACGCAGACCGGCAGCGTGACAATGGCAACGCAGGGAATCGGTCACGCTTGTCAAGTTCAGGCAATTTTATTGAGAGGGAAAAAAAATTAAAAAATTAACTGCTACTTTAATGGCTTTTTTAATGTTTATTGGGCCTGGAGCTACTCATCAATCAATTGTAAGTATCCTCCAAATTGCCAGTTCTGGTCCACCCACTTTGCTCCTCAAAAATCCACCCCAAACTTGATGCTCTCTGTGAAGTCCGTGTCCATCGCCTGGGGAGGGTTTCCCTGGTCAGAGCTGAAATGCTCTGGGACCCCTGGATCATTGGATATCCCCCCTCTCCCCATTCCCTTCCAGATTAAAAACCCTAAAAACCACCCTCAAGCCATGATGGAGAAAGCCCAGTCCCTGTGAGCCACCCAAGTAGCATCCGAAACCCACTGGAGAGCTGGTAAAAAATAATAGTAATTCCATTTCATTGGAATTCCATTTCATGGGATGGATTCCCCACTCAGCCACTTGGCAGGAACCCTCGAGCCAGGGTCCAACTCCCCTCTCAGCGGGGGGTTCATCCAGGGCATCACAATCAGGCTGGGGACCAGGGGGGACAGGCATTTCCAGGAGGTTGGCAGCAGCCACAACCAGCAGACAATACCCTGGAATATCGTGGCTGGAGTGTTTGCTCCCTGCCCACATCGTAAAATGAAACTAAAGCCTTTTTGGTCATAAATCTGCCAGCCAGAGAGAACCAGGCCAAAGAGATCCCGGGATCTGATCAGCAGTTGGGTAAAGGAGGGGAGGGGTGGGATTTCCAGCACGTTTGGGGATCAGCAGGATTTCCTCCCACCCGCAGCATCTCCAGACACACAGATTCACCAGCTCGGTCCCCGCACGGCGCCATGGGATGGAGCTTTGGGAAGACCAAGTCCCAAAACCCCTCAACATCTTTTGCCTGGATGAACAGAGCTCTCTTCAACTTGACCCCAACCCTACCTGGGCCAACCTGCAGATGGGGGTTATATTAAAGTCTTCTCCACCAGCTGCAACCACACCAACTTCTCCCTTTGTTTCACCAAGCACAGAACCAGTAAAACCACCTCAGTGGGATCTCCTGATAGGTCACTGCTCTTCACAGACCATTACGGGATGTAAAACGCTGCTGGGATATGTCAGTGGAGTTTTCCCCAGATGGCTACTGTAAAATGACAAGTTTTCCATGAAAAGCAAAAGCAAAAGCTCGGGGCGCAGGCACATTGTGCTCAGAGCCTGGCTGCTGCCCAGGGGACCAGCATCTGCCAGCCAGGCTGGGGACTCATGGAACTGATCCTGGGGTTCCAGTGAGGACACCAGGAGATGCTCCGTGCTCTAAACAGGACATCAGGTGAAAATGAAGATGGGGCATCTGCCAGCCAGCACCCAAACCACAGGGTGAAGGGCACCCAGCTCTGTGTCCTGGGACCCCCCTCGGGGAGCTCTCTGGTCACCCCCCGAGCCCAGACCTCTGCTCTACNAGGACTCCAGAGCTGGACACAGGACTCCACCCTTTTATCCATGGATTTATCCCCCGTTCCCTCGTGCACACACACCGGGGAGAGAAGAGCCAGGCTCTTTCGTAACGCAGAGCTCTGCAGGCTGATCTAACATGGCACTGAATTACATTTAATCAAATTAATGTCAGAACTCTAAATTATTCGCAGACACCCCGTTCTTCCAATGCCATCATTTTTCTACCACTTCTCCCCAATTATAAAAAAATAAAATGGAATAAAATAAGAAAGAAAAAAAAAAACAAACAGAGGAGCCCAGGGCACTCCACGAGGAGAACAGATTTCCATTTCTGACACTGTCTCATTGAATCAGCATTAGCTGCTTTCCACACACTCCATGGGAATCCAGGCTTGAACAATAATATTAAAAAAAAAAAAGAAAAAGAAAAAGCCATAAAAATGGTTTATGTTCTCTTTTACCTGCTCATTTGTGAATCAAAATGTCTTTGGACTGAATAAAAAGTTCAGCTACAGAATGATGGTACGACTGCCAGAGCATGAGAGGTTTGCCCTTCTCAGATGTCAGCCTGGGAAGTTCTCTGGGGCAGCGGCAAACACTCAGCCCTCCAAGGGAAGGGAAAAGCTTTTGCAAACATCTCAGACACATTTATGGGATCTGTGGGATCACAAAATACTGTAGCGAGGGGTGCAGGTAATGGCATTTCCTTCCCCACTTCTGTGTGGGAATTCCACCAGGAATTACTGCAACTTCTTCTTATTACACTGACAACGTCTCCCTTTTTTTCCCCAGAAGAGCCAAGTCCAGCCTGGCTCTTCCCCACAGTCATTCCTGGGGTTGTCCCAGGGCACTGGGATGCACGGAGCATCTCAGGGTGCAAAACCAGTTTCCCACGGACTTTCTGAAGGGAGCATCTGCTGCCGGGCAGCGGTGATGACAGGAGACATTGTGGGATCAGCTCCTGGAGCAGCAGCATCCCTCTGGGTCCGTATTCTTGTGACATTTTCCCCTCCTCTCACAGCTCCCCCAGCTCGTTACTGGTCAAGGACAATTAAGTCGATTTATAGTGCATTTTTCTGAATGGCATCGCTCACTCTGCCGCGCTCTGCTGATCTGACCTTTCATGTTCCTCCTCTGGTGAAGGATGAGGCTCTGGGTCTCCTGAAAGCCAGCACACACGGGGGGCTGCACTCCTGTTGGGGAGGCACCGGGTACTGGGGCACCCCTGGCTCATCAGCACCATCAACATTCACCATGAATTCCTGCTGAGGACTTTATTCCACTCACCAAGCTGTATTTCCACTAAGTCAAGGACAGCACAGCCCATGCCAGCAGTACTCAGGCAGCAGCCTCAATCCAGCAATGTTTACCCATCGCACAAATAAAGCTTTCCCCTCTAATGAAAGAATTCCAGGGGGCTGCAAAGCAGAGAAGGAGAATTTGAAGCTCCATCTCTCTCCATTTTAGCTCTTTTTTTGGTTTTTTTTAATCCCTGGCTGGCTGAACAGGCTGCTCTTCCAACTAAAGCTCCCCACTGAAGGCAGAAGTTGAGTGTCCCATCGCCCCGAGCCAGCAGCCAAGGTCACTTGGTGGCAAGGGAGAGGATGAGCAAAAGAATCTGCTCCCTCGGATGGGAGAATAACGGCAAGAAAATCAGGGAAAGCCTCTTCCCTTCCATTGCACATCAAAGACCACAACAAAGGATCTGTTCCCAACTTAAAGGGAATATCAGTTTCTCCAGACACAGCAACGCGGCGCAATATGCAGATGTTAGTCTGTGGGAAGAGAAAACTTAGTCTTTTCGAAAACTAAGCTACCTAAATCCATCTTTTATAGCCCTTTTCTTCATCAGCCAAGCCAGAAGATTACACAGAATCCGAAAGAGGGACTTCAGTCCCTTCCCAGAAATACCTACTCTGGTGAGGAAGCTTTAACGTCACGTCACATCCATGTTTCTCTAATCCCGCTGACTCCCGTCAGCAACGTCCTCCCCTGGCTGAAGTCAATCCTCCACCAAGATCCTTCGCTCTGAACCAGTCACAAATGGTTTTGGGTTCGTGTTTTGACTGAAACGGGGCAGTGTCACCGAGATGCTCTCCTGGGCCCTATCAAATGCTGCAGCATTTGGGGTTTATTCTGCAGATTTAGTAAGAATTTTACATCATGGGAACACTGATGGAGAAACCGCCTTCAGTGCTGGAAAAGCAACACATCAGTGAGCCCATCCAGTGTCCCATCCCATCCCCATCCCCTAAACCCCCTGCAAGCTGTATCCTGATGGGATGACATCCGCTGCTCTCACCCATCAACACTTGTGACTCCCTCCTCCTCACCGCGCTTGTGGTGACTTGTTCTTCCCCCATCACCAATTCACAAGCCCTGAAAAATCTCTGCAAGTTCCCAAAGTGAGAACGTTCCCAACAAGCCCTGGCACCGCTCAAAACCACCTGATGTTACAAATAACACTCTCCAATTGTCCCCAATTTGCCCCAAAAGAGAAGCAGCACCAGGAGAGGTCAGTCCTGGCTGCAGCCATGGCTTTAACCAAAGCAGAGCCAACAACACCTGGAATTTTGAATTTTTTGGGAACTGAAGTGTGGATTTCACATGCTTGTGGGCACAGGGACCTGCTGGAGCATGAGGCATCTGGCTCCAGTTGTCCCAGTTAAGAGCTCGAATGCACAAAAGCAGAGAAGCCTGAGCTTGACATTCCCAGCTCCCTGCTAAAACAGAGTTCCTTCCTGGGAACACTGGTGGAGCAGTCCCAGGAAAGGAGCAGAGTGATGCTGGGCCACGGCTTACCCAGCAGGATGGCCAGCCATAGAATCAGAGAATCATGAAATGGTTTGGGTGGGAAGGGACCTTAAGCCCACCCAGTGCCACCCCCTGCCCTGGGCAGGGACACCTCCCACCACACCAGGTTGCTCCAAGCCCCATCCAGCCTGGCCTTGAACCCCTCCAGGGATGGGGCAGCCACAGCTTCTCGGGGCAACCACCCTCACACCAAACAAGTTCTTCCCGACATCTCAGCTCCATCTCCCCTCAGTCCCTGTCCCAAGAGCTAATAACCCCAATCACCTAATAATGAACCTCTGGATTTCTGCAGAAATGGCACTATGACTCCTGGAAACAACTCATGTTTCTGTCTTCGGAGATGAACAGCTAATTAAGAAGCCTAATGTGTTTACAGAGCGCTTTTCAAAATCACTTTCAGGAATCACAGAATCAGGGAATTGTCTGAGTTGGAAGGGACCCCTACAGATCATCCAGTCCCACTCCCCTGCTCAAGCAGGGCTGCCCAGAGCACATCCCTCAGGGCTGCATCCAGGTGGGGCTTGAAGGTCTCCAGAGAAGGGGACTCCACACCCTCCCTGGGCAGCCTCTGCCAGGGCTCTGACCCCCTCACCCCAAACAAGTTCCTCCTCAGATTCCAATGGAACTTCCCGTGTTCCAGCTTGTGCCCGTTGCCCCTTGTCCTGTCACTGGGAACCACTGAGGAGAGTCTGGCTCGATCCTCCTTCAACCCACTTCCCTCACCTGGGGGTGAGGGCTCTGGTAAGGCATGGTAAGGCAGAGGGTGAATTCCCACCAGAGCCAACTGAAAACATTCAGGAAACGAGGAATTCCTGAAACCAGGATGGGTATAAGAGCATGAAAAACACCATCCAAGCCTCGGTACCCCCCAATTCTCAGCTCTCCCCACCCTGCACTGCTGCCTGGGCAGACGGTGCATTTTCAACATCTGTTTTTGTTGAGTGCAGAACAGCAGCCAGGGGGACTTCACCCGCTGCGGGCACAGGGCAGGCTCTGTCACCCTCTCTTCTTACTCCTACTTCAAGCTCCCACCTACTGCGGGCTGAGAACTCTCTGTAAGGATGTTAAAGGGCTCCTCCTGGATTCTGCCTCTGTTTTAGAGCAGCACAATCACTACAAACCCAATAGTTTGCTCGGGTGATGGTTTTCTTCTCCACCCAACATACAAACTCCTCGTTTGCTGCCAAACAGGGACCCTGGCAGCAAAGAGAGCATCCTCAGCCCGCTGGAAAAATAACCCCACGACACAAAATCCTACATAGAAAACAAGAGCTTTTCCCCATCAAAAGACTCCCGACTTCTTAATTTTTGCTGCTCCAACTTAATTAGCCTCCTAGCCCATCTGGCAATTTGCAACCCATTACCCGGCATTCTTTGGACCTTGCAATATTGAAGGTAACGAGGCCCTAACAGGGACTGATCCTTTCACAGAGAGCATTTAACTCCAGGAAAATAACGCCACTTAGTTTGAAATATTCTTCGTTAGCGCTTGGGAGTGGCAGTTCATAAAGAAATTGTTCTGTAAAGAAGGAGAAGAAAGAAGGGAGAGCCTGCCCTGCCAGGCACCAAACATCCAAGCCCTCTCTCTGCAGCACCCAGCTGCAGTGTTTACAACAACTTTAATAATTCATGGGAGAACATCAAAACCGCTCCTAAAAGCAAATTAACTACTTGTTCCTCATTTGTACCGTAGCCGAAGGTTTTACTCCCGCCTCAGAAGCTGAAGTCACACCATAGAGGAAAAGGTTCTTAATAATTTAACTTTCCTACTGGGCTGACTGCATTAGCTTGAACTTCCCAGGACGTGGATGAAAGGATTTAGAGGCAGTTGTGGCAGCGCTGCCAGAGCCTGCTTCCGAGGAAAAGGGATCAGCAGCGAAATGGGAATCAGCTAGGGTTTGCAGGAAATCTTTGTGAAATTATTTGACCTTTGAAAAATTGAGCAAGGAGAGCATCCCACCTCCCAAAACCAACAGGAACCGACTTCCTACAGTGGGAGGGGGAAGAAAACTGGGATTAAGAAAGCAACTTTGGCCACATACACCATGAAATCCCATGATGAGACACGGAGAAGGAGCCCTTGCTCTCATATTGTGAGTGACAAAATCCCACATCAGGCAGTTTCCACTGTTGGTGTTTACTGCAAATCAGCCCAGTCACTAAAAATTCCTGGTCCCGAGCCTCCAGCTCCTCCCTCTCTGGGGACAAGTGGAAAGTTAATTGCCTTCGTTAATAAACTTCTGTGCTGAGAGAGGTCTTATCACCGCACTTGTCAGGCAGGGCCAGGCAGAGAGAAGGCGTTTTTATCTGCTCACTGCTGGAGTGACAGCAGCCCACTGATAGCATGAAGGTCAAAGACCCACCAAGCAGGGATACTTCGGGGTATCATTTAATTTAAATTCATCACACCATCTCCAGAACATCCCTGAAGTCTCATCTGGCCACCCCAGTACCCAGGGGATGCTCAAACCTCACATGGAGCTGGATGTCCCTGCCTGAACACAGTGGTCCCAGCAGCCAAGGGTCCACCAGAGGGTTGGGACCAGCTGGGTGGGAAACTGAGGGGCTAGAGCCCTGGTCCTGCATGGTCGTGGGGGGAGCCCAGGGCTTCTGCAGGGGCAGCTCGCCCCAAATCCTCCCCAGGGAAGAGGGAAGGTGCCAGGAACAAGGGATGGCAGAGGCAGAAGGGTGTGTGGCAAAGCCATCGCCTGTCACCAGCAGTTGTGGAGATGCACAAACTACAGTGAAGCCCAGCTCGTGGGGGGAGCACTGGCCCTGCCAGGGTAAGGGGACACCAGGGGCCAAGCTGCCCACCACGGAGGCCAAGAGGTACGGCTGGATTCACCGCATCCAACATATCAAGGTGCTTGGAGATCCCAGGACATTCACAAGGACGTTTATCCTGTCGGCCAGGTCATTTTTTTAAAGCGTAATTAATTACATTCTGCCTTTAATCCCCCCCTCCCCAAACCACACAGCCTTGCCCCCACATCCCCAACCCATCTGGGCTCCCCTCCTCTCTCCACCTGCCCCTCAAGTGCCCTCAGCACCATCGGATGGACCTTGTGTTTTCCAACAAAGCCCCTCTCCCCTTTTCCCAGCTCAACGTACAGATGCCAAGCACAGGGACACAGCATCAAAGAGATGTCCCCACTCCCTTTCCAAGGCAGGATGGGACATCAGCCCAAATGACTTCTCTCCAAAGGTTTACATCCATCTTTGGAAATCCTTTATATGCAAACCCTGCAGTCCACACTCAAAAAATCACTTCTTTAGCAGTGCAGGAAGAACCCTCCCGCAGCGCCAAGAAATTTCTCTCCTTGCAGTTCATCATTCCATCCGAATTCTCGGATTTTTACACCGTGCAGCTTAAAGACACTGGTTATTAAAATAAAATCCCTCAACATTAAGCATTACCATCTTGCCATCATTAGGTGTCAGAGCCAACAGCACCAATGCCATCAGGTACAGCTCGTGACCATCCCATCTGCACGCTCAGGGTGAGGATACTTCCAACAAGAGGTCTAACCACCTCCTTCCCAGTCCACAACACAGACTGCTCAGTGATTTCTCCAAAACACTACTGAGTTCAGTCCCCATTTCTGGAGTAAAGTGGACAGCAAAGACTTAGGGGGCAGAGTCGATAAAATTTTATACCAAAATCTAGTGAAAAAACTGTAACAGCTGAATTAAATGTGAGGATCATTGGATGGTTACAGTTGGAAGAGACCTTAAAGATCGGGAAGTCTAGTGACAGGATGAGGGGTAATGGTTTTAAATTGGAAGAGGGGAGATTGAGATGAGATCTTAGGAAGAAGTTCTTTGCTGTGAGGGTGGGGAGGCACTGGAACAGGTTGCCCAGGGAAGTTGTGGATGCCGCATCCCTGGAAGTGTTTAAGGCCAGGCTGGATGGGGCTTGGAGCAACCTGCTCTAGGGAGAGGTGTCCCTGCCCAGGGCAGGGGGGTTGGAACTGGATGATCTTTAAGGTCCCTTCCAACTCTGACCATTCTGTGATTCTATGATCATCGAGTTCTAACCCCCCTGCCACGGGCAGATGAGCAACCCTGACCCAACACAACCCTTATTTCCTCCTTTCATCTCTCCTTCTACACCCCGCAGGACGGTTCTGCTGGGCTGCAGCCCCCCAGCTCTGCCACGGGGTTATCGGTACCGAGTCAAGGTTTGGCCAAGGCATTTTTGGTCCCAGCCAGCAACTCACCAGGAAGCGGACATCATCAAAGCCGTTCAGAAGCAGCTTACTCTCGTACTGCTGCAGGCCGATGGACTCCAGCCACTCCCCGACGCTCTGCTCCAGCATCCGCGAACCTGACGAGAGAGGAATCGGCAGACGCTTGAAAAGGGAGAACCCGTTAAGGCGGTAGCAGCGGCACTCTGAGGAAGACAGATGGCATTGCCACATCATAGTCATTACCATAAAGAAACTCAAAAAAAAATCAGGCTCAGAGTACAACAAATCAGCCGGCAGACAATTCCTCCGGTGCGCACAGACCATGGACAAGGAGCTTCCAGCACCTCGGCGGGCTCCGGGTTTAATTGCTATCCGTATCCCAGTTAATACTCAAGGAAAAAAAAACCACCCCGGCCAACTCTTTAGCAGCGCTCCTGGGACCACGGCACCTCAGGCACCGCTTGCAGGGCACGGGGCAGCTTCTTGCCAGGCAAACCCACGAAGCCCAGCCCCGTGGGGATGTGGATCCTCTCCTTGGCTGGTCTGAAGGGGGCGGGAGGAGGGCAGCAAACTCTTCCCCCCCCCCCGCCTCTCTCCCCGAGGCATTCCCAGCCGGCCCCGGGTGCGAGGGATGGGAGTGGAGCCGCTCACAAGCGCGGGGAGCTGCGTGGGTCCTCTGCTGCGGGACACGGCGGGTGCAGGACGGCGGAGGGGGTCGGGAGCGTCGGAGGCAGAAAGCAGCTAAAGAGAAAACACATCTTCATGCAGCCCAGCCACAAACCAGACACGACGGAGGGTCAGGAAAGCAGCAGAAGCCAGGCCAGAGCAGCCGTCCGCAGGAACATGCAAGACAAAGAAAGCACACAAACTGCAGCAGAAGGAAAGAAGGGCTTATACTTTTTTTCCCCCAGCAGTCCTGAAAGAGGCAAACCATGGTAAGGGTTTTTTCTCCCCGTTAGGGTGTCAGGAGGAGCAGAGGTGTGAGTGACCCCGAGCACGAGTCCGAGAGTCCTGGCACTGGCATTTTACCACCTTATCCAGACGCGTGGCATTGCAGCGCACTGCTCGGAGCAGGGCAGCTGCCCCAGAGACTAACTACACCCCTGCACAGGCTGGCAAGCAAGGGAGACAGAAGAATCCATACGGTTTTCACCCACATTCAGTCCTGCCAGGTGCCTGGTACACGCTGGTCTTTGCCCTTCCTTCATTTTCTTCAGCCACTGCACCCGAGCCCCTCGCTCAGACAAGGAGTGGCTCCGGAGGAAGAGGAGGCATCGCAGTTCCTCGCCTCCAAACCACGGCAAAACAAAAAGAAGCCCAAAGCAAGCAGGCTGACTGCTCCTCCTGCAGCAGCTCAAGTCCAAGACATGCCCTGGCACCTCCTCACAGCCTCTGATAAATGAGATTCTTCCCGACAGAAGCTGGGCAGAAAAGCTCTCCCTTCCCTCAGCCCCGGGCGCAGAGTCCAGTGACTTGTTACTCTCCTCTAGAAAAGATCCAGAGCTTAAACATGCCCCCCAAAAAACTTCAGAGGTCTCCTGTTCATCGGGGGATTTGCTCTGCGAGACAGGTAGAATTTTTCAGTCTTCTCAGCACATCTGCTTCAAGGGTGCAAATAAAAAGATGATCAGGAAAACCAGGTTGGCTTCTTCTTTGAACCTTCAGGTCAGCAGAAGCTGTTTGGTCCCTTCCGAGCCATCCTTCCCACCCCCGCCCCTGCAATGGCTGCACAAGGCAGCAGCAGCTCACGCTGGAAATGGCTGGGGCAAGGGATCCAGCTGCCCTGGTCCACAGGAGAGCTCCTCCGCTGGGTGAGGCTGGTCCAGAGCTGCCCAGTCCTCCCAGCGCCGGCCGCAGCACGAGACAGGCAGCGAGCACAAAAGGGGCTCCGTCTCCCTCCCTTCTGGCAGCCCGTGCAGAAGGGGCAGCAGCTCTAAACCTGGAATTTATGCAACAAGCTCCCGTGCTCGTCAGGGGGTCTCCATCCTTCCCTTCTCCATCCTGCCAGCAGCCGTGTCCCCTCACCGAGCCATCCCAGCGCCGCCGCCACGGGCTTTGTCTGCAGGCAGGGAGCTCCAGGCTCGGCGTTGCGCTGGCAGCCCTGTCTCCGGCTCTCGCATCGCCTGTCCCTCCCTTCTCCTCATCCTCTTCCCCCTCCCAGCTCCTCCATCCGCACGGCGGAGGCTGCGGGAGAGGGGAGGGAGAGGGCGGCTTCAGAACTCTCCGGTGGAAATGACTGACCTCTCAATATTTACTCGATGATGGAACTACGGGGTTTGCAAAAGGGAAAAAAAATGAAAAAAAAAGATAAAAAAAAAGATGCTCCAGGTCTGCTCTGACAGCTCCGAGTGATTTGTGGCTGGCTCAGAATTAATTTATCGAGAGAGAGGTGAGGAGGCTGCTCGCTGCAGCCGGGGGATTGGCAGGGGGAGTGAAACCGCAGCAGTTCCTTCCTCTCCTGAGCTCCTGAATTTCGATTTGAAAAAATTCTTTACTCTCCTCAGCCTTTAGCACGCTCCGAAATGTGTTCCTGCTTTTAAAGGGGAAACCTACAGACACCAAGTGTGGAGTTGCTGGTTTTAAAGCCACTTCAAATCCAGACAAAGTGAAGGTGGGGGAGGCGGCATTGCAGGGAGGAGAATGGAGAGGTTTAGTTTAAAAAGAAAAGAGAACAGAGGCCCCCAAATATCCAAGACTGAAAATCAGGAAGTCCAAAGCACACAGAATATTTGCAGGTTACAAGGATGACACGGGAGCAAACCCCAGTCCCTGTGTCCCCCAGCGAGAGCCTGATCCCAACTTGTGGTTAAAACAAACTCCTAATTCTCAGCTCCATCCTTCTCCTTACGCTCCAGCTTTTTGGAATCCCAACTTTAAAAGGTCTGTGGAGGGCAGAGGGGAATCAGTCAAGGGAGTGTAGTTAGAAATAATCAGAGTATTTAAAAGCTGCAAAAAATAGCAAGCCAAGCAGTACATTTTCCAAGAAAGTCAATGTGCTTCAAGGAAAACAGGAAAGGGAGAGGGGACCGGGGCTCAGAGAGGTCCTTCTACAAGTTATTGTTTCAATAATGACCTTTAGTGCAAAGTTTGAGCCTGTTGGGAGGAAGAAATAAGTAGCTGGGTCGTGTCAGACAAAAAGCATCATCCTGTTTGCTCAAGGAAACTGATAACAGCTTAACGTGACCTGGTGTGGCCCGAGGACACACGACCCAGCTCCACTGGGAAGAAAAATCTGCAGGTGTCGATGAAACCACTGCTCGGGCACAAAGCAAACACAACAGAGAACCAAGTCAGGCAGTTACTGCCTCGGCTGGGGATGATCATCAGCTCAAAGTCCTTAAATCCAGTGAGGGGAACCATAAACTCCAGCAAGATGGATGGGTGAGGAGAATGAGGTCATTAACGCCGTCAGATGCTAAAGATGCAGCCAGCACCCGGCTTCACTGGAAGGAAGATCAATTAGCCAACTGCAGACAGCTAACAAAGTTCTCCCTGTCAAGTAAAACACCAAGCCTGTTCCTACAGGTGGAGTTAACTCACCCACCCTAAACACTGAGCTGATTTACTGAGCAGAGACCACTCACCTCCTTGAGTTTGGGGAGAGAAATGATGCCTGACACATGGCTGTAACCCAGCCAGCACCACACAGGTCTCCTGCCTGTGAGAAGGGGGGCTGTGGTGCACTGGGGCTGAGTTTCTGCTGCCAAACCCGGGCCCCCCAACCCCTCCAACCCTGCTTCTGGAAGGGGGAGATGCTCAGAAGTGGGTTGCTGGAGCTAAAGAAATGCGTGACTGCAACACACATGTACAGAGAGACACAGCCTGAGCACAAATGTCGCCTCCCAGGCAAAAAAATCCTCACTTTAAAGCCAAGTCGGGTGGAATTTGGTATCCTTCAACAAATTCCTTCATTCTCCAACCTCCACAAAGCACCTACCAACACAGACCAGTGACAGATCTCTCTTTTCCTCCTGTCTACCCCACCCCACCCTTGGGAAATACACTGGGAAGATTTTATGACAAGCTCTTCCAGAAAATGAGAGGGTCGAGCCTCTTGGCCAAGAAACAGATTCTAGCTCCCAATTCTATAAAGATGCCAGGATTTAATCTAATTACTTTATCGTCCGGGGGCTTCCGAAGTTTAACGTGCTCATCCATCACACCACGACACCACACTGAAGTTTTGTTTCACCCTGTTTCAGGGAGGAAAGCTCAACGGTTCAGAAAGCAGCTCTTTGTCCAGGTTTGTGGGGGAAATCTGGGGCAGGACAGGGACCTGAACAACGAGTGTCTCAGGGTCTGGGCTTGTTCCAGCCTGACTCCAAGGGTTCCCGCTCTCCTGAAACACAAGTCAGGAGATCCCATCTCTTATCCNGTGTCCTGCCCAGGGCAGGGGGGTTGGAAATGGATGATCTTGAAGGTCCCTTCAAACTCTGACCATTCTGTGATTCTATGAGATGTGTGTAATCACTGCACGTATAAACAGGCTCCAAACACACTCATCTCTGCAAGAAATGCTGAGCAAGGCATTTTACCTTCGCAAATTATCAATTCCAGACAACCAACTCATCAGGAGCCCCAATTATCCTCAAAGGCCACAGATTTCTGAGGATCTGAGAGCATTTGGATAGTTCCCCGCTGCTCCTTGTGGTATCATCTGAAACATTAAAACAGCCCTGGCAAAGTCTGTGGGAGCAAAAGCTAAAATACTGCTAGAAAATAAAAATATAAGGGTTCCCACAGCCCAGGGCAGTGAGGGGATGGGAGAGCGCTGCCCCTTCTCCGGCTCCGGTGCTTATAGGAGAGGAAGGAGGGACAGGGAATACAACCCTGTGTGTGTGTGAGATCCCAAACGGAGCAGAAGGCAGCGCAGCTCATGGGAAAACACAAGGACGAAGGACAAGGCAGCTCCCGGGGATGCCAGCTCCCAGGGATGAGTGTCCATTTTGCTGGAAACTCCCCACACAACAGCAGCTTTCACTGAAGCGCTGGCTCCTCCTCTCCCCTCCATGTCAGCCCTCCTCACCAACGGTATCGATCCATCCCACATACCGCTACAGCCACGGCCCAGCTCCGGGAAGGCAGGGCTGGTCACAAAGCAGGATGATGAAGAGTTGTCATCACTTCAGAGCAAACCCCACGGGTTATTTCGCACCCCTCTGCAAAGGGATTTGACCCCAGAAAAACCTGAGCCCTAATCAATACATAGCACCCAGGGCAGGCACAGGTTAAAATCCTGACTGGGAACACAAGGTGGATTCCTCCTCAGCAGAGCAAAAATCCAAGTGGAAAAAGGATCTGAGATAAGCTTTGTTACAGCAAGCCTGAGCCACGTGTTTGGGTACCCATTAGCATCTCATCAGGAGGAGCCGCTGCCCACCCGGCGCCGCTCAGATGCCACAGTTCGGAGGTGAAGGATTTAAAAGGACAGAATCCCTGGCAGCCCACGCTCTCAGCATCCTCCATCCCGCTGCGGGAAAGGCAAAAGAGCTCCCGCATTCTGCTTTTGTCTTTGCTCCCGATTTAAGAGGCAGAGAAGGGAATCCATGCTCAGTGAAGCACTCGTCCTGCAAACAGCCTCCTTTAGTGGATATCGATATCCAGAGGAGCTCTTGGAAAATGCCCAGCATCACCCATGTTGAGGCACATGGCAGATTGACCACATCCAGAGAGCACAGGACCCCCAGGTGGCATCACCCCAGTCCCACTCCCAGCACAGCTGGTGACCCAGCAGAAGTGGCTGGGGAGGACCCTGCTCCAAGAAATCCAAGAGGCATCAGAAAAAGGTCACGGATGGTGGCACTTGGTGACCCAGACAGCATCCCAGGGGACAGCACTCCCATAGTGGAACCAGTCACCCCAGCAGTAAGTGTTTCTTACAATTCCAAGATGTGGATTTCCTAAAACCCTTGAGCAGTACATGATATTTAGGCACCTTTGGTTCCCAGACAAGAGAGGTCATTGGCATCTGTTTAATCAAGCTGCTGTGTCTCACTACACCCAGCTCCCTTTCAAAAGGCACCATTAAAGCCCAGTAATTATCTCCTCCTTTGATGGCCAAGGACTGGGCTCCCAAGACCCACAGCTCTGCCTTCAGCAGTGGGGAGAAGAGGTCCCTTAAACTGCTCCTTTACAGAGCAAAGCTGCATCCTGGGAAGAGAAGAATTAAAATAAACCTCCTGAGCAGCTTGGAAATGTGGAAGCCTTGAGACAGTCAGTTGGGAAGGGAGTAGGTTATTTCCCAGCTTGACAAACAGCATGGAGCCACATCTAGGGATGTTTGAATCACAGAATGGTTCAGGTTGGAAGGCACCTTAAAGATCATCCAATTCCAAACCCCTGCCCTGGGCAGGACACCTCCCACCACACCAGGTTGCTCCAAGCCCCATCCAGCCTGGCCTTGAACCCCTCCAGGGATGGGGCAGCCACAGCTTCTCTGGGCCACCTGGGCCAGGCTCTCACCACCCTCACACCAAACAAGTTCTTCCGCACATCTCATCTTAATCTCTTTTTTTTTCCACTTTAAAACCATTCTTCCTCATCCTATCACTCCAGTTTTCACCCTGTTTGCACCGGGATCAAAGCCTCCTTCCTCTGTTAGTTCCACTTCCCTCTCAAATCTACTTTCCTCCAAAAGAAGCAAAAAAAAATAGAGGAAAAAAAATCCCAAAACCTGATAAAATGACAACAGGATCCTGCAGAGCCAAGGGGTCACAGCAGGAGCAGCAGAGGAAGATTTTTAACTGAGCCTTGCTTCTCCCCACGGCTCCAGTTGGGATCCTGAAGACAAACTCAGCTCAGGTTTGCTGTTTCCCACATCCCAGTCTCCTCTACTCACAGCTTTCATGGAAATGCCAGTGTTTTAACCCAGGATGGGCTCCCGCCGCTGTGATGCTGCATTGCGGAGATAAGAGTTCTAACAGCTGCAACCAGGGCTAGAGGAGGACGTCGCTCTCTTTGAGGAAAATCAATGCACTAAATGACACCACAATTCCTTCCTCTTCATCTTGTTTTATGAAAATCACGAAAAGCAAAGAAAAAAATGCACAACTACACCATCTCGTGCCGATTACAAAGTTTTACTCTAAAATTAATAAAACTATGTCCCTCAAGGTCACAGACCTATGCAGGTGAAATACCTAGAAAAAAGAAAATGTGATGATTTGCATCTGATTTGCAGCAGCGATGGGTCATCTAGAGTTTTACAGGTGGAAAGTTGCAGAAGAAATGTTAAAATATTCTGCTAAGAAACATTCTATAGGTTGGTTTTGCTGGAAAAAAATCACTGCAGCTACTCGGGATGGTTTGTTTTAGAGGCTGGGCAGCAGAAGCTGCTCTTTATGCCTTATTCTATTACAACCACACTAAAACCTGGCCCTTGGCAAGCTCCAGTTAAGACAAATTGCCCAAGCAGGACCCCTCGCCCCACAGAGGCTTTACGCAAGAGATCCTGGTCCCCCCAAAACATCCCTTAATCTGTGAAACACAACGAGCCTCCAAAGGACACCTCCTCATGCATCTTGACACACACTGACCCGCCAGCAGCCAGACACCACCTCTGAGCTCACAATTCCCAGAGGAAAACCTGCCCCTCCGTGATGGTTTTATTTCCAGCTTTATTTCCAAACACACCTG
>VXBW01002429.1:230492-262508 GCA_013400375.1 Thinocorus orbignyianus | reverse complement strand
CACATCTCATCTTAATCTCTTTTTTTTTCCACTTTAAAACCGTTCTTCCTCATCCTATCACTCCAGTTTTCACCCTGTTTGCACCGGGATCAAAGCCTCCTTCCTCTGTTAGTTCCACTTCCCTCTCAAATCTACTTTCCTCCAAAAGAAGCAAAAAAAAATAGAGGAAAAAAAATCCCAAAACCTGATAAAATGACAACAGGATCCTGCAGAGCCAAGGGGTCACAGCAGGAAATCCATAGGAAGATTTTTAACTGAGCCTTGCTTCTCCCCACGGCTCCAGTTGGGATCCTGAAGACAAACTCAGCTCAGGTTTGCTGTTTCCCACATCCCAGTCTCCTCTACTCACAGCTTTCATGGAAATGCCAGTGTTTTAACCCAGGATGGGCTCCCGCCGCTGTGATGCTGCATTGCGGAGATAAGAGTTCTAACAGCTGCAACCAGGGCTAGAGGAGGACGTCGCTCTCTTTGAGGAAAATCAATGCACTAAATGACACCACAATTCCTTCCTCTTCATCTTGTTTTATGAAAATCACGAAAAGCAAAGAAAAAAATGCACAACTACACCATCTCGTGCCGATTACAAAGTTTTACTCTAAAATTAATAAAACTATGTCCCTCAAGGTCACAGACCTATGCAGGTGAAATACCTAGAAAAAAGAAAATGTGATGATTTGCATCTGATTTGCAGCAGCGATGGGTCATCTAGAGTTTTACAGGTGGAAAGTTGCAGAAGAAATGTTAAAATATTCTGCTAAGAAACATTCTATAGGTTGGTTTTGCTGGAAAAAAATCACTGCAGCTACTTGGGATGGTTTGTTTTAGAGGCTGGGCAGCAGAAGCTGCTCTTTATGCCTTATTCTATTACAACCACACTAAAACCTGGCCCTTGGCAAGCTCCAGTTAAGACAAATTGCCCAAGCAGGACCCCTCGCCCCACAGAGGCTTTACGCAAGAGATCCTGGTCCCCCCAAAACATCCCTTAATCTGTGAAACACAACGAGCCTCCAAAGGACACCTCCTCATGCATCTTGACACACACTGACCCGCCAGCAGCCAGACACCACCTCTGAGCTCACAATTCCCAGAGGAAAACCTGCCCCTCCGTGATGGTTTTATTTCCAGCTTTATTTCCAAACACACCTGTGAGCAAACCTGCCCCTGGGTGGGTGAATTTGCTGTGGAGATAACACAGATATCTGATATCCTGGTCACAGCCATCCCCATGTCAGACTCCAAATACAAAATTCCCACCCCATCCTCCCAGGGCTGAAAGGATTTTGAGAACCTTAAAGGACAAAATAGGAAGATGTGGGGGGTTATAAGGAGGTTTTGCTCATTTCCAAAGGGAGGGACCCCACCCTTCCATCATGAAAAAAACCCCAAACAAAATAAACAGGAAAAAGAAGAGCATCTTGCTCCTGCGTTATGCATTTTGAAACAAAAGCAAGATTGTTGTGGGAATTGTGAGAGCAGCCAGAAGACAAATCCGCAGCGGATCCGTTTCAGACCAACCACTTAAAGAAAATGTTGTTTCTCCCCCCCAGAACCAGCAACTCGAGACAAAGATACTCTGTGAGGCAGGAGAGAACCGTACGGGATCCGTGCAACTTCCTCAGAGGCCACAGGAGAACAACAGTAACTGCAGGAGCCAGCACCAGTGGAAGTGTGTATCCCTGGGATACTGGCTGGAGTCCTGACACCACCTTTCAGCTGCAAATCAATTTTATTTTCTATGTGCAGAAAACTTCATCTTCCTCCTGCACACTGAGCAGGGACTAGTTGGGAAGTCTGAGAATTCAGTGATTATGGGGCTGTGTGAGGTGGGGGGATGAGCCAGCTCCCCCCTGGAGCTGTTTTTACTGCCCAAGAGCAAGAAAGTTTCACTGGCAGAAGAACAGAAGCAGCGTCCCAGAACCCTCCCACAGACCAGCAACTCTCATCCCTACTGGAAGGGAAGGACCATAAGGAGTCACTTCACGTACAGGAAGGCACCGAAATAAAAAGGCCACAATTCTCAGCAATAAATCTTTGTGTAAAGCTGTTCAGAGATGCAAAACAGTGTCTTGAAATTTACCATATCCTGATGGTCATACTAAGCCCCAATATTTATGAAGAGACAGTTTCAAGAAGAAACAAGACTCCCTGCACACACCCACTGCTGGCACCGGCTGAGTATTAATCTACATTAATAATAATGAACAAGTCTCCCCCTTTCCCACCACGGAGGGGGTCCCAGCTGCAGCTCTCTTCCCCCAGTCCTTTTCCCCCAAAAATCCTGCTGGCAGGGAAGGGCAGCAGCATGATATAAAATTTAATTCATAGAATCATAGAATGGTCCGAGTTGGAAGGGACCTTAAAGATCATCCAGTTCCAACCCCCCTGCCCTGGGCAGGGACACCTCTCCCTAGAGCAGGTTGCTCCAAGCCCCATCCAGCCTGGCCTTGAACACTTCCAGGGATGGGGCATCAACAACTTCCCTGGGCAACCTGAATTCAATTAATTAAGGGAGTTTTGAATTAAAGTTACTGGTATCCAGCGTTACGCTGGGAAGCTGAGCTCTATCCTGCTGTGCCAGAGTCTGCTCCCTTCCCCTCCGGGAGCCAGGGCAGGGTGAAGAGTTCTGAGGATAGAGCCAGCACCTTTATTTTTGGACAGACAGACAGACAGACACGGGCTGGGTACGGTACCTGAGATCCTCTGCTGCTCCTGAGAAAAGTCGATGCCTTCGCCAATAGAACTCATGATTTTCTCAATCTGTAAATAATAATAACAATAGAAAAAAGAAAATAAAAAAGAGTATGTGCTGCATTATTCATAAAACCTGAGGAAAAGGTAAAGGCAGTCCTGGGATTCCACCCACCAGGTGGCTGCTGAAGAAACCCAGGAAAGGATATTAAGACACTTCTGACTCAGAAAAGATTCCCTTAACACCTTCCCTGGAAACATCCAGATAGAGATGGGTGACCCAGAGGGGATGCAGAGAGGTTGGGACTCCCCAGAGCCTTCCCTTCCACAACCTGCCAGTGCCTGGAAACAAACAGCTCCCACCAAACCGCCCCTCTGGAGCACAGGAATCTGGGAGAAGGAACCCCCAAACTCCTCAGCTCGCCCTTGTGGGAAGATGCAGCCCCACCTCCACCGCCAGCAAAGCCCAAGAAATCCAGCTCTCACTCTTCCAGAGCTGGTGAAGGAAACTTGGTGTCACCCCTGTCTGGGTTTCGTTGGGTATTTTTGGTTTGGGGTTGGTTGTTTTGGCTTTTTTGGTTCTGTTGTTGTTTTTTATGTTGTTTGTTTGTTTGTTTTTTCCAAAAAGCCCATTCTTTTCCCAAGGCTGTGCCCAGACACCGTGCTCCTCACCGTTTCCACCCACAGCAGCCGTGCTTGGAAAGAGCTCCGAAAGAGATCTCAAAATTGCAAAAGCAGCAGCATCACAGGGAGGTGTCGGGGGGGGCAAACGCCTTAACGCCCCAGGAGAGGGAGCTAAAGACAATTTAATCCCCTGAGTTCAGAGAGTAACAGTCAATGGCTCAAGGCAAACCTCATGGAATTATGGAAAAAAAGGTAAAAGTTACTGCCCAAGATGTTGTCTTTTCAAGTCCAGTTAAGAGTTACAGATTCATAGGCTCACAGAATGGTCAGAGTTGGAAGGGACCTTCAAGATCATCCAGTTNGCTTCTTTTGATGCAGCCCAGGCTGGGGTTGGTTTCTGGGCTGCCAGCACACACTGCCAGCTCGTGTTGAGCTTCTCATCCACGAGCACTCCCAAATCTTTCTCCCCAGGGCTGCTCTCCAACCATTTATACATATCTGTTGTATATAAATGACTCTACCACCAAAAAAAAAAGTCATACGGTGTAAAATTAGTAAGTTGTAGTTTTCATACAAACTACAGGATACTTTCTTAAATGAGAATAGAAACTCCTCAAAAACACTCTCAGAGCAGAATTTGTAAGCAGAGGCTTTCTAAGGCAGGGCTGCAGAGGGAGAACCGACAGTGACAATTACTTGGTTAATTCTGCTATGACTAAAGACCTGCTGAATTGCACCTCAGAATTCAAATTCTCAGGTCAATTCAGAATTTTCAATCATCTAAAGCACTAAAGCTCACGATTTTCCAAAGAGCAATGAGACACTTAAGAGGCTCGGATCTGGCTGCTTACCCCAGCCTTCAATCTATAGCCGAGCAGAAAATTTTAAAAATAAATAAAATAAGTAGAAAGAGTCCCCACTGAAAGATTCCTGAACAAAAATCTCCCAAGAAAACGTTCCCATGAAGCACTTCAGAGCGGCTACTGCTGAAGGCAAAGCCGATACATTGACCAGCAACAGAGAACGAGGGGAAAATAAACTTTGACTCTTACAGAACTTTCTTTTTATGGTCGTTTAAGGACAGATTTGGGGAAGGGAAGGAGGCCAAGTTTTCCTGGAGCTCATCCCCAGCCGCCCTGCACTGCTTTGCAGTGATGCTTTGCTTGGTGCAGCTGCATCAGCCCCCGCAAAGCACCCACTGGCAAAGGGGGGCTCCTGGAAACGCTGCTGGGAGCTGGGAGCTCCACTTCTGAGCAAAATCAGAAGTGGTTTGAAGCCAAACTCCACCAGGGAGGGCTTTTTTCTGGTGAAACAAAACCACCAGACAGTCCCAAAGGGCTCCTGCCAAGTCAGATCTCCAGGGAAGTCCTTCCTGTGTGGGGGGAGCAGACGGACATACACTGGGAGCAGTAAATCTCACCAAGGAGAAGCCATTCACGCGATCTGTAGGAGAGTCATTAAAGGATGTTGATCCTCTGCTCCTAAAAATCCTAGGAGGATGAGCACCTCTCCACTGGGTTTGAAACATAGTGAATGCTGGTTTACTGGGAGCTCTGAAGACCAGCTTGAAAAAATAATAATCAGAATTCCAACACTTATGGAAGAATCACAGTGTGGTGAGGGTTGGCAGGGACCTCTGGAGACCATCCAGTCTAACCCCTGCCAGAGCAGGGTCACCCAGAGCAGGTTGGATGGGAACACGTGTCCAGGTGGGGTTTGAATTTCTCCAGAGGAGGAGACCCCATGCCCTCCCTGTCCCAGGGATCTGCTAACCTCACAGCAAATAAGTTTTTCCTTGTGTTGAGATAGAATTTCCCACGTTCCAGTTTGTGCCCATTGCCCCATCCCCAGGCACCACTGAGAAGAACCTGACTCCATCCTCTTGCCCCCCACCCTTTAGCTATTGCTCAGCATCCCTCTAAGTCTGGTTCTTCTCCAGATGAACAACCCCAGGTCCCTCAGCCTTTCCTCCAGCCCCTGAGCATCTCTGTAGCCTCCACGTGACTCTCTCCAGCAGTTCCCTCTCCTTCTGGAACTGGGGGGCCCAGAACTGGACCCAGAGCTCCAGCTGTGGCCTCCCCAGGGCAGAGCAGAGGAGGGGGGGTGACCTCCCTGGAAAAGGCAGATGACATAATTCCAGCTGACAAGTCGTTCAGAACTTTAATCAAAACCTGCCAGCTGGCTGTACAAGAAATAGGATTTTGTGTTTTAAGCTGAAGTTTAAAAAGGGCCTCTATAAAAAGGACGAGGTAAAAAAAAAAAAAAACAAAAACAAAAAACCCAATTCTAAGGGGACAGGGGCCGCCCCTAAAAGCCAAAAAAAAAAAAAAATCAGACAGGGTGGGTCATTTTGCAATTGGTTGCAGCACAGGCTGCTGCTGCTGCAGATAAAAATGACACAGACCATCATCGTGTCATCTGATCTTGTCGTTCAGACTCCCTCTGAATAAGGAAGCCCAAGAAATGCAAAAAATGCAGCTTTTGAGAACTGCAAGAAAAAAGCCGGCTGTGGTTTTTTGTTGTTTTTTGTTGGTTCTTTTTGCCAGCTAACCTAAGGCTCTGGTGTAAATCAGCAGCTCTGCAGTATCAGCAGAAGTGTGGGATCAGCTAAACTGGAACCAGTTAAGAGGAAAAAAAACCCTGAATTTAAAGTCTGCCTCGTGATGCTGAGCTTTTCTTCGACCCCAATTCTGCCTTTTAACTGTTTCCCTCCGTGGATGGTGCTTGGGGCGGTCACCTTGGCTCCATCAGCCCCGCTCCTCTCCCCGGATTTGCTTTTAAAGAGCTTTTCCATTTCTTACAACGTGTGAAGAAGGCTTCTGCTCCAGTCGGGAAACAACTGAAAAGCACTGATTGCTGATATTTCTCAGCAGAGGTGACTGACTGGAACCCAGAGGTATCTCAGCTCTCACAATGCACCGTTTTGGNCCTCACAACAGAGCTGCTCCAGCCCTCTGAGCATCTTGGTGGCCCTTGCATGAAACACCTGATTTTATCAGCTTCTGCCTCTCCAAAGCTGCCAACGCTCCCCAGCAAAGCCTGAAAATTTCATGTATAACCACTATGTAAAGACCATGAGAGACTGGAGGGAACTGGAGGGAAACAGAGGGATGTTGCAAAATATCTCTCTCTTCCAAACCAGAGCAAGGGCTTTGGTACTGACTGTTGTATCCGCTTCCCCAGACACCAAACCCGAGCTGTGGCAGGATTTTTGGGATACTGCCACAGCCCCAGGGGGCTCGCTGCAAAATTTGGGTCTTGAGGTCAATTTGGTTCAAGCTCCAGAAGTTTAAGGGCACTGAGGTTTGAAGATTTATATCAATTAGCTCCATTGCAAGGTGTATTTCTAAGCTGGAGCCGCTTTTCTACCTACTGTCTGGGATCTCTATCCAAAAGACGTTCAGTTCAGTGGATCTGGCAGCCTGTGAGGGGCTTTAGGCTCATGGAGCAAGAATCACTTGGTTCCAGACCAGCTTCTCCTCTAACCAGTCACCAAAAGGGGAATAAAAAAGGGAATATGGGGGAAGGGAGGGCAGAGAGGAGGAAAGCACATTTGCCCAAGCAGCCCCAGCTCCCTCGGGCTCTCTCCCAGCATCCCAGCAAAGCACTTTGCAGGGCTCTTACTCGGTGCTGGGTCCCAGCTCTGCTGAGGCACTGCCGGCCCTGCTGGGGAAGGCAAAGAGCACAAGAACACGTTCAAACCCCACATCCACAACCCCTCCCTTGTCAGGGCTACAGCTCCAAAACCTCCTCGGCAAGAGCCAGGTGAGCTCCCACCCAGCAGATGCTCATTAGAGAGAAAACATCCCATTTATTTCCCAGCATTTTGCCCTCCCCCACCACACTCGGGTGCTCTCTTCCACTCTCACCCACTTGCAGATTTGCTCTTTCACAAAGCAGGATAAAGGGTAAGAGAAAGCTGTAACTTAATTTTAAGAAAAGTTGGCTCCTCTGTGGTGTTTCTCACAGGGAAGATGCAATGCCTGCTGCAGTACTATGGCCCTAGAGTGGACAGCACAGGATTAAATGACCTTCCCCATCCTTCCACTTTCTTTAAATCCAGATAAAAGATTTCTAAAATCAACATCTCCCCTATCCATGGGGGTAACAGACACCCAAAAGCTGCCGATGAGGGGACGGTGTGGATCTGGATGACACCCTGCTCTGCTCCGGGGGACGGGATGAGTTCCCTGCCCAGGGCAGGTCGCCACGTTCCGACACCGTGAAAAATTCCCTTCCTTCCCCCCGTCCCTTCTCCACTGTTGGATTCAAAGCGCACATTAACTCTGGGTGCCCAGCCAAGTCCATTTCACATTGCCCTCCCCGAATACAAGAGGGACTGGATGCTTTTCAGGCTCCATCCCCAGCCCTGACAGTCAAAACACAGCAGCGAGGACTTGCAGGTGCTTCTCCGGCAATAAAACACCCACAAATGTTTCCTCAAAAGCAGAGAACGGCCTCGTGCTATTTAAAACCCAACGGTAACGACATAATCACACAGCAAAGGATTAACTTTCACATCCCAACCTCTGCTAAACATCGGCTGGAGCTGGAGGAGGTCACGGTGATGCACAGTCAAAACGGCATTACAGGGAACACACAGGGAAATAATCCCACTTCACGGCTCTCCAAGAAGAGAACCCACCCTCCTAAATCACACACCAGCTCAAACACTGGTTTATGTATTGTCCAGCTCTGGAGTCCTCAGCACAAGAAGGACATGGATCTGTTGGAGCAGGGACAGAGGAGGACATGGAGATGCTGGGAGGACAGGCTGTGGGGAGGTTCAGCCTGGAGTAGAGAAGGCTCCAGGGAGACCTTGGAGCCCCTTCCAGTCCCTCAAGGGGCTCCAGGAGAGATGGGGAGAGACTCTTGACGAGGTAGGGGAGCCCTACGATGAGGGGGAATAGTTTGACACTGAAAGAGGGGAGATGGAGCTGAGATGTGGGGAAGAACTTCTTTGGTGTGAGGGTGGTGAGACCCTGACCCAGGCTGCCCCGAGAAGCTGTGGCTGCCCCATCCCTGGAGGGGTTCAAGGCCAGGCTGGATGGGGCTTGGAGCAACCTGGTTTCTGGTGGGAGGTGTCCCTGCCCAGGGCAAGGGGTGGCACTGGGAGGGCTTTAAGGTCCCTTCCCACCCAAACCATTCCAAGATTCTATGATTATTGCTGATCATCTTGATTTAGCTGTTCAGAGGTTGCAAAGTTAAGAATACAGGGGAAGGACAGAAAACCTAAAGAGGGAATGAACACTTCAAAGCATTCCCCTTCTCTGCAGCCGGTCCTCAGCTGCACTTTGTGGCACCAAGACAGGGCTGGAAGAGAAGATACCTTGAAAATAGCCAACGCTACAGTTTTTTAGGCTGCTCTTTCCCAGTGGTTAATTATTAAAATACAAAAATACCATGTTTAAATATAGCGCTGCGGTTCAGACTTCGCTGCGGCCTGAACACTCAGTTCCGATTTGTTTTGGCTTAACCTGTTTTTTTCCACTGAAGCACCAAGCACTCATCCCCGGACAGGTTGTGGGGTGGATTTGGGGTGGGATTTTTAGGTTTTGAGGAAGGGGTTTGTTGGTTTTTTGTATCGCCTCGGTGGGTTTTTGGTGTTTGGTTTTTTTACATCCACAGAAACAAAGCTGCAAAATTCTTTTACCTCCTAAAGGTTTACCATCATACCTGTTACTCCTAGTCTAGAGGGCTTGCTGACTCCATGCTATAAAGCTATTTTAGCTCAACGAGGTCTGAAACCCTATCAAGAAAAATGAGAAATTACTGCAAAGTTAAAGACTTTGAGAGAAGGAAAGGCTACGAGGGTGGGAGGGAGCCCTTCAGCAAACCCTGAGGCAAGGGCTGGGATGGGAAGGAGCTGTGGGCAGTCACCAGCCCCCAAGAACACTGATTTATTTTCACGTTTGCTGAAGAATAAAAATACACCACTCGTTCCCCCCCAAAAAAAAGGAGCTGGGTGCGGCCAGAGTCATCCTGGGGCTGGGGAAGTGGTAAACTCTTCCAGGCAGGCAGGCAGCCACGACAACATAGCAACTGGCAATTTACTCCAAAACAGAGCTTTATCTTAAAACAAACTATCCCGAGCAGCTACGTTCTGATTAATGGAGAAAAAGGTATTTGTTTGGAGAAGGGCAGTAAAAGCCAAGGCAGCCCGGAGGAGACGCTGGGTGCTGAGGTTTGTTCTGCCAACGAGACGGAGGATATTTCAACCCCAGAGCCCTGCGAAGTAATTCCCCACCTCACAGCACTCGTGGCAGAAGCATCTCATGGCTTTCAACATGAATAAGATGCAGAATAACCCCATTCCTCTGCCACCACCCTGCAGGACCAGCAGGAGAACCAGAGATGGATGGGTCCCACGTCTCCCATGAAGACAGTGGTGCCAAGGGGGCATGGAAGCCTCCAGAGACCCTCCTCCTCCTCCTCAGAGGACACACATGGCCCCGCAGAGGCTCTGCTCTGCAGCCAGCCCCGACACACTTCATTTTTACTCCCTTGCCCTGGCAGATGTGAAACCACGGGGTCCATATTAATCTCCTCAACGCTGAAGTCTGAAGCCAGTGACTCCATTGAGAGAGAGAGAGGGAGGATGATTAAATAAGTCCTAGGGTCTTTTATCATCAAAATAAAAGACACCTTCACTGGATTCGAGCCGGCTGCAGCAGCTCATCTGCATGCGGGGAGAGGAAGCTTCATTCAGAAAGCACAAAAATGAGCAGCACCCCATTAACATGACTCTCACCTGGGTTTTTGGGGAGGTGTCTTTATGCTACCAGAGCTTTCTGGAAGGGGCTTCATAAAACCTCACCTACAGCTGAAAACCCCTCACGTTTACCATCGGACTAAACACAGAAGGTTTATGCTCAGGCTCTGCGTGCTGCATCAGTGATTCCCAAGGACACAGCAAGGTTGTCCTGGGAGAAGGAAAAAAAATAAATATATATATATATACACACACACACAGACGTACATGCCAGCATTTGGATGACCAGATATTGCCGGGAGATAGAGCTCTCCTACCCCAGGCAGTTTCTAAGCAGGATTCCCCCTCCCTCCATCGTGGTCAGAGCATCCAGATGCTTCGGATCCGCATCGCTGCTCTGCAACCCTGCATCCCCAACACCCTGCACCCAGCTCCAGGCTCCAAGCCCCACAACACAGCTCTGTTTAGAGTAAATATGTGCTTCCTTGCTTCAAAATTAAGGCAGCCAAGCTGGAGGGGAGGTTGCCTACATTAACCAGGAGGCCGGAGGTGTGCCCAAGGCACCAGGCTACATCGGCCAACCCTTCCATGCAGAGCTCGCTTCCCAACACCTCCCTCGTGCACACACACACACACGCTCCTTTATGGGGAGTTTATTTTCAAGAAGCCAAATATTACCATTAAAATCCAGATAGGCCTTGATAGACAAAGGAGAGCCCCTTCTGATGCTTTTATCCTGGAGAAAACAGCCTTCAGAGTCAACTCAGGCACACTGAAGAATGACTCCAATGAAGTGTTTTCCCCTTAAATCACGGTAACAACTTCAGGCTTGTTAAATCAGGTCTGAACACAACGAGATGCAACAGATCACTGTCTTCTACAGCTCTGCACGGGCCCCTCACCACGGCATCAGCCCCTAAAGAGCAGCCTGAGCAGAGACTACCTGTTATCCCTATTATCACAGGGATGATTTCAGGTTGGTGTGTCCATGTACAAGACCGCACACACATGGAACTACAGCATCAGGTTTCCAGAGAGTAAGTCTTACGAAGAGAGGCTGAGGGAGCTGGGGGTGTTCAGCCTGGAGGAGGCTGAGGGGAGACCTTCTCACTCCCTACAACTCCCTGAAAGGAGGGTGTAGTTGGGGGGGTTGGGCTCTTCTCTCAAGTCACAGGTGATGGGACAAGAGGAAAGGGCCTCAAGTTGCCCCAGGGGAGGCTCAGATTGGAGATCAGGAACAATTCTGACAGGGAAAGGGTTCTTAAGCCTTGGGCTGGGCTGCCCAGGGAAGGGGTTGAGGCACCATCCCTGGAAGGATTTAAAAGCTGGGTTGACATCGTGCTGAGAGACACGGGTTAGTGATGGGTTCTATCAGAGTTGGGTTGATGGTTGGACTTGATGATCTTAAAGGTCCCTTCCAACCCAGACAATTCTATGATTCTGTGCTGCCTCTGAGAACCACACCAGCAGAAAAACAACTCATATTTTCCTTTGGGTGCTTTCTGTGGTTTAGTAGCAATTCTGAAAGTGACACCAACATCCCCACCTCTGCAACATGGGGAGGTCATCAGCTTGTGCCATCCCCAAGAGCACCCGAGGATGGCGAAACGGGGTTTTCTCCTCAAAACTTCTCCTCTGCGGTGCTTCCCTTCCCTTAATACACCGTCTCTGGTACTACACATCATGATCCATCTCTTTCCAAGCTCTGCACATGGCAAGGAAAAACCCAGCGAGGGGTCAGTGCCTTCTGCCTCCTCTGTGGCCCCTTCCCAAACCGGCAGCTTAAAATCACCAGCCCAGAAACCTGATCCCAAGGCAGAGAGAGGCCAGCGCACGTCTGCGCATCCGACACAGGAACAGCAGCACCGAGCAATAAAGTTATTCAGATAAAAGCCCATAATTAAATAAAACCACACAGAAACAAATGGCAGACTATCTACCATATGTGCATTACTGCCTTATAATGACACCCTGCAGCATAAGCATAATTAAGAATATCTCAGGATTCCCATTATAAATCCTTATTATTAAGGGGTTCATAACCTATTGTACAAACCCGCCTGAGGCCAGCGCTTGGCCGGCAAGATAGCAGCTCCAGCAGCACATTTGATTCTTGAAAGCTACTTAGAAAGCTGGGTTTAAAGGCTATCAGTATTTTAAATTTCTGCCATTCCAACTAAGTGTCAAAGGTTAAGACTTCATTATTCCTTCTGCAACTGAGGGATGGGACAATTTGGGTTTAAAACTATAGAAAAAACCCCAGACAAGCTTCTTCTACAGTTTAAAAATCCCTTTGAATACAACAGCCTCCCCCCAACGACAAAGTGAGCAGCCTCATCACAGCCTGGGGGGCAGCCCCAAAAAAGTAGGGGAGAAAAAAAATGGATGTATTAGGTCAAAGGAGGATGCTGAGGACACACAGAACATCAATCTGACGCTACCATTTTGCACCAACACCACGGCAACAAACCCCAAATACAGCAAAGGCAAGGTCACCCACGAGGGTGTGGGTGCCTGGAAAAAAGAAGATCCCTCCTGCACCCAAAACCTGACTCTCAACCCTCAATATCCTGGGAGAAAATTTGTATTGGACAATTTGGAGGTGACTCTGGCTGAACACAGGGTGCTCCCAGCCATTTCTTACTGTTTCATGGATTTTCTAGTAAACAGCAGCAAGTTATTTTGGGGTTGCTGGGAGGAAAAAGAGAGCAGAGCAGTTTAATCAAGGCTTAGGATTTTCTTCTTTAATTTCTGACTCGTGAAATCATCTCTCGAGAGACGGCGGCACACGGTCCGGAGGGGAGGGATGGGGTCAGGGAATGACTCAAGCAGCAATTGCACAACGGAGCTGGACACCAACACCCTGCACAGGAGCCACGGACAAGGGAAAACAGCTTTAGCCAGCCTTCTAAAGCATCTGAAAATTAATAACCAGTTCACAACCACAAGTCCTGTACATGGCAATAATGCCCCTTGGTGACAATTCCACCTTTGCCAGGTTTCTCAGTAATTGCACTGGCCCAGATACTCAGGGAATTGTCCGAGTTGGAAGGGATCTCTGGAGACCATCCAGTCCCACTCCCCTGCTAAAGCAGGGTTGCCCAGAGCACATCCNCAGCCCAGGATTCCATTGGCCTCTTGGCCACCAGGGCACATTGCTGGCTCATGGAGAGTTTACTGTCTGCCAGGACCCCCAGATCCTTCTCCTCAGAAGTGCTTTCCAGCAGGTCCAACTCTGTATTTGCAAAGCTGCCTTAGGGAGACCCACCCCGGTGTCTATATCTGCCTTTCAGACCAGGACACCAACCAATTTTACCTACAAAACTGAGGAATTGTCTTGATTTGGCTTGGAATGGCTTAGCTCAGTATTAATTTATGATTTTATCAGGCTGGCCATTTGTAACAGACACAAAGCAAACCTGGAGGGAGGAAATCCAGAAGCTTTCCCTTCAGAACGTTCATGCAGAGGGAGGAAATCTCTCGCCATTGGGGGCAAAGGGAATCAACATGAGGGGTGATGTAATCATTCCTGACCTTAGCACAGGAAAAACAAGAGGAAATGTTGGGATCTGTAGATAAGGGACTAATCAGTCCAATAATTAAGTTGATTAAGATCCTGATGGACACGCTTGCTTCGAATAGAGGAAATCAGAATAAAAATACTGACCATATTACTGCTTCCCCCAAAAAATAAAATAGAAAGGTTATAAAACACCTCCCCTCCCGAACAGACCCTGCCTGCTCCCACAGGCCAAACGCAGGGTAGGCAAAGTGTGAAGATTTAAACACTGGACCCAAAAGAATATAAATTTAATATTTTGAGAGGTACAGGCTGGAAGAAGCCCTGTGACCCCTGGGGCAGGGATGTCCTTGGAAGCAGGGAAGTGCAGATATCTGGGCTGGAGCCCACACACTGAGGGTGGCATCACTACCCAGAGGCTGAATACATTGTGTTCTCAACTGCATTTCTCACTGCAAACCCCAGGATTTTGATCCACAGCGTGGGCCATACGGGAGCCCTTCCCCAGCAGGTAAAGCTGCAGGAGCTTGTCAGAACAAAAACCACTGAGCTTTTACAAGATGCAATTTCAGCAGGCACAGAAACAGCAGCTCTCCCCCGGAATAACAAGGGAAATATCTGCATTTGTCTTTCAACACCAGCTCCCAGCAGCTCTGAATTTCAACTTCTGGGTGTCATTTTTAAGGCAGAGGCAGGTTTTGCATCAAAAGCTTTCCTGGAAGTTTCACATTTCCATGCAAATGTTCTTAAGCCTCAACTGTGAGCGTGTAATTAAGGCACTAATTCCACGAGGTACTTAAGCACCCAAGCAGTTCTGCCAAGGTTAATGGAGCTCAAGTATTTAAAGCCACCCCACAGCAGCCCCAACCTCTAACAACTTGCTCCTCAGCTCTTCAAAACGTGGGATGAGAGGCACAAGATGTGCCGCTTGCTCCTGGCACCCACCCTTATGTGACATGAAGACCCTCAAAAATGGGTCAGAAACAGGCAAAACACCACATCCACCACTACTACAAACAGGGAAGAATTCGTTCTGTGGCAAGTGCAAAACGTGGAGCACAGCTACAGCTATTTGTAGGAGATGATGCCTGTCCAGTGCCATAATTAGCTACAGAATATTGATTAACTCTTCAATTAATTCACTCAGAGTAAAAAAGAAAAATGCATCAAAGTCACAGACTGTGCATCTTCCTTTTTCTAAAAGAAAAGCTGAAGTAAAATGCATGTTTTATTCAGTTCCACAACTTTCTTTTGAAATTGGTTTAATCTCTTCCTAAAAGAGCAAAAGACAGAAGACAAAGCAACTCCCTCATTTTGTGAAATCGATGCTGGAACCTCTCAGCCCAGCGCTCATCACCAATTCAGCATCGCAGCCACTTACTGGATAGCAGAGACAGCTGGAAGGGGAGGATGACGGGATGTCAGGAGCCAGGTCTGAGGCTAATTGATAGAATCATAGAACGGTCAGAGTTGGAAGGGACCTTAAAGATCATCCAGTTCCAACCCCCTGCCCTGGGCAGGGACACCTCCCACCACACCAGGTGGCTCCAAGCCCCATCCAACCTGGCCTTGAACCCCTCCAGGGATGGGGCATCAACAACTTCCCTGGGCAACCTGTTCCAGTGCCTCACCACCCTCACACCAAAGAACTTCTTCCTAAGATCTCATCTCAATCTCCCCTCTTCCAATTTAAAACCGTTTCCCCTCATCCTGTCACTAGACTTCCTGACCAAGAGTCCCTCTCTAGCTCTCCTGGAGCTCCCTTCAGATCCTGGAAGGCTGCTCCAAGGTCTCCCCGGAGCCTTCTCTTCTCCAGGCTGAACAGCCCCAGCTCTCTCAGCCTGTCCTCACAGCAGAGCTGCTCCATCCCCCTGATCATCTTGGTGGCCCTGTGCTGGACCCGCTCCAACAGTTCGATGTCCTTTCTATGTTGAGGACTCCAGAGCTGGACACAGGACTCCAGGTGGGGTCTCACAAGCGCAGAGTAGAGATGGAGAATCACCTCCCGTGACCTGCTGCTCACACTGCTTTTGATGCATTCTCAGCACCTGCCTCCTTCTTCACCCCTGAAACACTCCACAGATCATTTTTCTTTTCGTATTGACACCTACGACCCAGAAGAGTCGTGAACTCCAACCACAGCGTGCTCAGCTCCAGACGTGGATGCAGATACAGGCTAGTGAAACCAGGTTGCACAGATGCACCTTCTGGACCCTACAGGTACCAAGAATGACCACAAAACCCCACACAATCCTCAAAAAAACCTGCCCACCCTCCCCTGGATGCGGGGTAGGGAGGTCCTGGCCACACAGGTTCAAAGCAGAAATGAACCATGGAGATAACTGCAGGAGCAGCAAACGCATCAGAAAGAGTATAAAGGCATTAAACCTAAATTCCTGAAGCCAAGAGGCTGCCCAAAACCTCCGAGTTTGGCCAAAGCCAAAGGTCTCCCCTCTTCCTTCCTCCTCCTCCACAAACAGAGCCCATTCCTCTGCTGTCTACATGTAGGGGTTTCCAGTTCATCACCCGGCTCGGTCCCATCAGCAGCGAAGACGTGGCTTCCAGATCCCCCTCCATGGCTTTTATCAGCCTGACAGCATCCAAGGCACACGGAGCATCTGTCACAGCCCGACTTCTCCTCAAGCCAATGTAATTTTTAGAGGACTATTTTACAACATCCTCCAGCCCAGCCATCGTTCCTCTGCTGCTTCCCCCGGGAGATTACATCCCCGCTAATTACTCTCACTGTCAGGAAGCTGCTTCCCCGGCAGAGCTGTGGCAGCTCGGTGAAGGACTGTGATAAAGTTTTACTTGGTCTTGGTCAGGCTCTTCTTCAGCACAGACACCCTCATCTATCACAGAGAGAAAAGGACCTGCAAAAAAATCACAAAGGAACCTGGGGCAGGGGGAGAAAGAACCATTTAACACCTAAACCTGGCTGAGAATGATCATATAACAAGCAGACAGCACGGGCTTGGAATAAAGCAGAGTTGGTGGACAGCCCTTAGCCCTCCTTAAACAGCTCACTGCTTGTATCATAGAGCCAGAGAATGGTTTGGGTTGGAAAGGACCTTAAAGTCTACCCAGGGACACCTCCCACCACACCAGGTTGCTCCAAGCCCCATCCAGCCTGGCCTTCAACCCCTCCAGGGATGGGGCAGCCACAGCTTCTCTGGGCAACCTGGGCCAGGCTCTCACCACCCTCACACCAAAGAAGTTCCTCCCCACATCTCAGCTTCATCTCCCTTCTTTCAACCACTACCTCCCATCCTATCACTACACCCCCTTGTATTAGACATGTACATCATGCCCTTCATTCAAAAGGACCTGGAAAAACTTATCCCCAAGGCAGAAACCAGCTCAGCCCCTCTTGGATGGCATCCTGCAGGAGGGGGGGGTTTTGCTCAGCTCCCAAGGACTCCGGTACCATTTTCCACAATGCAAAGTTTTCTCACCTCTGGCAGGGCTCAGCCATGAACCTGGGCAGATGAGCAGGGCTGGAGCTGCTCTTCAGAGGAGGAAGGCAGAGCAGATGCCAGTCAATTCACCCTGGAAAGGGGGCTGGCAGCTGAGAGCCCCCCCCTCCACCTCCTCCAGGAGCGCAAACACAGTTTATTCTTCTATACAAAATTCATAGTGAGCTGTGGCTGCCGCATGTTCATCTCCTGGCTGCTAAATATTTATGAGCCGATTACGAAAAACAAATTTATCACTTTAGCCCTCAGCCAAGTTTGGAAGGATTCAAATATTTATGCTGACTGGGAGCCCTACCCCCTCGCCCACTTCTCCCCCAGCTTGTTTCCCACTCAAGCGGAGGATTGAGCATTTTCGGTCCTCAGCCCCCTCTCCCTTGGCAATCTGCTGCTCTTTGCTTTAATAATTTCTCTGGTTTGCTCAGGGAGAGTTTCTACCCAACAGCAGCAGAGAGGGACACAACATCCCAAAGGAGCCAGTGGGTTGGGAGGCAGCTGGGCCTCACGCTGAGCATCCTTTAGCAGCACCGAGCAGAGCTGTTGGTGTCTGTCACTTTGGGCCAGGTCCTTGGAGCTGGGGAGCTGCAACTGGGGCTGGGAAGGAGCTTTTAGCAAGTGAATCATTTCTTCCCCATCCCACCCTTTGGCAAAGCCAACACCACCTTCCACTTCCAATAAAGGGCATTGGCAGAGCTTGGCTGGAGAAGGGACATGACCCTTCGCTTCCAGTGGCAATTTTGTCACTGCACTCTTGATGAGGGAGGGGAGCCATAGGGTGAGGGGGAAGGGTTTGACCCTGAAAGAGGGGAGATGGAGATGAGATGTGGGGAAGAACTTCTTTGGTGTGAGGGTGGTGAGACCCTGGCCCAGGTTGCCCAGAGAAGCTGTGGCTGCCCCATCCCTGGAGGGGTTCAAGGCCAGGCTGGATGGGGCTTGGAGCACCCTGGTGTGGTGGGAGGTGTCCCTGGCCAGGGCAGGGGGTGGCACTGGGTGGGGGCTTTAAGGTCCCTTCCCACCCAAACCATTCTGTGATTCGATGATTTTCCTGCTGTCCCTGGTCAGCTGCACTCATGAGTGTAATCACCTACAGCCCAGAGCGATGCTCACTCAGCTTTGCCATGAATTCCATCTGCCCAGACACAAACAGGTCCCTCCCCAGGTCCCTGAACAGACACACCTACTGCTGGCAAGGCCAGTGGGCAAAGTCCTCAGCTCGTCTGCTACAGCTGTGTGCTGCACCAAGCTGCACATGGGCCACTTTCCTCCTCGGCTACCTGCATAAAGACTATTAAAATTAACAGAATAATGCATCTAAATCTGCCATTGTTTCCCCTCAACACAGAGGAAGAGCCAAATCATTGCTAACAGGGGCGGCTCAACAAGGTTTTATATCAGCTGGGGAAATGGAGAGGCTGGAAGTTGCATCTCATTCAGAGCAGCTGCACTATCCCATTCAGGGAACTAATTAAACCTCCAGCAGCAGCACTACAGTTATGTTTAAACCTCATTGTTGCCATTATGACCAGCCAGATCAGCCCCTTTCTGCACATACAAATCATCACAAAACCCCCCAAAATGTTCCCCACAGGTGCATCTTTACCATTTCTTACCAGTAACAGGAGTCTGCTTTAGGGTATTTTATAGCAAGAACTGGCCTGACCTTATAAATCATTATCAGCAGAACCATTTTATGCTGCTTCTATAGAAAATTGTTCCGCCCCAAGAGCTGTGCCCCTCCTGCCAACTGCATCAAAGAGAGCAAACATTGCACCGGAGCCAGAATGAGACCCCGTGTGCCTCTATAAAGCTTTTGGAAATTAAAGATCAAATCAAGCTACGGGCAGTGAACCTGCTGGTTTGTCCCTCTCCTTGTAAGAATATTTAACTTTACAGAGTGGTTTTCCACTGGAATGAGAATATTCCGTAAAAAGAGGGTATTGCTGTCTCACAGATGGGGAAACTGAGGCAGCGAGGAGACACCTTTGTCCGGAATCATTCAAGCTGGTCTGTGACAGCCATGAGAACCCATGGCAAAGCAGTGCTCCAGCCACAGGATGCTGCTACCAGATAAAAGCAATTCCACAAAATGTTTAAATTACGTCAGAAACCAGGAAGACAAATAAAACCATCAGGTTTCAATAAAAAAAAAATAAAAATAATAATATTGTACTAAAGTTAGACCTGCCCCATTGGAGACAGATGTGAATTCTTCACATTCTTTCTCCCATTTCCTCATAACAGGAAGGAAAAGCAGATTTTCCTCCTGTGGCTTGTTAGGCTGACCCTGGGTGGAAGTGATGCTTTTTGTTTACAAGCAGGGAAGCAGATCTGCGGGTTCAGTCCTGGGAGCAGAGGAAGCCCAGGCACAGCAACGCCTTGACCTCTGCTACGAGTAAAGCTGAGCAGCTCCGAAAAGCCAAAGGCTTCTTCCCTTTCAGTGTTTGCTGTAAACAGCTCAGTTAGGCATGAAAAACCCTGTGAAAACGAGCCAGTCCTTCCAAATAAGCCTTCTGCTGCAGGATGTTTCACCACCAGCCACGGTACAACTGACCCAGGTAATTAACAGCAAACCTTCTACAGCCAAAACAGCCAGAGAGGAAAACAGATCTATTTGGCAGTGTGGAAAACGGATCTATTTGGCTGAAACACTGCAGGGAGTGAGAGTATGAACCAAAGGATGGATTCTTACTGAGGAGGGAGTCCCATTTTGCTTTTAGCACCTCTGAATGTCTCCCTCCCTCCTGCAAAAAGGTGGTTTTCTCCCCAAATGAGGACGGGAGAGGCAGCTGAGCATCAGTCAGTGCAGGGAGGAGGAGGTGAGCAGGGGCAGGGTTGTCCCCAGGGGTTCACCCGCCCGGCACACACGGCTCCACACCCCCAGCACCACGCCAGGGCTTTAATTTCCTTTCAGTGTACAAAGAGTGGTTCATCCGAGCTTATCTCTTGTGCAGAGCCGCTGCTCTACCAGCAGAGAATCATCTCCAAAGAATGTTTCAGTAATGCTGCCGTGCTGAATTTCAGAGGGACACTTAATCTCGCCTGAGTGGTTCACTAGGGCCAACTTTCTGAGCATGAAATATTTAACTATCCACGGGCCTCCCATGCTATAATGAAGTGACTTCTAACAAGCCTCTGAAATAAATATGTGAAGAGGAAAGTGGGAGCTATTAAATACACAAAACAGGGTAATTACTGTCTTCCTCCCATCCCCACCAGCCCAGGATGCTGCTTATCCTCCCCCCCAGCAGCAGCAGGGACTCAGAAACAAAACATCTCTGAATGTTGGGAGAGTCCTCAGGGGAAGATCTGCAAAGAGGGAGTCCACATAAAGATTTGCAAGGAGCACTTAGCAAACTCTCCCTTATTTTGGGGATGTAAAAACCTAATCTGGTTTGCTTAAAAGAAACCAAGCCCTGTATTTGAGCAACTTCAGAAAACTTTGAAAAGCCTCTCACTACTTGCAATTCTGCTTCTCCCCCCACTCCGTTTATCACTTTAAAGACTTACAAGTGAGCACGTGTCTGTTATTGTGATGTGGGAGTTTCTAAAAGTAGTGAAAGCCCCCCCCAGGGATCCCCAGGAAAAGGCAGCGTGGGAGAGAGGAGCTCACACTGCACAGGCTCAACCTGGCACAGCAGCTCTTAAGCAAGGTCAGCCTTACCTCGTCCCACTCCGAAGCGAAGGACGGGGACTTCTCCAGCCTCTTCTTCCCGGTGCTGCAGTTGGAGAGTGATTCGCTCCGGCTCCCCATGGCATCGTCCTCTGTGGGAGAGCAGGTCAGGAGATCCGAGTCCGATTTGGACAAGCTGCGGCTGAGTTTGAGCTCGGCTTTGGGCTTGTTCCCTGGGTGGGCTCTGCCCACAGCTCTGTCCCCCTCTTCCTCGGCACCGCTGGGGTGCTGGAGCACGTGGGGCGTGACTACAGGCTCAGGATCCGCCCGGGTGACGTGCGTGTGCTGGACGGTGGCGTAGATAACTTTCTGGTTTTGGTCCGGAGAGCTGGTCCGTACTGCTCCAGGGGCAGGTAAGTCAGCATCCTCCAGCTGCATAGCAGGTGGGTGGCTGGGAGCTTCCGTCCCTCCTTTCTCCGTGGAGGAAACCAGCCTGAAAGGGTCCTCGCTTATCTCACAGATCGGGGAAGAACCATGAAGCAACCCTGAAAACTGCTCTGGAACCTGGATGTCCTGGCCGTCGGCAGAGTCCTGGCTGCGGCTGCCACCGCTCCTCCTGTGGTCTTCGGTGAGATGAAAACAAGGAAGGGGGGGAGGAAAGAATTAAAATAATGGAAGAAGCAGCAAAATTCCAGCTCTCCCCCTGCCCTCCCTCAGCGAGGGAGGGAGAGATAAAGAGAGAACAGTTCGGTATTGTTCCGCGTGCTCAACTTGTACCCAAAGTCATGGCATTTATGAAATTCCAAACACTGGCCTGATTTATGCAATCTGGCAGCTCTCCTTGTTGTTTTATTCCTGTTAACACTAACTATCAGGCCTTGCTATATAAGGCTAAGAGAAGTGCTAACTATATCCTGCCGAGAGAGCAAGTGAGGTAGGAGAAGCGGAGACGGAGGCTCCTGGAACATCTGATACATTTCCATAAAGGCCAAAGTGTTATTTAGAGCAGCGCTCCCTGCTCTTGGCACCAGCTGTAGGGTGGGAAAACTGCTGGACTGTAATCAAACCTGCGAGTTCCAAAATCCCTTCCCTAAAAAAAAAATAAGAAAAAAAAGCAAAACCCAAAAAAAAACCAACCCCAACCATGTGCCGCTTTCCTCCCTAGCGGTTTCCGAGTTTAACCTCTCCTCCTTCCTCTGGGGAGAGAAATAAACAGTTTATGCAATAAAAAATTTGGTCAAAAAGTCTCTCTCTCTCTTCCAAGGGAACTGCTGGACACAGAAAGGTCTGATGGACGGAGGCAGTGAGCCGCGCGGGGTACCGGCTGTCCCCGAAACGTGACACTGTCACTCGGCCACTCCTGCCCCCACATCTTTAATATCAGGTACCAGGGCTCTGCATAAATCATGAATAATTGACTGATCCCAATCACCGAGCACGTGCAGACCCAGGGGTGCTCACCTCGGTCACGTCACACACGTGCATTTGAACTGCAAAAGCAAAACTCTCTACAGGTGAGGAGCAGAACTTGTATTGACCGAGGATTCCTGTGCCTGCCCGTAACTGCTCACAAATTTTAATCACTTCCAGGTACGGCTGAAGAAACTCTTCAGTCTGAGAAACAAAACCCGACATTGCAAAGGGACAACGAAGCAAAGCACCCCCATAAGGTGGCTGTGAAAGGTCTGCGGGATGTTTGGGTGTGAGGAGGAAATTGCTCGCTGTGCCGGACAGCAGCTCTCGGCAGCCAAGGCAAAGGAATCCTCATTTGAGCAAGGCAAAGTCCCCTAATGAACTGTACTTATCTGTAACTAAAACCAGCCTATTAACACCACCAGTGAGATCCACTCCTTCCCCCCCAGCATCCTTTCCAGCACTAGGCTCGACCAGATCATTTCCAAACCCTGACACCCATCTGGTTTTGTGGTCTGTCCTCGCACCAGAAATGAGGCAGGAAAGGACTGAATTTCCCATTTATCTCCACTAGATGCTTCAGCTCCCGGGGTCTCGTGTGCCCTGGGTTTGATGAGCGTAGCCAGTCCCTCTCGCAGGCATCTGTTTACTCCACAGAAAAGCTAAAAAAGCCATTTGCTCAGTTGGCAGCTGAGTCAGGAAGAGCCAAAGCCCGAGCGGAGGGGAACTGCCAGGGCAGCGTCGGCAGAGCTCGCTCCTCGCCGGGATCAAGTGATGCGAGGGCTTAATTCATTCTGGATCCTACGAGTTAAAGATTCCAGGACAATGAAGTAGTTGTTGATGATCTTGCCCGGGCACATAAAACCACAAGTTCTGCTGCTGGAGTTAGCCAAGGGGGAGGCACGTCCCCCGCGGGCAGGTGGCGGCTCCAGCATCACTCCCAAGGCAGGCTGGGCAGTGCCAACCCCAGCAGATCTCAAGACCAGACTATGTTCAGCTACTTTGCCTAAAGTTATGAAGTTGTAATGTTGGAGAGAAGCCTTAGAAGAGATCAGACACACTGAATTCACAGGACAGATGGCTATTAATAAGAAAAAGCTACCGACCTGGTGAGAGGGACACAGCGTTGATGGGACAGTCACATCAACCTGATGGGGAGGGAACAACTTCAGCAAAATCAACAGCTTTTCTTCCTACCCTCTTTCCTGCCTTGGAAATAATTTCTTCCATGCCCCAGCTTAACCTTTCCTGACATTTCTGCTGAAGGCAGAGGCGGCTGCTGAAAGTTTACGCCACGTGCTGGAACACTTGGGTCCAGCCAGAACAAAGTGCTCCAAATCCAGCTCCAGAGGCTCACACAAGGGTTCCTTGTTGAGCAGGAATCACAGCCACCCTCCAGCCGATGAAGAAGAACTTCAAAATACAAGGCAGCTGCCAGGGAAGGAAGGGGTGAAGCAAGGACACCACCACTTGCTCAGAAGATGTGAGGAACATCTTGAAGGAGACATTTCAGAGCGTGGAAGAGGCCTGAGCTGGAAGCTGCCAACAGAAGAACCGACATTGGCAGGGAAGAACAATCTCACTCCTTATCAGGAACACAGAGAGCTCCACAGGGGACCCCGGGGTTTCAAGGAATCTTTTTGGGGTTTCAACCTAAAAGTCCCCCAGGATGGCCAGCAGAGTGGCCAGAACAACCACTGGCTGCCTTAGGAATGTGTACCCTTTTGGAGTAGGTTACTGACACGATTCAGTTGATGCACTGATTACTTTTCTCATGGCAAAAAGATGACCACTACTCATTTTTCAAGGGTGCAGTGAATTTGGAGAGGGAAAACTAATCTTTAGGTGCTAGAAAAGCAGAGACCCCAGTTCTATCCATCTGCTGCACTTCAAGGGATTTGAAAACATCCTCCTCCAGTTACACCTTTTAACTCAGAAAGGAAGATGTCCTTAAAAAACTCCCTGAGCTCACTTTACACCCGAGCAGACACCTGACTGATCCCCCATTTCTTCAGCTGACGCCTGCTGCACCCACAGGAGGAACTTCCAACACCCAAGTGGGAACAGGAACCCCTTTCTGAGTCCAGGCTGTCTGCTTCCCAAGTGGGATTCAATTAAGAACTTCCCTGCCAGCAGCCTGACCATCCCAGACACAAAGCACTTCCCTAAACTCTGAGCCCTGAGCTGCAGCCACCCTGCCTCCAGCAGATTTCTTTCCCTATGTATCATGAGCAGGATTTGGTTCATGCCCCTGGATTAGGGGAATGAAGTTGTTATTGCAGCTGCTTTTTGCTCATCAACCTTCAAACTAGCCAGGGTACAGGCCAGTCTCCAGCTTTCACACAGAAAAGGCTTCCCATGCCACACCGTGCCAGCATTTGTCAAGTGAGCAGCATGCAAGCCTGTCTCCTGGAGCACAGAAGGCCAGAGAAGAGAGGGAAGCTGGTCTTTAGGGTGCTAGTTTAGAAGTGCAAAAATAACCTTCATCTGCAGTAAAACTAACCCAAAGGCTTGTTTGCACAGCGAGGTACTATGTGTGAAACCCAGAAATGTACAGTACGCTCCTCTAAGTCTTATTGTCACTTTGGACTGCATTTATCCTCCAGAAGCTACCCGAACTTGAGCTCATTTGTACTCCCTCCCCTTTTAAGAAAGGGCAATAAAACACTGCCTCAGTTGCTTAGAGAGATCACTAATATGATTGCAGAGAAGCTTCTAAGTACATCATGGCAGTAGGAATTCAGGCTTGGACCTGAGACACGGGAAAAGGGTCTGACCTTCAGCCCTGATAAGACCACGGGGCCAGGCAGGCAGTGTTTCTACCCTNTGAACAGTCCCAGCTCTCTCAGCCTGTCCTCATAGGAGAGGTGCTCCATCCGTTTCTGTCCATTCCAACCTTCCTTTGCAATACCCACATGTCCCCATAGGTTCCCCACAGTAATACACACCCCACTGCTGCCCTGTTCCAGTTCCGTGACGAAGTATTTGCTTTAAATCTCTCAGCAGCATGTCTTGTCTTTTATGGTTGGGTCAGGTATCAGGATTATAGCACAACCACACACCCGATGGCACCAGTACAACCATAAAGAACAACTCCAGCAGGAAGAGAGGCAAAAGTAGGGAGTGGGAGCTGGGGTTCCTATCAAAGCAGCACAGCATAACCTGGACAAACAGTAGTTTTCAAAAACCCTCGGAAGGAACCAAAAGTCAGTCCTACCTGCAGCTGGTTACTGAGGATGACTCTGCTGAGAAGCAGGACAAGCATCAAAACTCAGAAGTATTTTCCACATCCAACCTCCACCAGATCTCCCTGAAGGCAGTGGGAGCTGGGCAGTCTCCTCCTGGTCCGTTTGCCACTTCTGGCCTATTTACAAGTCCCTTCAGAAGGTCTGAACGTCCTGACTTCACGCATGCGATTGATTGCACGTAGTTTCCTTACCAAAGGGGATGGGAAAGCATTTGGCTCCAACCCCTTCTGATCCTCTGCCCAAAACATGAGGCCAACTTTTTTCCTAGTGCTCCAGCATGTGACAGCAAACTGCTGTAACCTACACAAAAGGCAACCAAAGCCAGGCGGATAATACCACATTCATCTACTCACTGGATACCAGACAACTTGCAGCAAGAGGAACAAAGGCAGCTATCACAGATGAAAAGCACCATTAAAAACAGAGGGCCTGAAACTCAGCCTTTCAGCTGCCCTGAAAAGCCCTTCTTGATACCCCACCAGAATCACAGTCCTCCTCTCCTGACCAAAGGCTCCTCCAGAACTCATCAAGTAACATCTAGAAGGCCAGGCTCTCAGATCGAGGGCCAACAAGCAATTCCAAGCCAGGCTTCAGCCTTCTCCCTGTCCTGGGATTGAGCTGCTGCCTTCAACGCTCCAGGACCTTTCTGATCTAGAGGTGGAAAAATTCTCCAACACCCCAACTGAGGCTTCAGTCCATCACTCAGCCCTCGTTCAACTTTATGCCAAAACGACTCAGCTACTGCTCAAATGCATCTTCTCCTCCACCCCCATCAGGATAAAACTCTCATTTCATCCTTGCTGCATCTGCTTCCTCATGCCCTTCTGGCTTCTGACCCCAAGTACTGCAAAAGCCGGAAACGTTTCCTTTTGTTCCCAGTGCAATAAAATGGATTTCCAAGCTGATCCACCCTTCCAGAGCAGCCATGAAGCTCCTGTGGAGAAAGACACAACCCTGTGATGCTGTGTCAGAAGGCAAGGATGAGGCACCACAACTGAGAAAACCAGCTGGTACCTCATCTCCTGTCGGGGTTGAGAATCCCCAAGAGGACAAGCAACTGGTGAAAGATGACATGAGGTCTTGTCAAAGCTCAGCTGCTCCTGCAGTGTGAGGAGAGCAGGGACGCTGCCACAGGGAACACTCTGAGATGTTTGGGAAAAGAGCTGGTATCCTCTAGAGAAGGGAGACAAACAATTGCATGCCTTTCTCCAAAGTCCACCATGAAGTGCCATGGCCCTGACAAGCTTAAGAAATGCAAGAAATGAGAAATCCATCAGCTGGGCCCCTTCCCCCAAGGAGCAGCTCTTCTCCTCCACCAGGTGGAAGGTTCCACCACATCAGTCACAGTGCTGATTGCATTCAACAGAGCGCACAAGTCCTGAAAGATGGGAAAGCTCAACTGTATCCCTGGATTTCTCCCACTGCAACAGTGAAAAGGGCTCCAGGTTTGTTACAGTCATAGACTGCAAACCTTGAAATCACACCTATTACCTTTCTAGCTGTGCATTAAAAAACAGGACTCTGCTCTGGATCTTTAATAGGCTGAAGATGCTTCCTGCAACCTCCCCATGAAGTGGGGCTTAGAGAGCCTGTGGTACCCATGTCTTCAGGAGAAGAGATTTGCATCAAGAACAAGCAGATGCATTACTTTGAGATACAGTTTTAATCTGACACATAATTATGACACACCTTCACTCTGATTAATCAAGGCCAGCCTTGGTAGGCAGAGGAAGGCACAGAGCCATCAGGAATAGCTCGCACTTGAATACCCAGCAATAGCTGCCCACTGAAAAGACGGCCTTAAAGCTCCTGGTTTCGGGTTTGATGGCTGTTGCCCAAGGGCTATTCCCGGCTGAGACTGCAAAGCACCAACCTGAAAAGCATCCCAACTTCGCCTCTGGCAGCAAGTGGCTTTGGCAAATCCCAGTGGGAAACCAGTGACCTCTTGTGCCACGCTATACAAGCCAGGAGGGCGGCAGGACTCGAGGAATAAAAGCTATGGCACTCCAAGAAGGGATAAAAAACAGAACAACCCCAGGCCTTACAGGGCAGTCAATGAGGCATCGCATCGAGCCTGTGTTATCCTCTGCTCATCCCCCAAGCGAGATAGTTTCCAGGTTTAGAGTCCCAACTAAACCCTTCCACAAACTCCTGCTCAGGACTTTCAAATAAAGCAAGAGATGTTTTCCCTCTAAACAAATCAGTTGTTGTTGTTGTTCTTGAAGGGAAGCCAAAAAGCCCAGCGATAGCCAAACACAAGAGACAAGGTGTTCCCAGAGCCTTTGTAAAGCAGAGAAGTCCCTGTGGGAGCAGAGGGCTGAGCTCAGTGCTTAACCTGGCTACACGGTGGATTCTCAGTCAGCTCTAGAAAAGGCCTCGCTCTTCACATGTTTGTTTTCCTCCTTTGTTAGTTTACATCTCGAATTAGCCTTAATACACAGCGGGATGCTGATTTTCAAACCAGGATAGCGAGGCAAACCGTCTGCTGACACAAACATGCAATGCCAGCAGGGCTTTGAATTCAGCTGGATGGAGAACAGGGCTCATTCCAACGCTTCCTTTGGCCCCTCTCTCTTGTAACACCACAGCAGAGACTCCCCTGCCCTCATGTTGTCTTGACTGTGCCCAAGATTTGCTTATTTAAGTGAACAGAGTGGGTCCTTGCAATCTCTTAGCTGTCAAAATATCAGAACTGCCCTTCCTCTGTGCACAGGCTGTACAGGAACGTTTAGATTTCTCCTTTATAAAAAAGTGAAGATTACCGGGAAGGAAAACAATTGCACTCCAGACCCCAGCCGCCCCACCCAGCAAAGAGTTTCATTGTTCCAGTTACTCTCTGCCCTCCCTAATTTCCCTTAAACACATCTAAGCAAACGGCTCTGCTTTTTGGATGCTCTCTTACCTTTTGTTTTCCGATCCACCGCAACCGGCTTCTTGGTTTCCGCCGTCAGCAGCAGCTCGTAAGGGTGTTCCTCCTCCTCAGCTCCAGCTCCCTTGCTCTTTCCTCGTGCAACAGAGGCCTAATGAAAAACAGCATCAAAGCCAGGCTATTTATCCCAGCAAGAAAGCACAAGGCCTCTTTATGCCATGGTTTAAGCAAGGAACTGGCAGAGGCGACACCTTCGCTGTGGAGTGGGATCTAAGTGTAACATCCCCCCCCTCACAAACCCTCAAATCCCCTTTATTTTTTAGTATTTAGGGTTGCTGACAGCTTTGTAGCCCCAACTGATTCCCCACACAAGGTCTGCAGACAGCCTGGAGGGGGGGGAAAAGAGCTGAGACCTTTATTCCTGTTCATCCCGACTCAGACTTACTGTTGCTATTGGAATTTGCATTGTCATTCACTATTTAGCTGCTGGCCCTGTCAGGACATGGCTTAAATAAAAGAGAATAAAAAGAAGAAAGCCCAAATTGATTCCACCTTTTCAGAATTCTCAGATCTCCCATTTCTAACCTCAGGATGCTCGGTGTATTTAGGAGTAAGGAGCCCCCAGGCAACCCTGGATAAACTCAGTTTAACCTCGGGATGTGCAGCAGCAGATTGTGCTCATTTAAATCCCAAAAAGCTTCTGATTAGAGCATTTGTAACATTGGCAGAGGCTCCAGCAAGCTGCTCTGGAAAGCCACCATCCATGGGCGGGAATGAGGTCTTGATGCAGGGTCCAAATGAGTCTCGCTGCAGACTCCCACATGTTGGTCCACCTCAACGCCAAGGATGACAGGCATTCCTCATCCTTGGAGAGCCACCAGTGCCATCCCAGTGCAAACAGGGCCAAACTGGGCTTCAAGGCACCCTGCCTGCATGGTCAGCTGCCTTTCAGCACCATCTCCTGGCCAGACCCAAGCAGGTTGATGTAGCCCCATCCCAGGAGCCATGTGCTCCCACAGCCAACTGCAGTGGGGTCAATCCCAAGCCAGAAAGAAAGCAATCCCTACCTGTGCCGAGCCAGGGGAGGGCAGGTCTGAACAAAACATCCCCCCAGGAAGGGCTCCTAAACTGCTCACAGGCTCCCGGAACTGCTGCTGTCTAGACAGCAGACTAAGCACCACCTCACACTGCACAGAACCATCTTGGTTGGAAGGGACCTTCAAGATCATTGAGTCCAACCATTTCTTCCCCAAAATGAAAGCAGCAGAGTTGCTTCAAGGGCAAATAGGTACCTCTTAGACTCATAGTCTGGGTTGGAAGGGAGCTTTAAAGCCCACCCTGTGCCACCCCCTGCCCTGGGCAGGGACACCTCCCACCACACCAGGTTGCTCCAAGCCCCATCCAGCCTGGCCTTGAACCCCTCCAGGGATGGGGCAGCCACAGCTTCTCTGGGCAACCTGTTCCAGTGCCTCACCACCCTCACACCAAAGAAATTCTTCCCCTCAGCTCAGTCTCCTCTCTTTCAGTGCCAAACCCTTCTGCCTCACAACAGACCCCGCTAAAAATGACCTACCCGAGTGCAATCTAGGCAGGACCTCTGGAACCTCAGGGAGTCTTGGAAAGACACTCAGGAGTCAGCAGGACAAGAGGAATCCTGCCTCTGTGTGCTGTTTCTGCACAAGCCCAGCTGGCTTTTAAATCAACCTTCTCAATGGGAGGAAACGGGTCACATCCAGCAAAGAAAGTATTTCTTCTATCTGCTTCAAGCACTAGCCGTCAGGCAGATCTGCTGCTTTTCAGGTGAAGGAGCTCATTATGAGCAAATTAAGGAGGAAAAAAAAAAAAACCCAAACCACCAACTTCTGACCAGATGGTGGCACAAAAACATCAGACCATAACAGCAGGTAACAGGCTCTTAGTAGATACCTTGGAAAAATGCTGCTCAGCAGCAGCCTGGCCGCACAGTTGTAGTCTGGACCTCAGGCCAGGCATTAGCACACTCCCAGGACTCCTGCGGGTGATGAGGACTGTGCTGTCCTCTCTCAAGTGCACTGAAAGCATTTGAAAGCAACTCCCTGGAAGGACACAATTCCCAGCTTTGGCTTTGTAAACTTTTACATGTGCATTTACAGGCCCTGCTTACACCATATATTCTCCATCTCTCATCCTTCCGAGCTTTAAACGGAGTCTCAGGTTCAAATTAGCTCAAAATGAAGACCATCCTTGGCTCTGTAGACTCTGCAACCAGGAGCAACAAAATTTTCCTCCAATCCATCTTTCATATATTTATACATATTGTTTAGCACGTATAAATATTCACTATTAGCAAAGCCCAGAAATAAGATGTCATTAATAACCAGCACACTCTTTAAGGGGTACTCAGTTGGCAGTGGGGGACTCTGAAAGACGACTTAAAGGACAACTCTTCCCAGTTTTCTCTCGTCCCCCACCAGAACCACAGATCAAACTGCTGGAACAAGCCCGGCGCCTTGGCTTTTGTCTGCACTTCCCTTTTGGAGATGAGTAGTAAACAAATGGAAGCAAAGTTTAATTTGACAAGGCGGGCTCTTATTCAGCTGCAAACCCAGAAGGTTTCAGCAGATAGTGAAAGGCGGCACTCGAGCACCTCCAAACAATCAACTCTTCTGCCCGTTTTGTACTAATGTTTTTTCCATGATGAAAGTTGAAAGTTTCTTGTTTATGCACATCTGCTTTGACAGATAGTCCCATCTTGGCAACGGAATAAAAAGAGTTTGGCCCAACCCCAGAACATTCGCTGAGTAACTGCCCCGGCCCTGGTGCCAGAGCAGGTCTGGAGGAGAGGAGATCCGGATGCTGCAACGAGACCTTCACAGCATTCCCTGAGCGTATTCCTGTCCTCGCCTTCCCAACCCAGAGATAAATAAAGGGCAAGAGACAGAAAAGAACTGAGCATCCCAAAATAGAAATCTGGGCTGCGTAANGAGGCTGCCCAGGGAGGGTGTGGAGTCCCCTTCTCTGGAGACCTTCAAGCCCCACCTGGATGCAGCCCTGAGGGATGTGCTCTGGGCAACCCTGCTTTAGCAGGGGAGTGGGACTGGATGATCTCAAGAAGTCCCTTCCCACTCAGACAATTCCCTGATTCCATAAAACAGCAAGTAAAGAAAGAAGAGTCAAACCCAAACCTGCCGTCTGGGTACGTCTCGAAGGTCATTTCCAGGCAGCAACACACACTGTCTGTGAGTTCTATCCATGGAATTGTTTGCAAATCAAGATCTCCCCAGCGAGTCTCTTTGCCTGCAAGTCTATTTGCCAGCAACGTTTCCTTTAATGGATCACATTTCCAAAGCCCTTAGTGGCAGGACAACACAGCAGGTGTTTGATAATTAAATCTGGCCAGATAACTCAGCAGGAGCAGTCAATGCACGTTTCCCTCCCTCGTGTTTATCGTCATGAATGAGTTCTGCTTTCTAATTATGCCCTGACCCGTTGCCCAGCTCTGCTCTGCCCAGGACCGGCCACGAGACCGGGCATCACACGCTGCAAAACTCTCTCTGCTGCTGCTAAAAGGTCAGGCCACAATCCCACATTTCAATTTTACTGTTTATGTGCTGTTTGGAGCTCAACTCTATAAAAAAAAAAAAAAAAAAGCAGCTCCATTAAAGCCAATTATGTTTACTCATGTCTCTCAGAGATTTGACATACTTCAGAAAATCGATAGTATTTATGCTTCGTAGGAACTTCAGCAGATCAACACATTCCATGCAAAGCGTCTGGTGAACCGGAGCCTGCTCCGACAGTGAGGAGGCACATTCCCCACTCGTTTTACATCCACAGAACCATAGAATGGTCAGAGTTGGAAGGGACCTTAAAGATCATC
>VXBW01002429.1:219922-230224 GCA_013400375.1 Thinocorus orbignyianus | reverse complement strand
AAAAAAAAAAAAAGCAGCTCCATTAAAGCCAATTATGTTTACTCATGTCTCTCAGAGATTTGACATACTTCAGAAAATCGACAGTATTTATGCTTCGTAGGAACTTCAGCAGATCAACACNCAGCCCCAATTGTCTCAGCCTGCCTTCATAGGAGACCTACTTCCAACCTACTTCATTTGGAAAAGTATAGAAATCCACAAGATTTAGGTTTGCTTTGAAGATTTTCCTGGGTGCCAGAGGTTGCCAAGACACATTTGTGGTTTCACACTCCCCTACACACAGGTCTCCTGAAGAGCCCTCACATCTCAGGTTCACAGGCAGGGGAATGAAAGTGAGCAACAGGAAGCCCAGAAGCAACAACACAGAACAAAAGAGCTCTGGTTTCATCAAGAAGTAGCTCACATGCATTGACCTCTGCAGGGACAGCTTTAACATACTCTGGGGCCAGATTCTCAGCTGGATTCAAGCCCCCAATCCCTGTTCACGTCAGCAGGACCCACAAGCCCACGCATCCCTCCACAGCTGGAAGCTCAGAAGCAGCAGGAACTAACGGCCCTCTGGGTTTCACTCTCCAGTGAAGATGCATTTGGTGGGATCATTACTAGCAGGCAACGGTCCACATCGCAAGGCGATTCAGAAAAATATCTTCCTAAGGGAATTCTCAGCCAAGAATAGGAAAGTAAGGCTGGAGGTCAACAGTGAGGTGCCCTGGAAGAACCGCACAAAGGAAGTTCCCATGGCGAGTGACAGCAGCAGCGCCGGAGAGAAAGGAAATTTCCCATTCACAACCTGACTCGCCAGGGAATTGGCTCCTCCCAAATCATTAAAATTGTTCTTTAAGCCACACTGCCATAAAACACCCCGGGATCAAGTCTCACGTACCTCAGAGGCAGCACCATGACCTATCTTCTTCTCCATGTGCTGCTCCTCCTCTTCATCGGGTGGTGGCTTGGCAGGCGGGGGTGGACGCTCTCTCTGCAGTTGAGAAGACCACTGTCAACTGTGTTGTGTTAAACCACGTCCCCTCCTGCTCCCACCAGCACTACATCCACGCTGCTGTGAACACAGCACGGTAAGGACCTCCCCAAATTACTCTGGGTGGAGGAAAAGTTCAATCCTAACAGTTCAGAGCTGCACGATTATTGGTGCTTTTCCTCCTCACAGAACGACAGCACAGCAGGGGCTGGAAGGGACCTCTGGAGATCATCTAGTCCAACCCCCTGCCAAAGCAGGTCCATCCAGAGCTCTGCCACCCTCAAAGTGAAGAAGTTCCTCCTCATGATCAGATGGAACTTCTTACGTTCAAGTTTGTGCCCGTTCCCTCTTGTCCTGTCACCAGTCACTGTCCTCCTCCCTCTCCTCTCCAGCAGGACAACTTGGGAGAGCCCCTTCTGCAGACTGACCCTACTGCAGCCCTGTGGGTGGATAACACTGACTACCCTGCTCTGCTCGGCAGCAGTGACACTGCTCGAGGTCAGCTCAGACCCACCTGAGCACCAACTGTGCTCTCAGGAGAATAAAACTGCTCAGGTGGAAGGTGCTGGGTGCACAGGCTTCTTGCTTCACTACTTAAACCAGTTTGTTCAGATCCAGACTGGAAATCTCAGTGGGACAGAGTGAAGGTCAGTAGCGAACTCATGCAGATGGGGAAAAAGGGAAGACTCATCATGTAACAAAACAGTAACAGGATTGCAGAGGCACCTTTTGTAGTGAAAAACCCTAGAGATCGAGAGACAATGCCGCACTGAATTCCTTGGGCAGCTCAAGATCGCCTGTGGGCAGCAAGAGTTGCTGCCTGTCCGGCTGCAGAGGGAAATGCATCCCCAGGTCATCTCCTGCCCAGCAACAGCTCCATCTAATGGCCCAGGGAAAGACGGCAGAGGTGATGAGCTCGCTCCAAAAAACTCCAGCAAGTTCCTGGAGCTCGTCCCTCTTCCTTCTCCCTTTCCACCGCAGTGCAGCCTCTCATCTTTCTTATTTGTGACAGAGCTGAGCTTATTTCACATCAGACACTACTAATACAGGACACTGCACAGCTAGATATAGGCCACCAAGACTAAGCTAGCAACAGGACTGAGTGCATCTCGTGCTGTGAACCCTAAAGGTGCACTCCTGAGACCCCACCTGGAGCACTGTGTCCAGCTCTGGAGTCCTCAACACAGAAAGGACATGGACCTGATGGAACGGGTCCAGTGGAGGGCCACCAAGATGCTCAGAGGGCTGGAGCACCTCTGCTGTGAGGACAGGCTGAGAGAGCTGGGGCTGTTCAGCCTGGAGAAGAGAAGGCTCCGGGAAGACCTTGGAGCAGCCTTCCGGGATCTGAAGGGAGCTCCAGGAGAGCTGGAGAGGGACTCTTGGTCAGGGAGGGGAGGGACAGGACAAGGGGGAAGGGTTTTAAATTGGAAGAGGGGAGATAGAGATGAGATATTAGGAAGAATTTCTTCGGTGTGAGGGTGGTGAGACCCTGGCCCAGGTTGCCCAGAGAAGCTGTGGCTGCCCCATCCCTGGAGGGGTTCAAGGCCAGGCTGGATGGGGCTTGGAGCACCCTGGTGTGGTGGAAGGTGTCCCTGCCCAGGGCAGGGGGTTTGGAACTGAATGATCTTTAAGGTCCCTTTCAACTCTGACCATTGTACAATTCTAAAGAGAGATCTGGTTGAAACCCCAGTCTTCTAAAGCTTTTGTCTCACTTTACTACATTCGCTTACAGTTCAGGGAAAAGGATGCACCTCTCTGCAGAGCAGCATGGTGATGGGACCACCAGCAGTTCATTGCAGCTTCACCCTTTGTCCAAAACTACATCCATGGAGCAGGGCTTCATAAAAGCACCCGAAAACAAACCCAGAAGCCAAGACAGCAACACTGCGAGACCAGCACCCCATCTGCCCCACAGTTAGGTGGGAGATTGCTAAGGGAGCAGCAGATGAAACTAACAGAAGGAGCTGAAGACTTCTCTGGAGACAGTTCCAGGAGCTTTGCAAGGCCTTGTAAAGCCTCGAGTACCCTCTACAGACCTCTGCAAGTAATACACAAAAAGCGTTTCTGCTGCCAACTAGTTTCCAAAAGAATACTCTTACAGATAATTTCTTGGGCAGAGCATGGAGCAAGAGAGATAAGAAAAAGGCTCCACATGCAAACTTCCCTTTTTTTTTTTTCTAGAGAAGTTAGCCCTTCAGCCAAAGCCAGTGTCCTGACAAATCAAAACTCAGAGGGACCAGATTCAGCTGCCAGAAAACAGCAGCACCAGGTAAAAACCTGGCATGTAGAAGCAACTACTGGTGGGTAATGTGACAGCAGGCATGAGAAGGGGCCAGTGAAAAGGAGCGGTACCCACCTGCTCTAATCAGTGTCAGGAAGAGATTAAAGATCTCCTCAAGCTGAGGGATCAGCAGCAAAAATCACAAAAACGGAGGTAAATTACCCATCACAGAATGGTCAGAGTTGGAAAGGACCTTAAAGATCATCCAGTTCCAACCCCCCTGCCATGGGCAGGGACACCTCCCACCACACCAGGTTGCTCCAAGCCCCATCAAGCCTGGCCCTGAACCCCTCCAGAGACGGGGAAGTTCCTTCTAAGGCAAGAGCCTTCTAAGGCAAGCAGGGATGAACACAGCGAGCTACGTACAGGCCTGACTCCCACTGCTTTGGGACCCGTCGATTCCCCTTCCTTGTTGACAGAATCCCGATCGGAAGACCTCCCGCTGGCGAGGCTGTCCAGGGAGTGGCAGGACGTCGCGTTGTACAAAGCTTCATAGGGGCTCTCCTCTTCTGGGTTCACATCAAAATCGAGGATCAGCTCCGTAACTGCTTTCTCCACGTCACCTGGGAGAGGGAGAGACACACAAACACATCACTCAGGGATTCTGTCCTCACAGAAAGACGAGTGTCAGTGCCTGCCCTGCTCCCTGGAAGCCTACCCTGAGATATCCGGCACACGGGATCGGTGGCTGCAACAAGTGGGGCTGGAACACTCTTCTCTGCAGCTTTGGCACTTTTCTTCCCAATCGTGTAATCTGCAACAAGGTGGGGCAACAAGGTTTATGTCAATCTAGTTTGTTGGTTTTTTTTTTCCCCAGTCACTCCAGCATATGTGGCTTTCCATCCAGGAGGGAGGAAGCACACTGCCAGCTTATTAAATTTCCTATAAAAATAATAATAACCAAAGTAACATTATTAAAACTTGCAGCTCAGATACCCAAAATAGAAGCAGACAGCCTCTTTAATCACACGCCCAAGGTTAAGGCTGGTTCTTTGAACTTTTATAGAGTCTTTAATCAGAAAGCTGCAAAGCTCCTGGACGGCCACGACGTCACGGAGCAGATTACTTCATGCCTCAGACACAAGTTACATCACTAACCAGAGAGGGAGTCTGGTCTGATGAGAAGGGAGGGAAGAGAAACTGATTCCAGCTGCGGTCCCCTAACCACGGGGTAGGGCCAGGAACACCAAGCTCACACAAATAAAGCCAGACAGAAACTCACAGGAGCAAACCATCAGCATTTACCTGCAAGAACTTTAGTTTTAAAGCTCATTCGAGCCTTCAGTTTCAGAACAGAGGTAATACTTACCCGCCTCACAGGCAAAGCTTAATTAAAAGTCTGCAAAGTGCCTTTGAACCTGTAAAGCCCTCAAATGCTAAGCATGAATAATGCACACCAGTTGCCTACGCTTCTGATCTCCCTCCCCACAGCTGAGAGGAAATTGAGACAGCGTAATTACAAGGTATGAATTTAGCTAAGATGCCACATTTCATCGCCTGCCTTGGGCAGACACAATGGGCCAAGCTCCTTTCTAAACCACAAGCAATCAAGGCCTTTTCTGTAAATCTCATCTGCAAAACCCATGCCTGAGCTTCACAATGAAGTGAGGGGCAAGGTGGAAGATCCGTGGGATGACTATTTGCCTACAGAGGCACATAAAGGAGAGTTAATCCAAACCCATTTCTAAAGCTGTTACTTTGCATTCGGCAAGCAGATTTAGGCTACCCTTAATTTTAATTAACTTCTAAAGTGAGTTAAACAAAGCTCAATTAAGCCCATTTAAACAGTAAAAGTCACGCCACACTCCTCCAGCAAAGGGAGCTAATCCCCTCAAATCCCTCCCCACCTCAGGTGCCCCCCTGCAAATGTTCAGTCTGGAGACAGTTCACCCAAGATTTAAGCATCATTCCTGCCAACACCTGCAGAATTCTTATCGAGGGAGCCAATCTGAAGCTGTTTTGCTTTCAGCACTTTCCAGGACTAGAGAACAAAACCCACTGGCCTGATTATCACCCCAGAATTTTCCCTCCTGCCCCGACACAGAGCACCCACCTTCGATGAGAGCTGCGATGTGTTGGCTTTTCTGAGAAGGAAGCTCCCGCACGATATCCAGAGCTGTCAGGCCCCTGTTATCCTTTATGTTCACATCAATACCTGCAGCAAGAGGTGCAAGAAGGCAAAAGAGAGAATGTTTTTGAACTATGTGCAAATCCAGGTCTTTCAGCAAGTCAGATCTTCGTCATCATCATCACTGGGGGACCAAAAAACCCTCTAGCGAGGCAGACCTAGAGTCAAACATGCAGAGATAACCTCTCCTACAACGCTCTCCGAGGAGCTTTCAGAGCTGGTTGGTTGCTGCCACTCTAAAGGGGGTTCCCCAAGTTCTGGGTGAAGGAATCCCGAGGTCATTGCTTCAAAAGGGGATCATTCTCTCACCTGCAGCCAGCAATATTTGTACCACATCTGTCTTGCCAAACAAAGCAGCTTCGTGCAAAGCACTGCCTTTTTCAGTCTGCAAATTAAATGGAAAAACAGCATGAAGCCAGGGAGAGGGGAGTGGGGATGGAGGCACGTCTGAGAAGGTTACAGAAGCAATCAATACATAGCATGACATACTAAGTGGGGGCAACAATATCTACAACTGCAGACAGACTGTTGATATCATCTCAAAGCTGAGAACGTGGGATGGAGATGGGGTGGTCTCTGAAGAGAGACACACGGGCCCAGGACAGAGACCAAGAAAGGACTTTCCTCAGCTTAGCGAGGGATCCTGTCCTGAAAAGGAGAGACAAGACCACCACACACAAGCCACTGCTGTGCAAACAGCGTATTCACAAGCGGTTTGATAGGAAGAGACACAGTTTGCCTCCATCACTATCAAGAGCTCACAGAACTGCGGGGCAGAATAGCTCAGGCAAAAGGGCTTTTCTTTCTCCTCCTCTTTTTTCCTCCCTCACTATATGTCTGGGGTGTTTTTGTCCCACTAACAAGCAGGCATGAAGCGTGCACAGCACCAGAGTTCCTCCAAGCAGCTTCTCAGAGCAACCAAGAGCTGAACAAACAGCCCAGAGGGAAAACAAAGCTATCGCTCAGCTTCCATAAGCGATCCCTGAGGCTTAGGTGGAGCTCCTGGAGTTCTCCATCCCCCAGTGATCATCCTTCCACACGCAGACACAAAATACCTGATAGTTGCTGTCCATCCCAGCATCCAGGAGGACGTGGACCACTGTTTTGTGCCCATTCCTAGCCGCCAAGTGCAGGGGGGTGTGTTTCTTGGTGTTGCAGCTTAAGAGGTTGGGGTGAGCGTTCAAGAGCATCTTCACGACTTCCAGCCTCCCGTAGAGCGCGGCCAGGTCCAGAGGGGTCTCAAACTTGTTGTTGCGCATGGTGGGGTCGGTCAGTTCCTCCAGCAGGACCTTCACCACCTCGGTGTGGCCATACTGGGCGGCGCAGTGCAGCGCCGTCTCGTTGTCGTTGTTCTGGGGAAGGGGGTGAGAAATGCCAGGGTGTCAGAACAGGGGGGGAAAACAGAGCTGCTCCGAGCTTCACTCAAACTATTGAAGTTTAAATGCAAAAATAAGACCCAAAAAAGCAGTCGGGAAGCAGAGAGCTCCGTTTGAAATGGAGCCTGGAGCAAGGTTTTCATCATTTCACCAGTCGTGTACTGGGCACAGACACCCCCTCGTGAACTCAGCAACAGACCCACCCAGAAAAAGCTTCAAAAACATAGAGAACAATAAGCTTGACTCAGATATGGGAAATAAGTGCTCTATGTGGAATACTCTGTTTTCAAAGCACTGAAATTTAAGGGATACAGCTCATCTGGATTCCCGTTAATCCTGCGAGTACCTGGGGAAGGCAGTCTGGTACTAATGAGCAGCATCCCACACTTGGGGATGCCCCAAAAATAAAAGGCTGCAAGATCCCGTAGGCAAATCGCAGCACGAATTCTATCTGCTGGAGCTTTATCGTCATCATTTTAGATTTAAACTTCAATTGTTTCAAAATCCTGCTCGTCCTGATCATAACAGTCATTCCACCCTCGCCATTCCGAAGCTCGCCAGCCGCCCAGTTGAGAGAAAGGGTGCATGAAGTGCCCGTGCAGCTCATGAGTTAGAAAGCAGTGCAATCAGATCACTCCACTGACAAGCCCTTGTAGCCAAGGTCTCAGGTCAACTGAGGGAAGAGCTGTCCAAGCGACAAGAGAACATCTCCACAGCGAAAGCCAGACCCAATGAACACGTGCAGCATCTGCCAGGCTTAAAAACAACACAAATTCAGTGGAAAAGACAAGCAACTGAATACATCGCACTTGCAGGTGCAAAATAGGAACCCTGCAGATTTAAAAGAGCTTTTTTCTAAAAGTAAATTCACCCCAAGTTCCCAGTTTTATTCCTGTGTGTTAGACACAGGGGGGTTTCTGTTAAAATACTTTAGAAACAAATCCTTATCTAACAATTTGACCCAAAAATCTTTAGTACAAACTGTCACTCAAAGTTTAACTGAAAAAATCATCATTGAATTTGGCATTTTTGGAACAGTTTCCGTTTAAAAATAATTCCCAGAAAATGTAGTGGTCTTGAGCGAGTTTGAAGTACTACCTTAGAAACTCAATTTGATCAAAACACCTTCCTTTTCGCTTTGAGAATACGTAATTTTTTTGGATACTGGCTTGTAGAAGCAGTCAATATTTTGCACCACTTCACAACCACGCTGCAGAACTTGCTCTGTTGTCCGGGCACTTTAATCCTATTAAGGTGTTAAGTCATTCCAGGGATGGCAGGAGCCATGCATGCACACTCCCCTGTGTTTTCATCCGGGATTTGCATCATTTTCCAGCCACGTGAAAAGCATAAGGGAAGCCAGGAGCCCCGGAGAGGCTCTGCACCTCCCACTATTATAGAAGCAAAGACTAAAGGAGGCAAGAAGCAGCACCAGGCACATGCAGGAGGGAGAGGTTTCAGAAGGTAAGGAAAGCACAGTGTCACTGTTAGCACCAAAACCCAAACAACAAGCTCTACACTGAAGTGGCAGAGGCAGCCATGGTGAAGGAAGGCACATACAAGTGGACAGAAGTTACTGGAGAATAAAGAAGTCTGTACATAAAATACAGATATGGAGTGTGGAGGGGAGAGAAGAGAGAACTACAGAGATTTACACCTATCCAGCAGCTTTAGCTGCTGGTCTCGAGGCATTTAAAAGGTTGGTAAATGGAATTATCCTCCTTTGAGAGGGAAGGGAACGTGGGTACTGGGGAGCCCGTGGGGGAGCAGACCCAGGCCCCCACACCAGGGAAGCTCCCAGCCAGTTTTGGCAGGAGCCAGTATCTCCCATCCCACTGGAGCCACTGGGATCTGTCACCCAGGGCTCACGCCACACTAGCCCTGGCTACAGGGACTTCCACTGCCTGACCATCCCTCTCTCATCCCTTCCCGGCACAGAGACCACATCCCTCAAGGAGGCTTTTGAGCAAACCCCAAAGACCTGCCTGACAGCTCAGAAAGGGGCCCACAACATCCTTTAAGAACATAATTGTGGAAGAATTCCCTCATCTTCACTGCAATTTAGTGTCATATTCCTTAAGCTGGTCAGGACTCTGATGCTTGGGATCACATCTCCAGATTTTCCTCCTGCAGGTGGTAAAACTCCCCGGAATCATTACAGTGAGTCTCTCCCCATCGCAGACTGTGTACTGGAAATTCCCACTATTGCATAAGTCTTTATTCCCCCTGTTTTGGGAAAGTTTGGGACTGCCAAAACACTAGAGACATCCCAGATAAAGGGAGCCTGCCTCCCTTCCCCACGTCACCGCTCCAAGCACAAATCAGAGAGGAGCCTGAACAGGAGTACTCAGACACACATATTTCTTGGAGATGGAAAAAAAAAAATAAAAAAAATTCCTTTCCAGCAGCCAGAAGGCACACAGGTTCAATAAAAAAATAGAGCACTCATCAGGGCCCAGGGGCTGCATTCCTGCAGGAATCCCAGCATTCCCCCAGTTCACAGCTGGGAGAGAGAAACTGGGCTTGTGGGATGCCCATCTGCCCACAAACAGGAATGCCAGCAGAAATGCCTCTGCTTTCGTATGGTCTCCATCCAATTTCTCAAGCCCTGGTACGTGCATACCACAGACCACAGCCCTTATGCCCCTCCACCAGAAACTACAGTGGTGAATCTACGACCCCTTGAAGTCCATCTGCCCGCAACCCCATCCCTAACACACCAGGACAGAGCTTCCACTGAATAAAGGAAGATCTGGTTTAAACAAGGGCAAGTTTTCTTACTTTCTAACCTGCAAAGATCTGGATGGTTGAATAAGCTGCCAAAAGAGACTCTTGAGACTCAAAAGCTGTCCCTCTCTGAGGATTCTGAGAAGCTACCAGACCACCACAGGTCCAGAATGGCTTAGGTGGACCTGCTTTGGGGTTGGGCAAAGAGGCTACGTGACCCTTCGGTCCCATCCAACCTACTTCTAAGATTCCTTTGGAAGATTTTTGTCTAACAGAGACTTGTCCTATCAAAAAGCTGCTGTTTTGCTGCTCCAGTGCCATGTCTGATCCTCAAGCACAGAATAGGGATGTCCCACCACCACGCGCTCCACAAGGTTTCGGTTAAAGCCAGGCCAAAATGAAAGGCAAAAAAAATACACCAAGCAAAATCCAAACCCCACCAGGAGGTGACAGCCAAGGCACACCAGGACCTTGGGCACAGAGCAGGCCAGGAGAGCTGGTTGGAGCAGCCTGGTCCACACCATCTCCTCCCTCCTTCTGCAGCACTCCATCTCCATCCCAGCACTGCCAGAAGCAAAGTAAGGATGAACAGGCCTCCTCCTTTCCTTCCTACAGGTGCCCAGCAATGCCAAACAGTTCAGAAAAACACAGAAAAATGACGCCCATATGTCCAACAAGCTTTCAGGAGCTCTGTGGGTAGGTTTGCTGCCCGGTTTCATCCACAGACTCCAGATGGTCGGCTTCTACTTTTCTCAGCAGCCCATTTATAGCGCTTTAAACCCAATCTGCAGGATTCATTTGCTTCCAATTACAA
>VXBW01002429.1:205396-219895 GCA_013400375.1 Thinocorus orbignyianus | reverse complement strand
AAGGTAGTTTGTGCAGAGCACAAACCTGAGCTACGTGACAGCTTTGTCTGCTTTGGCTGTGCTGGTTCCTTCATACTAATGACCACATTCAAGGCAGCAGGAGTTACTGAAGCAAAGCTGCTGTTCCACCTCTTCACTTGGCTGCTGTCATTCGCTTTTCCGAAGTCCTTCAGGACCACAACAGACACTGCAGGGACCCCTTACTGCTGAAACCTCAAGATATTGAAAAGGAAGGGACATAAAAAGAAGCTGTTCCCATGTGTTTTTCCAAGACTCCCTGAGACTCCAGAGGCCCTGTCTAGATTGCGCTCGGGTGGGTAATTTTTAGTGGGGCCTGTTGAGACAGGGAATGATTTGACACTGAAAGAGAGGAGATGGAGCTGAGATGTGGGGAAGAACTTCTTTGGTGTGAGTGTGGTGAGACCCTGGCCCAGGTTGCCCAGAGAAGCTGTGGCTGCCCCATCCCTGGAGGGGTTCAAGGCCAGGCTGGATGGGGCTTGGAGCAACCTGGTGTGGTGGGGGGTGTCCCTCCCACCTGCAGCCAGGCTAGAGAGAAAGCACCAAGGTTTGCAGGAAGGTATGATTCCACACACTCTTCATCAAATCTGGTGGAAAACTGGTGAGAACTATGAACCCAACAGGTTGCTTATAAGCCACATCTCTCTCCTAAAAACTGAGGCAGAGTTCAAAAACTCCAGCCTTGCTCTCAAGTGCACTACAGCCACCTTGAAAATTGAACCGAGGGGTTAGAAGTAACACACTTGTCAAAAATATAAACCCCAAAATATAACACTTCATACACAAAAATCCACAAGAAATTGAGCTCACTGTATCTTTCAGCTTCCTATTCCTTCTTCCTTCATCATTTTAATGCTGGAGTATGTGAGCTTTTACTCTGTTATTGACAATGCTTTCAGAAAGCTGCTTCCTAGGCAACTGAACTGCTTGATTACTGTTTCCACAGAAGACACTGATTCCTGTAAAATTCCCCTCTTTTTTTTTTTTGTAAAAATCACCTACACAGCTGAGCTTTACATAAATCTATTTGTGCCTAAAGCCATATGAACAGGGGTATTTCCTGAAACAGAAGTCTACAAAAACAAACGTTAACTCCCAGCGGTCAGCAAGCTCAGGAATTCTCAACATGTGTTTTTAAAGGTACTGCAGATCAAGCAGAGGGAAAGTTTCAACTGAACTTGGAGAGACAGAAATCTACCACGGGTGGCTGGATCCAAAATAACTGGCTGGAAGCAGCTGAGGCCAAGAGCAGAGGTATCTCATGATAAATCAGCAGATGATTCTGCCACCATAAAATGAAAAAATAGTGTTTGAGAAAACACCACCAGGAGCTTCCTTATCTGTTTCCTCGATTGCTCAGCACTCCAAGTGCTGGTGTCATGCCTTTTTGTAGCTCAAGAGCACCTAAAAGCAAGAGAGGAGCGAAACAGGCAAAAGAACAGGAACAGACAAGGGCTGAAGGGTCAGACAACACAGACTTAACAGCAAAAAAGAGAGACTGAGGCAATAAGCAGGACATGGAGGACTTGGGAAGGGAGGTGTGAACCTCACTGCCTTCCCTTCTGCTCACCACCACCAAGAGTATTAACTGTCCACTCAAACAACAAATACATTACATGTTTAAGAGGAGAAAAGGCATGAAAATTCACTCCAAACAGCCCACAGAGAAAAAGGCATCCATGTTTAAGCAGGAAAAACTCCCAAAATTTCCTTCTCTTTGCATTTATCAGCAACATTAGCACATGAAACAAAACCTAAAGCATTTTAATGGAAATAACGTTACCTTTTGGAAGTCATCCAGCCAAATCAAGCAAACTGACCATCACCGTGAGTCCTACAAGGCTAAGCAAGGAAGGAGCCCCCAGGTAAGGAAGGAAAAGCTTCCCTTTAAATTATGTTTCTATAACTGCTTTGAAGAAAGAAACCCACAGTAAATAAACGAGTTGCACTTTCCTTTTCCCCAAGCAGCTGCAAACCCAGCAGGTATGATTGCACCTGGAAGCACACGAGTGCAGCTTGGAGTAATGATGCAGTGAAATGCTGACAGCAAAGTACACACCTTGGCATTGATATATGGGTCAAAGGGGCCGTACTTTTTGAGTTCTTTGATCTCAAGAGCATTCTACAAAAAGGAAGAGGAGAAAAAAAAAAAAAGAAAAAAAAGAAAAAATGTGATAATGAAATGGGTGAGATAAAGCAACAAAGCAATGGGTGATTCCCAAGGGGTGGAAATGACAGAACACAGCGGCTCGTTCCAGTCAAAGCCATTCCCAGCAGAAGCCGTTCCAGCTGCGGTTCCTGTAACCTGAACCACTCTCCCTTCCATTTACAAGGCTCCAAACACCCACCAGCAGGGGCTAATTCAGCTGACTTTTCTCATTTAAAAAGGCTAGTCCTACTAAACAGATGTTAACGAAACATTACCTGGAAGGATTACATTAAAGTTTTTAATCATTTGTAAAGGTTTGCTCTGTCCCTGTCCTGCTCGGGGCAGGACAGTTTACACTTGGGGCTCTCGGTCAATTCTTATCAGGTTGATTGTAAACAGGTAAATGCACTTCTCCAATTGTTTGCAACAGACTGAGTGCCTGGAGCTCTGCCTGAAGACGTTATTAACCACAGCCCCAAACTGGAAAACTACCAAAGACATTAAAACACACACTTTTAGATCTTTCTGCTCAGTTGAGGAGTGGTAGTGAATAGCATTCCCACCATATTTTTCATTTTGTGATGCTTTAGAAGCAGACCTCTAGCCTTAGAGCAACCCGGGGCATCATCAGCTGCCTTACAATGAGGAACAGCAAACTTAAGTGGGGCACTTTGATCCTCACAAAGCCTGGCTGGAAGTAGGGTTAGAACTCCTAAGCCCAACTCTGGAGGGAGTTTGCTCCTCAGCTTCTGGACAGTACACACCAGAGCAGATCAAAATTAATCAGCAGCAACTCACAGCTCCCGACTGCTCATCTTGACTTTGACAGATTTTGTTGAACTCGAGCCACGAGGATCTGACCGACTTGAGAATTAACTTTGGTGTGAATATACTTTTTTTAGCCTTGTGGTACAAAGGCAGACAAACCTACATCGGTTTACTCCTCCTAGATAAAAACCCAGATGGTTTACAAATTGATTTGCAGGGACATTTGATATTCCTGCCTGAGGGACAGGACACTCAAGAGCTATTGGAGCTTTAACCACCCGATGTGGATGTGTTACTGCCCAGCTGCCCAAGAGCACCCAGCCTCAACTGCTGCGTTAACTCTGCCCAGCTGGCCTCACTCACTAAACCTGTTCCCTTACCAAAAACTCTTGAAAAACAAGTAATATTTGGGTCTTCCAGCAGTGGCAGAAGTTCCTGGGAATTGTAAGATATCTGCTGACTTCAAGAGGGACATTACAAGGGAGCCAGCCCTCGAAGGGGGACACAGCAGTCCCTGTATAGAATTGCTGCCTCAAAACCCAATCCCTCCGCACTCTACTGTCAAAAAAAACATCCACTTGACAAAGGCAAGAAATCCAGAGTTATTTTTTTTCTTGCCTGATTGAGAAAATAATTCTTTAATATTAAGCTGGGGATTTATCTGGGGGCAAGCAGAGTTAAAATGATCTTAGAACTTATAAATTAGTTAACTGGAGCAAGTGCTAGAGACAAGCCAGAAGAGTAGCTAAGAGAGCACGGGCAAAAAGCCGCTTGGATTAGTTCCCAAAGAAGGGAGCCAACGTGTCCTTTCACAGAACTAGAAACCTTCTCAGCTATCCAGCAACCGAGAGTTAAAACTAAGGGTTAGTTTTAGAAGCCCAGTATGAAAGCAGGAGGCCACCACTAGGTGTTGAGTGGTTCTTATATTTATGTATCTCCCTATAAACACAGATACCTTGGTTACTCAACCCCTAAGAACTGGAGGTATTTGCTTTAGGCACTGGTCCTTCTTATCCCACTAACAAGCAGGACTTTACAACAATTGCTACTACTCTGGGAAGGGGCAGGAGCCAGCTGAAATAGTCTCTTGCCATCTGAGGGAAGTGATTCAATGATATATTAGAGAAAAATGGGCAGACCTGCTCATTCACTTTTGTATGTGAAGGTCCCTGGTGGATGAGGAGCTTCACTATGTCGGCGTCTCCTTTCCAAGCTGCCAGGTGAAGAGGGTAACAGCCTTTACAGTCTGCTACGTTGGTCAGCGCGTCGTTCCTCAGCAGAACTTCCACCACATCCCTGCAAGAGAAACAAACTTGAGTCCACACCATATTCAGGCCTTGTTTCACAGCTTATGTTCTGCAGGAAGCGTTTACAAAAAAGCTAAGCTGGAAAGGAGTTATTTCAGAGAGCCTCCTGAAATGTGATTTTAAAGTGTTCCTATTAAACTCTGCCTAGGGGCAAAAGAAAAAAACAAGCAAGGGAGCTGGGATGGGCTCAGGAAAGCTCTATGTTCTCTCCAAACTACTGGAGCTGAACAGGGACTGAAGTCACTCACAGGCCACTCTGGTGAATGGCACCAGGATAATGAAGAGATGAACGAAGATTTTAACTCTATTCAGTTTCTCAGTCTCTCCAGTAGCAATGAACAATACCAGATTTATCACAGTGAAGACTAGAATAATTTTAAAATGTAATATGCACCAAAGCAAATATTGGGTGGTACAGGCACAGCAACACATGGAACACCAGACAGGCTGCAGGAGGCTGTTACAGGAGACCTTCCGTAAGCTGCTTTATCTTATCTACATTGTGTATAAAAAGGTGGTTGAAAAGGGTGGGTGTCAGGAGGATGGAGCCAGGCTTTTTTCAGCGGTGCCCAGTAACAGGACAAGAGGGAACGGGCACAGATTTGGACATAAGAAGTTCCGTCTAAACATGAGGAGGAACTTTTTCCCTGTGAGGGTGGCAGAGCCCTAGAAGAGGCTGCCCAGAGAGGTGGCGGAGTCTCTGTCTCTGGAGACATTCAAAACCCACCTGGACACGTTCCTGTGGGACCTGCTCTGGGTGGACCTGCTTTGGCAGGGGGTTGGACTGGATAATCTCCAGAGGGCCCTTCCAACCCCATATCATTCCAAGATTCTGAAAAAGCCTGAGTGTTTGGCCAAATTTTGGAAGAGGTGAGTGACCATACTGTGCAGCAGCCAGTGCCTCTACAGCTTCACCGCACTGATGTTCTTCTCTTTTTGTCCTGAAGATGGTGTAGCGTTGCACCATCGCCACGTTTTCAGTGCTGGTGAATGAAATGCACAGATACTGTAGCTTGTGAAGCACACAGTTACCCCCTGTGACCGAAAGCATTGTAAGAGGACTCACTTATGGCCATTCAAAGCAGCGTGGTGCAGGGGAGTATATCCAGTACTGTCAACGCAGTTCACGTTTGGCCCCCTCCAGATGCTGCAAGACAGAAAACGGACAGGGAACACTTAGGCATACACCAAACAGACGGATAGGGGGCAAGGACAAGTCCCAGGAGAGTTCTTACATCGAGCTAGTCATCTGGAGGCAAACCAGTGGCCAGCCAGCTGGGTTTAAGAGCAGTAATACAGAGGAGAGACGGTACAGCACTGCATGGAGCAGAGGGGTTAGTGTCACAAAACACACAGGGATCCACCACTCGATGCTCTATCAGACCATCCGGGTTATAAATCAGAGCTCTCACACTACCACACACTTCAGCCATCCATGTGGATGCCAAGAAGCATCTTCAGAGGAACATGTGTCTGCTAAAGTTAACCACAAGAGACAGGAAAGCATCGACCCACTGCTCATTCACACCCCGCTGAAGAATTTTGATGGGTCTGGGAAACTCTCTTCCCTCCGCGGCAAGAGTCACCAGGGCTGTAAGTCAAAGGCTGTGGGATACAGAGCCTGCCCCTGGTCACCAGCATTATTCCACACCAACTTCTTGCTGTCCAAAAACCACTTCCATCTGACAGCTGCTGGCAGTCCATAGGAAAGAGTAGGTGGTCTCCAAGCGCTTCTGAGAATATTGCTAACTTCCCTCCCTTGTTCAGAAGTCAAACGCCAAGGATTTAAGGATTAACCCTGTAGAGGATTAATCCTCCCTCCAAGCCCTGCAAGGTGTCCTACTTAAAACAGTGGAGAAAGGCATGTGTAAGAAGCTGGCACCGCTCTCCAGCTCGCCGTCACAGCAGCGAGGTTTCTACTGCTGCCCCTCACCAGTGCCACCCAGAACAGGCACATGACCTCAGAGCAGTACGTTCTTATAAGCAAACTGAAATTGTTCAGCTTTCCTGAAGTCAGTCCTCCCTGTTACAACCCATCACTCCTTGGATGTTGCCCTGCTTTAAACTTAATACCTTCAAACATCATACATGATTTATTATAAGCCTAGATAATCACACTTTTGCTAATACAGTACATTTTCCTGCATTGTTTGCTTTAACTAGGGGTAGAGCTCATCAGCTCCCTCTAATCCCTAATTTAATTGCTTTAAAACAAAGCCAACTTGCTCTTTATGGAGGAGGCCCTTCCCGATCTTTTCATTTCCTCCCCAGCATGTCATCGCCACGACTCGCTGTAGGATGCAGAGGCAGCCCGAGCAGTAACTGGGTTTTCTAAAATAACAGTCATGACTAGAGGGCTCCTGGCCAGAAAAAACTCTACATCCACAGCGTATAAAAGCAGCGGGAATGGCACCGAACTGACAGGAACCTCGTGAAGATCAAGTGGAAACTCAGGAGTAAACTAAGCAGCATGCTTACTCTCCAGCACGTTTCAGGTGGAATTCAGGACACTCAGAAATGGAAAGTCTCTGCCCTCGGAGTGACTCCTGACCCGGCAGAGCATTATAAAATACTCCCAGTCCCATGACAGACAGGAGCTTCGCTAGAGGAGAGGCAGCTACAGGGAAACTTCATGCAAGGGCAGAGGGAAGTAAAGCCACAAAATCCAATTTGCAGAAGATCAGGAGGCTTATCCAGGAGCATTCTCACATGCCATCCTGTGCTTCAGAAGCCAATGGCAAACCATGCAATGCGTTTCAAGTGCTGCTCGCATCATTTGCAGGACGACGGCTTAAATTACATCCAGAAGACACATGAGACACCACAAAATCCCATCAGATTGAGTCCAGGAGTTGCCTGACCCCGTCCAGCTCCAACAGCCCTGAAGCACGAAGGGGATCTGAGTAATTCCCAGACTCTGGTTTCTTTTTGGCAGTGGATTCATGCAGTGTGGTTGCCCAAATAATTTATTGCTGGATTTAAAGCGGCAATTAATGGTTAAAAGCAGTGCCAGAAGGACTTGTGTGTAGTCTGGAGCAGTTGTAAGAGCTGCGCCTGCACATCCCCCTGCACAGGGTGACCAAAACCAGAGTCCAGTGGCTTTATGTACTAAACAGAGCTGTGTTGGGATGCAGAGCTCAAAAAGCTTCAGGGTGTAGGTATGAGAAAGCAACGGTGTTTAATACAGATATTTCTTTCAGCTGGACTTAAGGAAACCCAAGGTTAGCGGTGCAATGGGCATAAAACAAACCCCTTGCTCAAAGCGATCCACCAGCAGCGAGAGCAGGGAAGGGAGTCCAGGATCTCCATCTGCACCAGATCACGGTCTCCCCGAGAGAAAACACTTCCAGAAAAAACCACTGAAGATTTCTCCACACTAAAATGCAGACTGCGCTCCAGGGACTCAGAGGAGAGAGAAATTTGGAGTCCAAGAGTCAGCACTGGGCACTGCAGAAATCACCTGCTAACATTTTAAGAACTTATTTAAAAAAGAAATAATGATGATAATCTGCTGTGTCCTTTCCTTCCCCTTGCCCTTTAATTCTTGCAAATAAAGAAAGCTTTTATCAAAGAAAGGTCAAATCACCCAGAATTTCAGACTGAAAGGATCCAAGAACTATTTATATTTAGATGTGAGGTCTGCAGTGAAGCGCATCAGTCTCTTCCCTCCTCTTCCTCTCCAGCTCTGCTGGAAGCCCAAGAGAATTCTCCTGACTTAAGAGAAACCAAATCTTTCACCCCATTTTTATTTATGCAATGCATAGCATTAAAGCGACAGACTAAGATAAGATCCCAGGCTTCTCATGTGAAATCTAAACACAGGGAAACAACTCCACTGTGGTCCACAGAAACTCAGAGTTTGGAAAACCACCACCACGGAGACATCACTTCTGCAAGACTCTGCACTTCACCCAGAGCCCTCTGCAGTGCCTGTTGCGTCTGATCGGAATGAAGTCGCAAGCAAAATCCACAGGAACCACGGCAGAACTACTGAAAGCAAAACCCAGGCTCTAATCTAAAATATTATACCCCCAAATATTAGGAAAACCTCTGGAGACCACTTTGGGGAAGAGGTGGGTACTCTAGGATTAAAGTTAGATCTTCTGAAGTGAAGAGTCAGTCAGGTCCTTTCAGGCCAGATGGGGAAATTTAAAGAAGTTTAAGTCAACAGGAACAACTTGGCAAGGCTTTGAGATGTCAGGCTCAAGGGAATGGAGAGCCCCATATCCAGCCCCTCTCTGGGATCTCAGCTAAATACAGAGCAGTGTCTCACTCTGCTTGGTTCAGCCCAGCATGAGCACATTTCACTATATGCAAAGTAATAAAAATTAGGCATTAAGAATCACCTAAGTGGGTTTTATGGAGCCACAGAGTACAGAGCCGAGATCTATCCACGTACAGTGTGATTTTGGGCTGTTTCTGATTAAAGAGAAAAACAGATCCCCGGCACAGGAAGGAGAATGCTGTAAATACAAGTCTCCAATAAAGCTCAGAGAAGGTCTGGAGCCAATTCGACTACTACCCCTGCATGCTTTCCTTTCTCCCCCAAAACCCCTTCCCATCCAAGGGTGGTGGGGGGTAGCTTTTATATGAGCAACTTCTGTTACAAAAACAAAATTCTCAATGATTACCTAGATTTCACCTCCCTCTTGCTGCATCAGGGCGATATCCTAACAATGGTTCTGCTGTCTCTGTTTAAGGCAACTGAGGCTGAACACTCAGGATATAAGAAAAGCTCAGAAAGTTGCAAAATTTGCTCTCTCCAAGTTAATTCTTCCGCTCAGTTTTTTCTCTCTCCATGATTCAGCAAACCCTGTAGCCTTTTAAATAAAGCTTCCTGTTTGTAAAAATCGCTGAGTAAAGCACATTGCTTCAGGTCATGACAGACCCCAACAGTCCCTTTAAACAAGACCGTATTTGTCCTCCCGCTTTCCCATTTATTTCTTCCTGCCTCTAGTAACTTTACTCAGAAGTCTGTCAGGGTCAGTGGGCGAGAGCAAAGGCCAAGCCACCTAAAAAACAACCTGATGTTGTCAAGCCAAAGAATGAGCATCGGAGCTGATTTATGGCCTCGCTTATACCAGGATCACAGGAGCACCCAGAGACTTCAGGCACTGGTGCTCTTCCTTCTGCAGAGCAGAGGCCATCACCACCCCCTGTATTGACACCCCAAAAAAAGGCACAACACCAGTGCTACCACTGCTTTAGAGACAAGAAACCAGTGCATGTGAGTAGCTTGGCCCAAGGTCACAAAAGGAAGTTTCAAGTAGCTGAGAACTGGTCCCAGATGTTTGGAGACTCAGTTCAATGCCTTCGAGACCGAGTGCCCCGAGGGCGGTTGAGGCTGGAGGCAGATTAATTCCCGGTCCATTGCCCTGAGGACACCACCAGTAAATCCATACACACATCCCAGCTATTCATATCCACACAACTGCGAGATTCTTGCAACACTAACACAACCCTCTTTTGGTATTTCCTGCTTACAGACCGGGAAAACAAACAACTCAAAGGCTTTGGGAGATATTTTAGGTTTAGAAATGGCACTGAAATGTCTCTGTGGAGCGAGAAAGGCAGCGCGACATCCATCTCCCCGAGGGGAAGGGGTACAGAGCTCTGACCCCTTTCCTCACCTGCCTCAAACACTAGATATTAGAACAGTCTTTCCAAAATTAAACCGCTGAGGTCAGGCTGGAGAAGATTAAAGCAGAGTATTCCTGGGGCAGGGAAGAAGGTGGCTAGATCCCAAGCAGTACTTTCTCAGCCCTTCTCGCAGGCTTCAGAAGCAATGGCCTTAGATTCCAGCCATCAGACATACTATAGAAAACGTGGGTGGCCACTGAATATAGAGAATAATTATATCGTGTCTTGCAGAGAATCCAGGAATTTTAAACACATGCAGAAGCTTCACTTCACATCCCATTCCTAAGCAGGAAGCATTTGCTGTATATAAAGTTCTCCCACTGCCATTACCACCTCCGTTTTTCTTTCTATTGGAAAAAATAAAATACAGTAATCCAGATTTAGCACTTCAAACGGGAGGCTGCTGCCAAGCATTTTACAACCAAATACAGTCATTTCCTTCCACCTGATGCAGAAGAGCTCTCTTAAGGGCCAAGGGGCTGCATGGGCAGAGGTGCAGATTATTTTTGTTGAATTTGTTGTTGGGTTTGATTTATCTCTTTTTTTTTGGCAAAAATTCATAACAAAATTTTCATCTTGACTGACAAGGCTAAAAACGCAACTTGAGTGAAAGGGAAGAAGCTGAATGATCCGAGCTAATGCTACCCGTGCCTCTCAAGTGCCTCTAGACTTGGGAAAGGCACACACAAGGAGAACTGTCAATGAGGATGCTCTCCATGAACCTCACAGCTCGCAAGGTCTCAGGAGAGCCGAAGCTCTCAAACAGCTTTTCAGCTTTTCACACCGAGAGATGCAGGGAAATCAGAGCCGTGTATTCCCAAAGCTCTGGGGAAAAGCGTGGAAAAACCCTTCACACGGCAAGCAGTAAGGTACAGTGATACATCCTGATGGGCAAATGAATTGGAAAAGGATGATAGAGCTCAAATGATTACGGGTAAATTAACAAGCAGAGCTGGGCTCACAGGGCTGTCAGTCCCTTTGCCACACACATGGCAAACAGGCAACTCGAAATGCTGAGCGTGTCATCAAAAACTGGCTACAAGGCATCACCGCCCACGCTTCCTCCTGCTGGAACTCACCAGGGCCTCGCTGTTGTGCTTAAAAACCTAAAATTAGAGGAAATGGGAGACCACTGACCCCAGGCAGAAGAATTAACACACCGAAGAGTTCAGCACTGCCTGGCTGCTACAGCATCACCACAGAATCACACACTCCATTCCAGAAAGCACCCGCGATCAGGGAAAAATCACCCCCAAGACGCCGTTAGTTCTGGGCTGCAAAGGAGAAATTTTCCTGGCAATTAGCACACAGGAGCAGGAAAGCAGCACCTATAAGGAAAGAACACAGGGATCATAAACATCTGTGCAAAGCATCCAGTTTGCAAACATGAAAAGAACAAAAAGCCCCAGAGCAGACAAATTGATCCTACTGGGATTTGAACGCAGCGTTCCAGGAAATCTGGATACTTGAGACCCAGCACGGAGGTTAAAGTCGAAGTTAAGGGGCACATGCATTAAACGTGCAGCCACTTCCAGCCTGGGGGACTGGGATTGTTCCTAAACCGACAGAGCATGAAACCTCCAGGTTCCTTCCAAGACAGACATATCCCAGAGTCTCTGTGGAGATCCCACCATTAATGGGGGATAACTCTCGTTTCTGTGATCAGAAATCCGGATCTTGCAGATAGGGGATTAATCTGTGCCAGTCCACAAAAAGCAGGACTAAATGGGAGAGGCAACAAAACTCTACTCAGAGATCCACAAGGCAGCAAGATGAGATCTTACGGTCTCTGTTTTCACAGAACCACAGAATACGTGGTTGGAAGGGACTTGCATCTGGAAATCTGAGTTTTCAGAGTGACAGCAATGCTCTGAAGCATCAGCTCAGGAACTGTTAAAGAGAAAAAAGGTAAGCTCATTGATCTCTCTCCAAAACAGCCTATGGACTCCCACTCCTCATTTCCAGGAGGAGGTTGGTGCAAGAGCTACAACAACCACAGATTTAACCTCTGAGCTTGGAGGCTCACACCATAAAGGAACGACACAGGGTTGGCATGGCTAACAGAAAAGCATCCAGCCAAGCAAAATTCCTCACTAGGAAGAGGGCAGCCGTGCCCTTAGAGATGGCTCCTGGCAGTGGAAATGCATTTCTTTAAATTTAATGTATGGTGGGGGGTGACATTATGCGATGGGGGACAGAAAGGACGGGTCACACGTGCGTGTGACACTACATCAAAGAATCCCTTTGAGCAGGAGGCAAAATAAATAGCTGCAGGAGAAGAAAAAAGAAAAAAAGATAACAAAAAACCTTCACCCCAGGTCTGGTTTGAGTGCACACACTGCCCTTTATTCTTAAAAGCATTGCAGACACTCTCTCTGCAATCTGCTCCCATTACGGGAGCGTTTCCAGCTGATTACATGCAAGAGAGCGGAGTTCACACACGACACGGGCTTCAAACGCTGGCACTGACTGCAGGGGCCAGGGCTAAACAAAGCTTTTCTGAAAGAAGAGCAAAAAATGTCACCCATCAAGGCTGGGAAAGCCAAGCAGTGTCTTCCAGGAGAGCAGCCAAGGGTTTCAGGCTCTGTAGAGTGTCAGGAGTATCTCCCTCTCATCCAAGGTCCAGCAGCATGTCAGTTAGGGAAGATAAGGGAAAATGGGAGAGTGACATCAAAATGTCATCGCCCACAGGTCCTTCACGTTTGGAGCTCACAAACCCCACCAAGACCTGAGGACTTGGGCACTCAGCTCAACTGAAGATACAACTCAGGAGAGATGAGGAGATTTCAGAAGGAAAGAGAAGGGCAAACGCTCACTGGAGCATTTCAGGGAGTCATTTTAAATAAGAGCTTGCATTTAGCCTCCAAGGCACACAGCAGTGCCAGATGCACTCTCCACTAGCACCTTAACAACATTATTCTCCACCAGGATTGTCCACATCCATCAGGGAGCAAACCTTGACCACCTGACACACAGATGCAGGATTTTACCTCAAGCTTTCCCTAGGTGGGGGAACCAACCTCAGAGAGGAGACAGGAATTCAACAACATTTGCAAAATGCTCCCAAACCTCCCAGTGAGGTTTACTAAACACCAGTTTTGCAATGCCTTCTCCTCTTTCGCCTCTGACTAGATGAGGGTTTGAGGATTGAGCAAAAGGAAGCAAAACATTCCTGCAGGAATCCAATAAACCCAGCAGCGTTATGAATGTTATCTGAAACAGCCCCGAGCTGCCAGTATCACAGAATTGGGAACTGAAACTAGCAGCATTTGCTAAGGTAAGCATTCCTCACTCCTCGTCTGAAACCAAGCACTTCTGTACCCACAGTGTTGGAGAAGATGCAACCAAGTGGGAGAAAACGAAGTCTTTAGAATCACAGAATGGTTTAGGTTGGATGGAAGCTTAAAGATCATCGAGTTCTGAACACCCTGCCACGGGCTTAATAAATAAAGAGAATTAGATACAGAGAGAATTAGCAGGACGCAACGAGAACACGCAGGCTCCCAAGTTCTGCTGAAGCCCAACTCCTTAGAATGGTGCAAGGCTTTCCCTTTGCCTTCCCTCCATCCAGCAATTCCAGAGAAATGGAAGCGCCCGCAAATTCCTAACAAAAAGAATACCAGGCAGCTCGTGGTGCAGTGCTGAGCTGGCTACAGCTGGCAACCTCGGGCTGTCCTCCCTCCCTCCCCCTTCCCCCTTTGTGAGATGATTTAACAAGCTGCAGAATCCCAAGAGACACGACAATCAAACAACAGCAATAGAGCATCGTGTCTCCAACTATCCACCTCCATCCACCCTGTTTCCTTTTGACAGGCACCCCAAAGGTCCGAGTTTGGAGTCCAAATTAAAAAAAATATTGCCAAAAGGAACTTGTGCAAATAAAATCCTGGCAGAGCACACGTCATTCCCACCGCCTGTCATTTTTCCCCTGTATGGAGAGAACTGATGCACTAATTAAGTGTTTCGGGATGGCAGCAAATGTGTCACCCTCTGCTAGCTGTCTGCTCCGCCAAACAGCTACATGTTCATTGTCAGATGGAATCAACAGGAAGAGAAGGAGTTAAAATCACTATTATTTTGATTCCATCTCCTACACTGACCTGGTCTAATAAGCATCTTGGTGGGAATTTGGGATTTCTCATAGGGACCCTTGTACCTAGAAGCATCTAGGTGATACTTTCTTTAAATATGGACACCCTCCTCCTGGTTAAGTCTTACATACACTCCACACAGAGAAAAATTAATGTATCTCCATTCCTTGGGGCCACAAAGGCTGCTGCAAAGAGCTGTTTTCTCCCCATCCCAGCTTCAGATGCTTTGTGTCCCCCAGCCCCGGCAGAGCCACCTCAACCGCGTGTCTCCTCATCCCTGAGCTCCCACAGCAAACCAGTTCTTCCTCTCCAGACCAGTGGCTGCCTCCAACTCATGCCCAAAAGGCTGAACCAGCGGCGCTTGGGTCTGACCTGGAGTCACTGAGAAACAGGTAAATAGGCCAAGTGAAGCAGAGCCAGAGAAATAAAGATTCAGAGACTCAATTATCCCTTCCCTACATCAATTAAAAAGGGAAACGCAATTATTTTGTAGCAATAACCGCATCTGGAGTGCACTCTTGCCTTA
>VXBW01002429.1:188986-205173 GCA_013400375.1 Thinocorus orbignyianus | reverse complement strand
CAGGAGTATCTCCCTCTCATCCAAGGTCCAGCAGCATGTCAGTTAGGGAAGATAAGGGAAAATGGGAGAGTGACATCAAAATGTCATCGCCCACAGGTCCTTCACGTTTGGAGCTCACAAACCCCACCAAGACCTGAGGACTTGGGCACTCAGCTCAACTGAAGATACAACTCAGGAGAGATGAGGAGATTTCAGAAGGAAAGAGAAGGGCAAACGCTCACTGGAGCATTTCAGGGAGTCATTTTAAATAAGAGCTTGCATTTAGCCTCCAAGGCACACAGCAGTGCCAGATGCACTCTCCACTAGCACCTTAACAACATTATTCTCCACCAGGATTGTCCACATCCATCAGGGAGCAAACCTTGACCACCTGACACACAGATGCAGGATTTTACCTCAAGCTTTCCCTAGGTGGGGGAACCAACCTCAGAGAGGAGACAGGAATTCAACAACATTTGCAAAATGCTCCCAAACCTCCCAGTGAGGTTTACTAAACACCAGTTTTGCAATGCCTTCTCCTCTTTCGCCTCTGACTAGATGAGGGTTTGAGGATTGAGCAAAAGGAAGCAAAACATTCCTGCAGGAATCCAATAAACCCAGCAGCGTTATGAATGTTATCTGAAACAGCCCCGGGCTGCCAGTATCACAGAATTGGGAACTGGAACTAGCAGCATTTGCTAAGGTAAGCATTCCTCACTCCTCATCTGAAACCAAGCACTTCTGTACCCACAGTGTTGGAGAAGATGCAACCAAGTGGGAGAAAACGAAGTCTTTAGAATCACAGAATGGTTTAGGTTGGATGGAAGCTTAAAGATCATCGAGTTCTGAACACCCTGCCACGGGCTTAATAAATAAAGAGAATTAGATACAGAGAGAATTAGCAGGACGCAACGAGAACACGCAGGCTCCCAAGTTCTGCTGAAGCCCAACTCCTTAGAATGGTGCAAGGCTTTCCCTTTGCCTTCCCTCCATCCAGCAATTCCAGAGAAATGGAAGCGCCCGCAAATTCCTAACAAAAAGAATACCAGGCAGCTCGTGGTGCAGTGCTGAGCTGGCTACAGCTGGCAACCTCGGGCTGTCCTCCCTCCCTCCCCCTTCCCCTTTTGTGAGATGATTTAACAAGCTGCAGAATCCCAAGAGACACGACAATCAAACAACAGCAATAGAGCATCGTGTCTCCAACTATCCACGTCCATCCACCCTGTTTCCTTTTGACAGGCACCCCAAAGGTCCGAGTTTGGAGTCCAAATTAAAAAAAATATTGCCAAAAGGAACTTGTGCAAATAAAATCCTGGCAGAGCACACGTCATTCCCACCGCCTGTCATTTTTCCCCTGTATGGAGAGAACTGATGCACTAATTAAGTGTTTCGGGATGGCAGCAAATGTGTCACCCTCTGCTAGCTGTCTGCTCCGCCAAACAGCTACATGTTCATTGTCAGATGGAATCAACAGGAAGAGAACGAGTCAAAATCACTATTATTTTGATTCCAGCTCCTACACTGACCTGGTCTAATAAGCATCTTGGTGGGAATTTGGGATTTCTCATAGGGAACCTTGTACCTAGAAGCATCTAGGTGATACTTCCTTTAAATATGGACACTCTCCTCCTGGTTAAGTCTTAGATATATTAATTTCTCTGTGTGGAGTGTATCTCCATTCCTTGGGGCCACAAAGGCTGCTGCAAAGAGCTGTTTTCTCCCCATCCCAGCTTCAGATGCTTTGTGTCCCCCAGCCCCGGCAGAGCCACCTCAACCGCGTGTCTCCTCATCCCTGAGCTCCCACAGCAAACCAGTTCTTCCTCTCCAGACCAGTGGCTGCCTCCAACTCATGCCCAAAAGGCTGAACCAGCGGCGCTTGGGTCTGACCTGGAGTCACTGAGAAACAGGTAAATAGGCCAAGTGAAGCAGAGCCAGAGAAATAAAGATTCAGAGACTCAATTATCCCTTCCCTACATCAATTAAAAAGGGAAACGCAATTATTTTGTAGCAATAACCGCATCTGGAGTGCACTCTTGCCTTAGGGAGATGAAAATAAAAAAAAGAACAAGACAGAGGGTCATACAACATCCCATCTCCCTCGTGACATCGCCAAGATCAGTGACATGAAGGCTTTGAATTTACGTTGGCATCGAAGAGCTTAATTGCCGAGACAGGGGAGAGGGCAGCACGCATGCAGGGGGGATCCCCCATGCCTTCGGGAGAGACACGGGTCCCAGCACAGCAGGACAGGCAGGGAGAGACGTGAAGCTTAAGTAAAAATGAAATTCATCACTCTGACACTGAGGAGCAAACACGATGGGATGGGAGAACAGGCCCTGGAGGAAGGGAAGGCAGCACTGGAGAGTGAAGAGCCATGACAAAGCTTCCACTTGAGCGTCTTGGGAGCAGGTTTTGCCCTTCCTCACAACCCACAGCCCTTTCACCGGCACACAAACCAAATCCCAGCACTCCAGTTTAACCCCAAATCCCTGAAGGGTTGAAGAAAGACACGGCCCAGCAAGAAATTGAACTGGCAACAACACAGGACACAAACAAGGCAACTACATACCACTGCACTGACTCCAGATGGAATTCCTTCTTGATGACCTTTTTAATTGGATGCCCAACGAGCGAGTAACAGGGAAACAAGAGGAAAGACAGTAAAAAGTAAGAAGGCAAAGAGAAAAGTGATCCCTGCAATGGCTGGGACACCGAGGACACACCTGAACGGTCATGGTGAACGACCACCATGACAAGGTCCTCCTCAGCCTTGGTGCATGTCAAAGAGACAGAGAAAGCACCACCTTAAGACAAAACAACAGTTCTTGAGAAAGCTTAAGAAAAGTAAGATGGAAATGAAACAGGACACCCTTTTACCCCAGAAACATCTGTGAAATATGCCCCGTTAAAAAGCAGGCACAAGAGCCAGCAGCTCAGGCGGTAAATTATTTCCAAATCTTAAGATAGCTCCTGTAAAGCTGTCACTACTTGTCTGTGCTATCTGTAGGACAGAGATAAGGTTAGAGCTGAGAAATACGAGTGTATAAGTCAGCCAAAGAACAGGCACTGAATGCTGAGGTCCTTTCCCTGCTCGTGAAGGGCTGCAGGGAAGGTCAGAGGGGCAGGGATCGCTCCTCAGAGAACTGAAACAGACATCTCTGACACCCACAAACTGAAGGAATAACAGAACTGGCAGCGAAGAGAGCTCTTTCCCACACATTTCACTGAACACCTTGAGCTTCCAGCTCTAGTTTTATCCACCTGCCAGATTGGATTCTGCTGAAGATGACAAGCCGGCCTCAAACAGCTTTTTTCTTTACCAGGAAAAAAAAATAAATCACATTTTCTTTGGGGAACATACACAAGGTATGATAATGTGTTGCAAAACCCTTAAAATATTTCTGCCCACTTATCTGAAAGCATACAGAAAACAGTTCTGGGCTTTCTCCTCTGTTAAATACAGTTCTCCCAGCCAGGAGGTGCTTTTAGTGGCAGAGCCTTTCCCAGTTTGACATTTTTAACGTACAGGAGGAATGTATATACACAAGTCAGACTACTAAATTATAAACTTATGCAGGGCTAAAACTCTCCAGCACTTCAAACAATTTCAGGGCCACTGCAACTCTAGCCCAGCAAATAATTATATCTCAGCTGTAACAACTTATACCCATATAACTACCGGGATCCTAAGGCGTTTCAGATGGCTTCAAAAGCTTCCCCACCCCTGACAGCGACGGCTTTTGAGGTGGGAAGCACAAACTCCTGCTCTCAGACAGTAGCAGTGCACAGCTGTCCTGGAGCAGCGCTGGAGACCATTAAATTGTACCCAACTTTCCTGAGGAATTTAAGAAGAAAGAGCCTCAGTCAAGCATGAGTGAGTCGTGGACAAAAATGGAATCGCTAATTACCTCAAACTGAGATAATGGCAGAGACCAAAAGCCTGTGAAGCAGCTAAGGTCAGTGCACGAGGGAAAAACACCTTACTATACGTTTATGCACTACCAGGTCAAATGCAATGTTTAACATTCAAAAATTTTACTTCAAGATTCAAATCTCTTCTGCACCTCAAGGGCTGATATTCACCCGTTTATCTTTGCATCCGACAAACTGGTTCCAGACGAAGCCACCCAAGGAGCCTGGCACAAAGGGACACAGGAGATCCTTACCACCCAACGAGAAAGCTGGGATAAGAAATGTTGCATCCACAGGGATGAAACTCCGGGCATTAGGATGGTGGTAGGAATGACAATACCAAGGCAAAGAGTGACTTGTGTCTCTTCTGAGGCTGTACTTAGAACATCAAGCATCTCCGGGCTCTCACTGCTGGGCAGGGGCTTCCCCATCACCGAGAGGTTTCCAGCACTAACCTCAGCACAGATACTGAATCCCCTGTTCAAATGACATCTTCCAACTTGGACAATCAGAAAGACATCAGTTTGGGGTTTTTTTTTTTAACCAATTCTCTTTTTTTTAGGTCTTTATTTTCAGTGAAAAGGAATGTCAAGGATACATCCTGTTTTGCTTTTTCTGCGAAACAATTCCCGTTGAGGTTAAAGGAAATATTTCCAAAATGTCACATCCAGCACTAATTATGTATGTCCTCCAAGATCTCTGTGTTTTCAGCTGTTTCTAACTCAACAGAGATGAGCCATAGGAGTTCAGCCATATGGCTGCAGACTCCACCAGCCTGAAACGAGCCCAACGTCACGAGGGAAACGCCAAGTGATTTTAAATCATGCAAAGGTAGTTCCTAACGTCACTCCAGGACAACCAGAAGTCACCCATGGGGGATCACAGGATGAAGAGAGGTCATTTAAACACCTCTTACATGACAGCCAACACTTTGTCAGACTTAATGCTGTACAGCAAGAAACTGTGGCTTGAAAAAGCCATGGAAAGAAGTACCAGCAAAAACAAAAAAAATAAAAATCCAAGCCCACAGGACATTATAGTCCCTTATTTAAGTCATCTGATGGATTTCAAACCCTTGCAACAGACCCAAGACCGCAACGCTAAGCTTTGAAGTCTCTGGAGTTCAAGGCTTTGTCATAATCCTGCTCCTGCAGGAAAAAAAAAAAAAATAAAAATTGTGCTGATTTCTGAACTTAAGAGCAGTAAGGAAGGGTCTGGGAGCCCATCAGTATCAGCGCTCGGACAGCTTCAACCCTTACCAGGCACGAGGCTTCTTTAATCAGGTTACATTTTAAAACCAGGCAAGTTGGTGATGCCAAACTTGAAAGGATTTCTCCTAGTGTCTTAATTAGGAGGAGGCAAAAGTCATTTCACCTGATTTCCAACCCACTTCAATATTAAATTTGAAAGGCCACCTATGACATCTCCAGCCTTGTTTGGCCCAAGAGGCTGAAAACCAGCAGGCAAGAGGATTAGATATAAATCTAATGAGATAATGTATTTACATAATATTTATGGCACTCACTCCCAGACAAGGTTGTGTTCTCGCATCTTCAGCACGCAGTGCTACAGACGCTTCCCTTGAGATGCAAAGAGCTGGGGGTTTATTTTTAAATTTAATTTCCCTTTAAAAGAAACCATGTGTTTAAATAACAAGGGAAGAGTGCGAATGCAATCTGCATTTACCAAACCTAAACAACACAAAGTCAATCTCTGCCTCTCCCTAAGCTAAACCACACAGGCTCTCTCGGAGAGCCCGGGAAAAACCTCACACACACACCTCCCTGCTTTAAAAGCAACTTCTTCTGCAATTTCATTAACTTGCTCCCAGTTTCAGACATTTATACTGGTTTTAATCTGAAACACTCTGTAGCCACGCAAGATGGAATATGTCATACTATACACACGGTCTCAGCATTTGGCACTTTAAGGTCTCCTAAACATCTCAGGAGTCCACCTTTACAGGCCACGGCGGGGAAACAGCCACCTTAACACCACTGTAGGTACAAGAGTCTGCTAAATTCTTGGTTTAGAAAAAAGTAAAAACCTACACAAGTCTACACACTGTATAGATAAAAATGGTTTTGAACTCTTTATCCAGCAGTCTTGGATGCTCTACAGGATTTTCTTCCAGGATGCAAACATCTAGAGAAAACTTTGCCCTGGCACATGTTATTCTGGAGCATCCAGCTCTATGTCCAGCTTGAGTTCAAGGGTGATGAAGAAAGTTAGCTCAGCTAACTCATCCAAACTTCTCAAAGGCCATCTCCCAGCTCACGCAGGAAAGAGATTCCCTGATAAACGCTGAACATTTCTCACATGAGCCACAGTGATTTACTGCAGGAGGGAAAATCATTTTAAATTCAGGTTACAAAAGGTGCACTTGACAAGCTGAACACCCTGGTACCGCATGGCATGAAAGCGCTGCCTTAAAGCAGGGCATTTCCCCACCAGGAGAGGGTGCCAGGCAAGGCCAGGGAGCAGCCCTTTGGGAAATAGGACATAAATAGCTCTGAGGACATCATTCAGGCTCTCTGGGGTTTGCACAGGAGAGAGGGCACGTTCACACACTCCAGCACCAATTTCCTTCCAAACACAGCTCACACCTTCCTGCCCTCCGCCTTTAATTAGGCATTTTACCCCTTCATCAGTCTATCAAAGATCTTTGCTTTGCTGACAGCTACAGTCCCAGGTGGACTAACATTTCAATTTATGTTTTTCTCCCTTCTGCCGAAAGCAGCTGTATTAGCCTCACCAGGCTGTTGCTATAGAAACAAATCAACCCTCAACAGTTTTATTTTTACCAGTTTCTGTGAAATAGGATTTATTTCATTTCCATGACTAAGCTGTATTCCAGAGCGAGCTCTTTGGGACAGTGACAGTGCCTTCTCAGCATCGGACAGGACCTCGTAGCTGGTGTCACTGACAAGAGGAAGCAGCCATCACTCCTAATTAAACGCACCTTCTTCATTCCAAGAGGACACTTCACCTTGAAATGATTCTGTCGCCAGAGTGTTGAGATGCAGCTGCATCCATGGAGCGGAAAAGAGCAGAGGAGCAGATGGCAGAGCCTGGAAAACCAGGGATGCGCTGGAAGAGCTCAGCAGAGCACTCACCCAAAAGCTCAGCAGCCTCCACAGCAGCAAAAGGGTCGCCTTCATCAAGTCCCAGCCAAGAGCTGCTCACGCAGCCTGGATTCAGCTCAGCATAAGCTCCTTGTGAAAGGCAAAGGGCTCACATGGGAGCTGAGGCATTAACACGCTATCTTCTGCTGGCCAGAGAAATACCCCCTCCGGGCACTGCGAGGGAAAGAGCTCATCCTCCAGGAACTTGTCTTATCCGTGTCCAAGTGCATCTTGGAGAGGGTTTTCCCTTCTGGTTAGGGATGAACACAGGTGTAAACTGTACACATTACCTCTATTTTGTATCATATCTTTCATTTACGTCTCTTATTTCCTACAATCTCACTAAAACAATGCCTTATATAAAAAAAAAAAAAAGAAAACCACAAGAAAAGCCACCACACACACTGGATGAACACTGTTTCTTGGCTCAGCTGCTCCTAATATATCAAACACTGCTTCATGCATTCATCTTTAGAAAGTTCAGTTCTCTGCCAAACAGCCTTAATCAGCCAGAGTAGCACTGGACCCACGTCACCCAGTTGAGCAGCTCCACTTCCATAAATCCAGGCTATTTCGGCAGCACATCCACAGATGGGAATTGATGCACACAGGGACCTGCAGGACCCACTGCTCTGTGAGGGGAAGGGAAGGCAAGGAGGGAAGGGAAGGAGGGAAGGCTCCTCTGTCCTGTCACCTGCAGGTCCCTGCTATTTCGCCCCTATTAGATCCAGGAACCACGCAGCCTCACGAAACAAAAGTTTTCTGTTCCATGGGCCAGCTGGAGTGATTCACTCTGGCACAGGCACCCAACAACTCAGTGAGTATCACGGACAGAACACGGAGGAGGACAAGGCCATGGCTCTCAGCAATTAACTGCTGGACAAGTTTAGTTGTAACCTTCACATTTCACTATTAAAGTGCCAAAACCCACTGATTACATATTCAGCGTCCAGCTCTGTGTCTGTTCCTGCCTTTGGAGACACAGAGCACTCTGGATGTGCTCAAATCTGCAGTGACATTTCTTCAGCTTTGGGACTGCAGACAAAAGCAGAGGGGAACAAGGCTGTGGAAATGTCAGTATCTCACTGCTCAAATATCCCGTCGTATTTGTTTACACGCATAGCTGTGGTTTGGGTCCTGAAATTCCTCCCCACAGCCCAGTGGTAGGATGAGAAGTTGGGGTATACAGATGAAAAAGCCATCAGGGACTCTCATAAACACCCACTCAAGTCAAACAAGCACCCACTCTGCCATCAAGGTAAACACAGAAACCTCCTGCACGGACGCGCTGGATGCGGCTGCTAATTCCAGCATCAATAAAATTAGCCTTACAGTCTTCCAAGATGCAAATTTCAAGCTTGAACCTGGCATTTTAACCAAACCATCAGTGTCTGGCTCAAACCGCTCCCGTGGGCACCCTGAACACAAACCACTGTCTCAGACCTTGGGTTTCTCACAGCTGTTTAGGATGCTCCAGCTGGTGCTTGAGCCAGGCGTGTTCAGGGCATGGAGAATAAATCCACGGCATGTCACGGATGCTTTTCACTATTCCTCCCGTGATGGGGCAGAAAACAAACCTCACGTGAGCCCAGCGAATGCTGAGACCTGTAAAATGATGCTCCTGGGAAGGTGTGTAACCTAGCAATGGGATACAACACTCTGGGAGCCCTGCCTCCTCTGCTCCACTCCTGTCCCAGCCTGCTGTGACACACGGGGACACTGCAACCATTTCAGTCCCGGCATCTGTCAGCGGGTGATAACTCTGTCCTGACGCCCTCAGCATCCCCAACACAGCCTGATCCAATGCTCCTCACACCCTGTCTGAGCCCACAGAGCATTTGAGCCTATGGATGTTTCCAAAATCTCTTTGGCACTTCAGAACACTCTGCTGAGAAACCCTCAAAGCAAAGCCAAAATTAAGCAGGCGCGTTCTCACCCTCTGTCCGACACAAACACACGGGCATTCCCAGGAGAGCAAGTCTCAGGGCACCAGAGGACCCAGCAGATGGGTACAGACTGATGGGAAGTCAAATAGCCAGAAGAATTGACCCCAGCCTGGATGCCCACCCGTGTTACAGAGCCAGTGGTTGATTAAACACTCACAGAGGCTGAGTCGCTGCCTACAGAGTAAAGACACTTTTACTTCAAGTTAACAGAAAAATCAGCATCCAACGTGCTGTACTCGGAGTGTTTTGCTTCAATCCATTCAAGCCTGCTCCCAACTCCTTCCCCCTTTAATTCCGCTCCTGCGCACCCTGCACAGCCGAGCAGTGTATCCCTTCAGCTTCCAACCATCCTTTCTGCCAACTAAACTGGGCATCACCAGGTCACTGCCCTCCACACAGACACCTCCGACGGCACAGCATGCCTGGAGGGACGCAGGGCAGAGCTCTCCTAAGAGAATCTTAAGGAACAGGGAGCCACCTCCACCAACACAACTCCCACACACACACCAAGCAAGCCGTGGCTGCTACAGGAAAAACCATCTTCTCTTCTACAGAAGAAAACAGCACCTGTGGCTTTGGGGAGCAACACAGGGGCATGGACAACATGACTTGTCCAAGGTCCCACGGCAAGTTTAAGGCAAGAAACCCCCTCCCCAGCCCTAATGACAGGACTGTGCTGACCAAAGCAAGCAAATAAAACGTTCCAAAGCTGCATCAGAAGATCACACAGATACAAAACGCCTCAGAGTCACTACCAATAATTGCAGCCCTCCTGAATTATTTAAAAAGTGCTTAGAAAACAATTTGGAAAAAGAGCTGGTGCACACCTAATGCCTGTGGCACTAATACTCTTAGCAATACCGGCGTCCAGGTATCTAATTAAAAAGAGATCTGTCCTGCTTTGCTGTTTGCACGGCAGGGTGTGGAATAGAAAGAGACTTTAAAAGCTGGTGAGATTATTAATCACAGCACCAAGATGAGTGAAAGACCCAGCAAGGATTTCTAACACAGCCCTGTTTTATGCCATTGCGCCAAGAGTAACTTCCTTTTCCTGGGAAAAGTGGGGGGGAATCTGGGAAATAGTTTGTTTGCACCTTTACACAACTCTGGACCTTGGAGTCCAGCTGCTGCTCCCTGCACTATCACAGCCACGCACGGCAGGACTCGCCACTTAATCTCAAGGCCTGGCCACCTCTAACACAGTAATAATCCACCTGGGAATGGGAAGGCACAGCCCAACAGGTTTGTCCTTCCTACCTACAGGGTGATTCCTCTTTCCCTCTCACCATCAGAGCGGGATTTCCCTTCTTGATGGAAGCACAGAGGGCAGGAAGTTTCCAGCTGGGCTCTCGGAGCACCAGGAGAACGTGTAGCACTAACAAATTGTTCTTTAAATCATCCAGCTGCACAAGGACAAATAGGAAACCCCACTTTTTATTTGAAATGGAAATCAGCTCCTCGACTCTAACCACATTCAGACTATTGGAAGCTGCTGGGAAGTGTTCAGCCATTACACCGTGTCATTTCCTAACCCAAACCAAACCCTCACCAGCAATAACTGCTGCAAATTGACTACAACGCTCGCTGTGGCTTCTGCAAAGCGACAACCGAACCCTTTCCCACAACAGATGTATACAAAAAAGTCCTAATTCACAGCAGAAGTGTCTCCTCCATACACTTACAGTCGATTACATGTACAATCTGGGGCTCAACAGCAGCCTCAGTTTCCCCTCCCGCCAACAAAGATCCAGTCTTTTCACATCAATAGATGAAAATAAAAAGCTTTTTCTGCAAATTTGGCTTTAACACAATTCATCCCTTACTGCTACTGGCAAAACCTACTGAATGCAGCTTGATATTTCAGGCCACAGATTGTTTTGTTGCTTCCTGCCTTTAAATTCATAGTGAAGCTGCAAAAATAATTAAAATATTCCAGTTTCGTGGCCTCTGTGCAGAAACCCCAAGAAACCTCATGGATTCACAAAGCATTTGTGATTCCTGGACTTGCTTTGGCTTATAAGCATATAAGCTGTGCTCACATTAATTTAATGTTATCTCTAGATGCTCACTGATCTACAAGAAACGCCTTTGCTGTATGAGAGAGCTCTGAAAATGGAGCAGGCAGGGTCTGATGAGGAGCAGGGACCAGCATTGGACACCGGGATCTGGCTTTCAGCAGGTTTCCAAGCCCTGAAGGGATCCCAACGATCATGTTTTAGGAGCAGATCCTGGAGGCTGCCTGTCCACAGCACGAAGCCGAGCCTCCCCCCAAACCCTGGCAAAGCACCACCTCTTTGTGAGCCCCACCATCTGCTTTGGCAAGAGCCACAAACTAGAACTCTCCCTCTCCTCTCCTGCTTCTCATCCGCCCTGTATCCTCCTTAGTACCTCAATCCGCCCTTCGCCTTCCCTCATTCACTTTAGCTTTCCACCAGGGTTTATTTCCCTGCCTAATATTTTCAGTGTTACACATTCACCCCCCAGGGAGAGACTTTATCTTACATTTGGTGTTTCCTTCTCCTTTGGCTTATCATGGTTTCTTGCTTCCTGCTTACCTGCAGAAAGCGGTGATTTCGTGTGGAGTTTGTGCCTGTCTGGCACCCACAGGGCTCAGCTCAGTCACCTAAGCAGGAAGTGTGAAAACCTCAGACCTGAACAAAGTCCACGTTTAAATTCTAATAAAAAAGGTGGGCAGTTAAGTTTATGGGATAAAACAACACGTTCCACAGAATTCACTCCTGGAGGTACCTTCTATGACTTTACGGACCAGCACTTGCTCTCCGTGTTAAAAAACCAGCACAAAACCAACAGTGTCCCAGTTCAGACCAGTCCCCCAGCTCAGCACAAAAGCTCTACAGGTGTAACACTGGAAATGCAGCTTCCCACGCCTTGTCCACACACACCTATTTCCTCTCTTCCAGGAAATACTTGGTTTATATCTAAGTCAAAACTTCGTACTTTGAGATATCTGCAATGCTGTGGAACTGCACCAAGAAAGCTGCAACTGGAACTTCAGAACAGGTAGTCCAACAAGGAGACTTAAAAAATGGAACTAAATACTCCACTGACACCACAGACTCTGAATCAGCTGGAGGAAGGAACACAGCACTCTGCCAGCCCAGTCGAGAAGCCTCTATGACCCTGGTTTTGGGATGAGCCACAGGGATAGCGGGGCAGCTCCACAGCCCCCTGAGCAGGAGACACCTCTGAACTCCTGAGGAGCTGCAGCAGGACCTGGAGGCAAAACCTCCGTGCAGAAAGAGGAAGCTGCCCAAAATTGTTTGAGGACGGGAAAACATAAAACGCATAGAACTCACCACAGACAAGTTTCCTCCACCACAACCAAGGGGTAAAGAAACCCTTAATTAGGAAAGTTCTCATGTTCTAGCATCAGGAAGGTGATGTTTCCCACACCATGCACATCCCTAAAATTCCAGTGACCTGTCTTCTTCCTACAGTGCATGCACACCCTGGGGAATCCTGCCCTCCCTCCCCTCTCGCAGGCTGAGAGGGGTTTTGCAGAGCAATCGTGTGGGTGTCAGAGATGCTTTTCATCAGTGCCCAGCTAAGAAGTGGCATTTGGCTCCCAGGAAAGGCACGAGACCATTTTGCCAGATGCTTGTGGCAGGACCCGCTTCCGAGCACGGGAAAAAGCAGTGCTCCCCCCTTTTCTAAACACTTCCAAAACTCAATGACAAAGCTTTGAAACCTAAATTCTCTCAGATACACCCTTATCGTACATACAAAAAACCCTAAATCCTTGCTCCAAATACCTATTTTGTGATTTCTTTACCCACCAGCACTGAAGACATCTATTATTTAAGCAGCTTTCCTGCACTGCAGAGCCTCGATAAAAGAGTTAGCCACCAACTGAAGCACCTCAGCCTTCTCCATCAACTCCCTACATCCATGAATACTTCCTCTTAATTGACACCGTGACTTTCTCTGGGCACATGTCCAGTCCATATTTACTGTTTTTAATTTAGAAAATGCATCTAATCATCGTTAGGAAGGGGAAAAAAAAAATAACAATCAAAATACAGCAATAAGACTTAAGAGAAAACCCTTCAGCTTTAAAATTATTCCAAAGTTGTTCTTGACCTGTTGCACACCCTGGGATGCAGAACCCCAGGAGAAGGCAGGGGGTGGAGGGGTGACACTGGGCAGACTCCTTTCTGTCACCTCTACCCTTCCACCCTCCTCCTGCAGCACCAGGTCCCTTTAATTTGCCAACCTTCAACTTTCCATGAAGCATCAGGTAGACAAAGCTTCACATTCCCTGTTTCCAAACCCCTGAAGTTGTTTTAAAAGGAGGGCAGAAAGGCAGAGTTAGCTATAATTAAATACCGTGCCTGCTGTGGAAAACTGATTGCAACACCCTCCCCACCCCCGGGAAACCACAGGCCAAGGTGCTGGGGAGGAATCGCACACCTCCAGAGATGAGCAGAAAAATCAGCCACGAGGCTCAGCACCACAGAAAAGAGCTCATTTCACACTTCACAGTGTGAAAACAGACCACAGCAGAGACAGGGTGACACACACGCAGAAGACATCCGTCCAAATCCCGTTTCTGATACGCTCAGGCCTGTTTGAAACTTAGTCTGGCTACTTTTTTGGGCAATTCAACCCCCAAAATCCAATATTTTGCTGCTGTAACAAGGGGACACAGAGAAGTATGTTTGCTACTATAATAAACCTTTCGGCAGAGCCATCTCACAGCCACACCAGGACGCGACACAATCACTTAGATTGAGCTCAAACTACAGAAAGCAACAGTTTTGAACCCTCTCCAGCTCGCCCCAGCTGCTCCTCAAGCAACCCTCAGACTCTCCTGGCAGGTAAATTCAGCAGCTGTTTCCCATAAAAACCTCCTCGCTATAAAACAAGCACAAATCTTCTCACATGGAGTCGCTTAACCCAAAGTAAAAGCCTGATAAGTTGAGAGCGTACCGGAAACAATCAGAAAGCCTCTAAATCGTTTAAAGTCCATTTTTTATATCTAACAAGGATTGTTCAAAGCAGCACCCGAGTCCTGGAAGGATCCTTCTTGCTCCTCGGCAGCCCCTGAGCCCCAGGGAATCTTCCCCTGGGAACCTCAGGGCCAGTTTGCAGGAGCAAAGACAATCCCACAGTCACTGCCCAACCTCTGTCACCCAGAGATCGAGGAAAACAGCAGGCAACGCTCGGGCAGACGTGGTACAGAGGTCACCAAGCACCTGGGGCGGGCACAACGCGTGGCAAATCCAGGGCTGCTGCTGCAGATTCCACACAGCCAGGTGACGACGCACTGCAGGGAGTCCCAAGCGACACCAACAGCCTCCCATTACCATAAACATGGAAAAGTCTGACTGACTCAGCAGCAGGGAGAAAAAGGTTGAGGAACTGGGAAGTTTGGTGGGAGGAAGGGATCGTTACAGAGCCAACTGACAGACATTGAAGACAGATGAGTTAATGAACACACAAGCTGTGAGTGACAGCGGTGACAATCACCATCCTTCAGAGACGTGTCTACACACGACACCACGTTCACAGGTGAAAAATCACGTTAACTGATCAGACGTCCAACAGCCTGCCCACTCCACAAATCAGCTGGAATCACGAGCCGGTGTCTTACCGGGGGAAAAAAGGTCGCCGTCCTCAGCAGGCACCGTCGGGAAGCGCAGGGGAGCTGTTAGAACAAGAGGCTGATAACACTCCTGGTGTGTATTTAAACTCGCTGACCCTCTCCACTTTATCTAAACACCCTGCAAGTACATCCAGCTTCTAACGTAGACAAGCCTGAAGTGGCCAGAGCAATTTTCCCACTCAAAACAAGGGCTCAGAGTGTTTAATATATTAAAAGAGAATAATAAAGTTTGGGCCCAGAGCGGATTTACATTTCAGAGCAGCAAATGTTCACACCAGGAAAGCACAAGCTCTCCCTGTCATTCACCTCAATGTGCAACAGCAGATAAGGTTGTGTGAAAGGAAAAGTGGATCAAATTTGGCCACAAACGGGCAAGTTAAATCCTTCTAAATAGTCCAACCACACAGTGACAGCATCACTCAGCGCTGGACTCAAACATCCTCCTCCTGCCCCAATACAAACCAGTTGTTCAGGGAACAGGAACAGCAGCATTTCCAGCAGAGATGCTGCAACTCAAGAAACACACCAGCAAGGGGTTTCCTTGGGAGATGCCAAAAAAAAAAAAGGGGAGGAGAAACAACTAACAAAGGTCTGAGAGCTTCAAAACAGAGCAAATCGCATAGCAGTGCACTTCAAATGCTACAGCAAATGACTGTGCCCTCCATCTGCCCATGCAGCCCCCAGCACTGCCCACCCCAGCCCCACAGCAGAGGGGCGTCACTGGAAGCCATGAAAATTGTCGAGGAAGAGGAGGGGAGCACATGGAGTGGGGAGAGAACGCCTCGCTGAACACCCAGCCATGCATCTGCCCCAGGAAATCCATCCAGCAGCATTCCTCACCGTGGGAATCTACACACACTCCAGGCTTCAGAGTCAGCAGCCTCTGCTGCCACACTGACCCGGGATCCTCCTCCAAACACATCACATTTTCCCAGCTACACCAGCCTGCACCATCCACAATCCCATCCCAGCAGTCAGATCCCTGAGGGACACCCCACCACTGGGAGCATCCGGACAGCATCCTCTCCTTTCCCAGCCCACCGGGCTCTGCCACTCCAGCCCTATGGGCTCAGCAACCAGCACCCTCCAACACAGCCTCCTCTCATCCCATGTCCCACATAAGCACCACCAAACCATCAGGGCTCCCCCAGCCCATCCTCACATTCCCTGTGTGTCCCACATCCATCACAGCCCACTGTAACATCTCAATCCATCTCCTTGGCCCCCAATTCCCATCCAGTGTGCTTCCTCCTTTGGCCCACACCCTGCCATCCTCAGCCCCTCCGAATTCACAGTGCTGCAGCCCACATCCATGTCTCCAGGGTTCCAACGCCCCCTCATCCCCCGGCTGGTGCCCTGGGGACCTCCAACGCCCCCTCGTCCCACAGCCCTCTCACCCATATGCTCCATCCCAAGAGCGGATTCAAACCCCTCCAGCTGGCCCCGAGCCCTACAGCCCCTCACTCCCCCAGCCCACACCCTCTAGCCCCACAGCCCTGCAGAACCCCATCCCCACATCTCCTGCCTCCTCCACCCCACAGCTCCAAACCCACTACCTGCCCCACACTCCTACAACGCCCCAAAAGCCCATTCCTCCTA
>VXBW01002429.1:146970-186413 GCA_013400375.1 Thinocorus orbignyianus | reverse complement strand
GAGGGGGCGGCGAGGTCAAGGTTAAGGTGGAGCCGTCAGACGGGGAGGTGAGGCCGGTCTGAGCCCGCCGTGAGGCGGGGGAACCGGGACAGGGCCGGGCGTGAGAGGGGGGAACTGGGACTGGGCCGTGGGCCCGCCGTGAGGGCGGAGAAGTGGGGCCGGACCCGCCGTGAGGGGAGAAACGGGGCCGGTCCGGGCCCGGCGTGAGGGGGGGAACCGGCCAGGCCGGTACCGAACGCTGCGGTCTCGCCCAGGTGAGGAGCGCGGAGGGGGAGGCGGTGGACGGGGAGGACCCCAGCCTGCAGCCGTGCGCCGCCAAGAAGGTGAAGCTGGAGCTGAAGGAGAGGAAGGAGAAGAAGCAGAAGGTGGACGAGGACGAGATCCAGAAGATGCAGTGAGTGCCTGGGCCTCTGGGGAGGCTGGTGCTTGGGAGGGCACCCAGCTCTGCCAGCGTTTGGAGCTGGAGCAATGGTTTGATCAGTTGATGGTATCCATGGTTCCAGCCCACATCCCTCCCCAATGGGCCATGACAAACTTTTCCTGCCTTCCCTTTCCCATCTGCCCTGTGTCACAGTGTTGGGGTGCTCTGAGGGCCTTGCAGGGCTGTTACAGCAGCCTGAGGAGTTTCAGTTTTTATTTTTGCTGCAAGTGATCAATTGCTTCCTCTCCAGAATCCTGGTCTCCTCCTTTTCTGAGGAACAGCTGAACCGTTACGAGATGTATCGCCGCTCTGCCTTCCCCAAAGCTGCCATTAAACGGGTAAGGCTTGGTTTCAGCAGCCTGGCTGAGGGTGGGGCTGGGCTTTGGGGGTCGGCTGGGCTCCCTCCTGCTGCCTCCTGACCCCTGGGGCCGAAACTGTTGTCCTCAGGTGGGTTTTTCCCATCACGGCCTGGCTCANCAGGGCCGGGCGTGAGAGGGGGGAACTGGGACTGGGCCGTGGGCCCGCCGTGAGGGCGGAGAAGTGGGGCCGGACCCGCCGTGAGGGGAGAAACGGGGCCGGTCCGGGCCCGGCGTGAGGGGGGGAACCGGCCAGGCCGGTACCGAACGCTGCGGTCTCGCCCAGGTGAGGAGCGCGGAGGGGGAGGCGGTGGACGGGGAGGACCCCAGCCTGCAGCCGTGCGCCGCCAAGAAGGTGAAGCTGGAGCTGAAGGAGAGGAAGGAGAAGAAGCAGAAGGTGGACGAGGACGAGATCCAGAAGATGCAGTGAGTGCCCGGGCCTCTGGGGAGGCCGGTGCTTGGGAGGAGCAGACAATGGTTTGATCAGTTGATGGTATCCATGGTTCCAGCCCACATCCCTCCCCAATGGGCCATGACAAACTTTTCCTGCCTTCCCTTTCCCATCTGCCCTGTGTCACAGTGTTGGGGTGCTCTGAGGGCCTTGCAGGGCTGTTACAGCAGCCTGAGGAGCTTCAGTTTTTATTTTTGCTGCAAGTGATCAATTGCTTCCTCTCCAGAATCCTGGTCTCCTCCTTTTCTGAGGAACAGCTGAACCGTTACGAGATGTATCGCCGCTCTGCCTTCCCCAAAGCTGCCATTAAACGGGTAAGGCTTGGTTTCAGCAGCCTGGCTGAGCGTGGGGCTGGGCTTTGGGGGTCGGCTGGGCTCCCTCCTGCTGCCTCCTGACCCCTGGGGCCGAAACTGTTGTCCTCAGGTGGGTTTTTCCCATCACGGCCTGGCTCAGTGCCCTCCTGACAGGAGCTTGTCTTAAATAATGATGGTCCTGGGGGCCACGAGAAAGTAAATGCTGATAAAGAGTCTGAGGGTAGGCTGAAATCTCAGCAGTCAGCGTGTGCCTGAAGCTGTCGGACCTAATTGTAAAGCTCAGTTCCTGCTCATTTGAGCAGCCCTTGGCTGGTATTTGCTGGGCTCAAGCTGCTAAACAGGAGTTAATGTGTTCTTTTTCCGCATGTCCAGCTGATCCAGTCCATCACGGGCACCTCTGTCTCTCAGAACGTGGTCATCGCCATGTCTGGCATTTCCAAGGTCTTTGTTGGGGAGGTGGTGGAGGAAGGTGAGTGGCAAATGGTATTGTTGGAAGAAAAAATTAACAATATGGGGGTGAGCTCATTGCTTACAGGACATGGAACAAGACTGGTCCCTCTGGTTCCCAGTCCCACGGGGCCCTGGGCCGTCCAGCAGCCACAGGTTATAGAATCACAGAATGGTTTGGGTTGGAAGGGACCTTAAAGATCATCCAGTGCCACCCCCTGCCCTGGGCAGGGACACCTCCCACCACACCAGGTTGCTCCAAGCCCCATCCAGCCTGGCCTTGAACCCCTCCAGGGATGGGGCAGCCACAGCTTCTCTGGGCAACCTGGGCCAGGGTCTCACCACCCTCTGAGTCCCCTCTGATCCTATCAGTCGCTGCCCCTGGGTCAGCAGGGCCTGGTCACCACTGACCTCCTGGTTTATCCTCTCTAAGGAGGATCACTGAGAAGTTCTGGCTCTGTAAGCCGGCCCGTCAGCGGGCTGCAACGGGAGAGTAAAGATCTTTTAATACTGCCATGGACAAATTCAGCCCAGAGGGAAATGAGTTATTTAAGCCTCTTAAACCCCTAAGATTCTTCTTTTATGGGATGAGCTGAGATCTCCTTGGGGCAGTGGGTGGGATCCTGACCCAGCCGTGTCCCTTCTCTGCTGGGGCTGGAGGAGAAGCTGGTGCCAGTTTGTAGAGACTTGTCCAGCAAAACAGGGCCTTTATCCCCCGGGATCACTGTTCCTGGGATGATGCAGCTTGGGTGCTGCTCTCTCTGCCTCACTGTGTGCCTGAGGTCCTCTGGTTAAGCAGCTTCACTGCTGTCGTTAGTTAATTGCTTTGTGGCATTAATTGCTTTGTGCCCTTGGCAAGAGGTGTGGATGACACTTACTGTAAATGACAGAGAATAAACTGGCCCCTGGAACCGCTGTGGGTTGTGCCTCCCTGTCCCTGCTGTGCACAAGCCCAAAACACACCACTCAGCACCGGGGTGAGCTCGTGTGACTCACACCAGCACGTTCAGCAGGGGCTGGAGTGGTTTAAAAAAAGCAGTTTATTCACTTATTTCTTGCTGTCCCCAGGACTGACTCTTCTTTCAGCCAAAGAGAAACACACAAAGCAGGTTCCTGCTTGTGTCAACGGACCGTGAGCTGTAAAGGCTGAACAAAAATATTAACTGGTGCCTTTAAAATGAGAGCTCAGGGAGCAGGAGGGTGGGTAAGCACAGCTGTCCTGCTCATGCCAGCTCTTTGTTTTCTGTTCTTTAGCCCTGGATGTGTGTGAGAAGTGGGGGGAGCTGCCCCCTCTGCAGCCCAAGCACATGCGAGAGGCCGTCAGGAGGCTCAAGTCCCGAGGACAGATCCCCAACTCCAAATACAAAAAGATCATCTTCCACTGAAGCGGCCCAAAAGCTGCAGGAGAAGAGAGAAGTTAAAACAAGCTTCTGGTTGTGAACCTCATGACTGTTACAGCCGAGCTGTGAGACGGAAGCTCCTTGGGGAGCGTTGTGTACAGACTGCAGTGACAGCAGGGAGGGCTCCTGGAGCCTGGCTCCTCACCTGAGCACTGTGCAGAAACCAGGAGGAGTCAAATCCCTGACCTGGAGCTTTGGGCTCCTCTGCTTTGACCATGAACAATCTCCAGTGTATTCACCCACAGGGGTGATTCTACTGGTGCAGATAGAGCCGTGTCTATGGACAGAAGGGGAGTTTTTTCTTTGCTTGTGTTGGGTTTTTTTGTACATTAAACTTGTTCTTGTATTCTTAATCTTGCTGGGAAATGCTAATTGTGTAATGGTGCCTGTCTGGTGAGTCAAAGGAGGGGGCGTGTGCTGTGATGATCTGTCACAGCTAACCCTGACGTGTTCCTCAAGCTTTGCTTCACCCCCAGCCTCTGCTGTGCCCCTGGCACAAGGAGGGAACGGGGGCTGGGAGCTGCTGCTTCTCAAGCCATCCCTTGGCTGCTCTTCCCCCAGCCTGGTCAGGGAGCTGTCTGGAAATCAGGATGGATGAGGGAACAGGGCACGTTCAGTTTAGAGAAGAGGAGGCTGAGGGGAGACCTCCTGGCCCTCTACAGCTCCCTGAAAGGAGGCTGCAGGGGTGGGTGCTGGCCTCTGCTCCCAAGGGAATAATGACAGGACCAGAGGAAATGGGCTGAAGTTGCAGCAGGGGTGTTTTAGGTTAGAAAGTAATTCTTCCTACTAAAGAGCCTGCCCAGAGGTGGTGGAGTCAGCAGCCCTGGAGGTATTTAAGAAAGGTGCAGATGTGGCACCTCAGGGCACACTCTGGTGGCCAAGGCTGTAGAGTTTTTCATGTGTGTAGGGCTGGACTCAATCTCAGGGGTCCCTTTCAACCCTGGTGATTAAGGAGAAAAACAACCAACCAACCCCAAAGAGCCTGTAAGGAGGTTAACAAGTTTAATTTCTTTTCATGGTTCATAGAACCAATAAATGCATGAGTGGAAATATACTGCAACAGAGTTCCAATACTGCCCAAAACTCCAATTCAAGTTGAGACTCGCATGTCCCCCACCTGGAGGTACAGGAGTCCCCCCGGGAACACGCCTGAAATGCAAGAGCTGCTGAGGCCACGTGCTCTTCCCAGGGTAACGGGGTTGTAGTTACACAAAAGATGAAGCCAACTCTCATCATAACACAGAAAGAGTCCTTAAATAAAAAGCTCTGGGAAGTAAACTTTGCCAATCATCATTAGTGGAGACAGCAGAGTTTCCGTCCTCCCACCCACAGAGCTCGTAGGGAGAATGTGGATTTTGTTTTACAGTACTTTTTACTGGTATTTCAAACCAAAGCAGTGGAAGTCCTTTAATTCTTAAGCAAAACCAGTTGGTGGGAGTTGCTGGAGCAAGAAATTTGCTGTAATCAGCCCGGCCCCAGCTCTGCTCAGTTGGCACCTGCAGGAGCTGTGGGATGTGGCAAATGGGCAGCACCTCCAAGAAAACCCTTCGCACCCTACTCATTTCCCAAGCTGGACACCTACTCAAATGAAAAAAAAAAATCATGAAAATGTGAAAGAGAAGAAAGAAACCTCCCATTTTCAAGCAATTAGTGAATTAAAAAAGTAAATATCATTGCATTCCACCTAAGGCAAGCATTCTTGGATCTCTTGCTTCAACACAGGAAGGAGGAGCAAGCAGAGGAGCAGGGAGGTTTGGCTAAAAGTTGAAATCTGGGGGCTTTGTGCAGCTGTTCATGGTACTTACAGTGAGCTCTTTGCTTATGGGTTTGTTTCACAGCAAGTCGAGGTACAGGGATGCTTTGTCACCTCCTCTGTCACCACGAGAACTGCTCACTCAGCAAAAGTCTTGGTTGCTACAGAAGAGAACTTGCATTTCAGAACCCCTGCTTTTCCTTGTGAGTTATCCTCCGCACCAGGCAGTATTGGTGAAGGAAATGCCCGCTGATGCTTAAGAAGTTAAAGTGCATTTTCCTCTCGAGAACAGGCCTGACAGGCTGCTCCAGTAACATTTCCCATCACAGGCAGCACCACAGATGGATCCCGGCAAAGGCTGGGCCACAGAACGTGCTCCAGAAGAAAGAGCCTGGCTTTTGTCTGGCAGGAACAAGGAGGAGGGAGCACCCGAAGCACCCACAGCACCCCAACATCAGATGAAGCTCCCCTGCTGCTGCCAAAGGAGCCACCCCTCCCTCCTTTTAAGTTTCCTTTCTGGCTGCCCTACTTCCAGAGGGTCCAGAAGGAAGGTCAGGCTCTGCCGCTGTCACGTCTGGTTGTAGGCACTGGTCAGTCAGATCTTGGCAGAAACACTGGGGTCGGGCAGCAGAGCCTGCCCCAGGCACCCTGCGTGACCCTGGCACACCAGGACTAATCCCAACCAACATCATTTGAAACTACCTTCAGTCTAACGGAGTCAAACATGGAACTGAGATGATGATCTTAAGAGTGACAGTTGTTCTAATCGCCGTCCCTCTCTGCCATACCCTCTGTTTTTCAAAGTGAAAGTTACCAACCACAAGGAATTCACTCTCGGCTCTCCCCAAACCACAGGCAGCAGAGTCTCCGCATCCAGCTCAGCACTGCAAATTTCCCCAGTTCCCCTCCAGCTAAAGAAAAGCTCAGATGGTATCAGGAATGTCCACTAAGGGGAAGGGTTCAACAGCTCCGGAGCTGGGCAAAGGGATGAGTATCCAAGAACACTGTAAGAAAACCAAACTCCCAAGTTATCTGCTTGTTTTCACGCTGTTTCCAGGGCTCAGCTCATCATGGCTTCTAAATCAGAGGCCTCTCCTTGCACAGTGAACACGATTGATCTCGTTTTACTTCAGCCACCCTAATTTCAGTGGAGTAATGCTGACATAAAAAAAACCCAGAAAAATCCACTCAAGTTTTGGGGAGTGTGCTCAGCTAAAACACACAGTAAGGGTTCCCCTGACCAGTACAGACAAATTATTATCTGATTGACAAAGGAGAACCACGTATAACCTGTCGCTTCCCTGGCACTTGGTGTGTGACAATCCCGACCTGTCTTACACACACCAAAAAGCAGCCTGTGCATCAGAAATGGTGCATTTACAAGAACACAAAAGGCACCTGGAAAAAAAACAAATCAAAGTTTGAAATAAGACAAATCTCCAGCAAGCTCAGCACACCGTAAAGGCGCTGAGTGTAACCAGGGAGGGAACGGGACTTCATCCACAACAGAGGGGGCTGGAAGTCACACCCTCCTGTATCCAAACACAGAGCAAGTTTTCCTCTGCAACAGCTTCTCCCTTCTTTTCCCCCCCCTCCACAATTCTAGAGGCTATTTCTTTGTAAATTAAGACAAATCACCAACCAGGAAGACTTCTTCCTCTTTGATGAAGCAGCTCCAGAAGAGGCAAGCATACAAACCTCACTCAACCCAACCACTACTCCTTCATCTCCAGCCCCCAGTGAACAGCCCAGAGTTTCAGCTGCCACCACAGGGGTCTGGTCACACCCCACCCACACCCCAATATCCCCATTAAAAGACATTTAAGACCAGACAAGAGCTTCGTGCTAATAAAAATCCATGAGTGTGCAGGAACACAGACAGCGAGTCCCTTGTGCGGCCAGAACTGCTCTCTCTCTCCCAACTGGTGAAATTCTGGGATACAGTGGTTTCAGAACAGCGTGCATCCCAAAGAAAATGCACAGGTCACCTCATTCCGTGACTTAATTAACTTCCTTCATCCCTGTTCTCTGACAGTAAAATTAAAGAAAGCTTAAACAGCGTTTTGTAGTGAAATAAATTAATTCCTCTGTGTTTCTACGTCAAGAAAGCCAAAGATTGTGGGATGAAGTGAGAATGAACTAGAGCAAGTCTAACATAGCCCTGATTCTGTCTTGACACAACAAATCACTGGTGAAAAAAAGAAGCTGAAGGAATTTCTTCACTATTCTCACCCTGCTCTTGAGGAAATAATGAGCTGTAGCCCCGTTCCTCCACAGTGGGAAATCCCTTCTGCATCTCCCACATCCACTGACGCCGGCTGCTTTCACATCAGAGCTCTAGCAGTGTTTTCTGCTATACCCACTCCCTGTCACTCCTTGGTGCGGTGAAGTAACCACCCTCCTCTTGCTGCATTCTTTGCCACACATGATTGGGCAAGAACACAAGGAGGAAGGCTGGAAGCAGCAGAAACCCCAACAGGGACCACCTCTAGGTATTACTGTGAAAGCTGAAGGCTGAAAGCACTCTGTCACCACCACTTGTGGGTGAAGAGACACAGGGTGTCCCCCCAACCTCTGACCTTTTGGTTATAGGCTGACCACTGCCCCGGGTCAGTGACAGGGGCAGCACCATCCTGCCAGGGCAGAGAAAAGAGGCTGCAAACAGGTAACTCCTCCTCGTTCCTTCCCTGATGCTCAGCCAGGCCCTTTCTTCCTTCCTTTCTCCCTCTTTCAAGTTCATTTTGCAATCGCTGTTGGGTTCCATTCTCTGAGGCCATCGGTCTCCAGGAGGGTGACCCGTTTAGCAGCAATATAATGAAAGTAGCCGCCGTAGTGCTGGTGGTGGTCTCCACTCCTCCTGAGCAGCTGCAGCCTGCACCTTCTCTGTCAAAGCTGGAAGAGGGGATTGTATTTCCTAATCTCCTGCAGAAGGCGAGCCTTGTCCATGTTGGCTTCTGCGAGGGCTATTTTCATGGTCTGAAGCTCCCTTTGCAACTCTGGCACTTCCCTCAACTACAAGAGACAAAAAGCATCAAACCCAGGAGTTATTACATCGATCTGCTCAAAGAGAAAAACCAGGAAAAGAGAAAATCAGGAGCTTTTGAGTTGAATTATCATAGAATCACAGAATGGTTAGAGCTGGAAGGGACCTTCAAGATCATCAAGTTCCAACCCCGCTGCCATGGGCAGGGACACCTCTCCCTAGAGCAGGTTGCTCCAAGCCCCATCCAGCCTGGCCTTAAACACTTCCAGGGATGGGGCATCAACAACTTCCCTGGGCAACCTGTTCCAGTGCCTCACCACCCTCATAGCAAAGAACTTCTTCCTAATATCTCATCTCAATCTCCCCTCTTCCAATTTAAAACCATTCCCCCTCATCCTGTCACTACACTTCCTGACAAAGAGGCCCTCTCCAGCTCTCCTGGAGCTCCCTTCAGATCCTGGCAGGCTGCTCTCAGGTCCCCCCAGAGCCTTCTCTTCTCCAGGCTGAACAGTCCCAACGAATTACGTAGTGACACAACCACACAGAGCTCACTGACAACGTGACCCAGTTCAAGTCACAGAAACACTTGCCAGCTGGTGCCTGGTGACTTCCCTACCTGTCAGGGTCAGCTCAGGCTGCCAGTGACAGCTTTTTAATGACTGTTTTCTCCCAAGACTTCACATTTCCAGGCACAGGAACATCACTTGTGGTGGACAAGGTTTTGTCCTGCAGAGCAGGTACCTGATTCTGGCCTAAGATAACTATATAAAAAAGCAGGAAAAACAATACTGGCTCTGCTCTGCATTCTTCTTTTACAAGAGGTGCCAACACACCTCTAAAGATTTGTTAAAATTAAGGTGATATCTGGAGCAAGCAGATGCCTGGTGTTCCTCTTTCTTGTCCCCACAAAGTTAATTCCATCCTCAAACTCCCACTGAGGTTTCAGGGCACAAGAGTTTTTCCTCAGGCTCTCAGATTTTTACTCAAGAATTCAGCCTTTGCATTTATTTCTATAAAGTTCAATAACATCAGAAAATAAAGTGAAGCTAAGCTGCTGTGATCCTTATGTGCTCCAGCTCTGGTCAGGGACCTGTTTCACAAGATGCTACGAACAGGAAGAGGAGGAAGTCTCTGTGCTAAACGGAAGAGAGACGAGAGAAACGAGGTGATGTGTCACCACCTAACGAACCAAATCCAGAGTCCCCAGGCCAGCTCTATGTCCAGTCAGGCACATCACTCCCTTAATATGTATTTAGCCATAGCAAGTGATGGACTGTGTGTACAGATCTGGCTTAAACAGAAACTAGAGAGCACTGCATGTTTAAAAATAAACCAGTTATCTGGCATTCTGATGCATGGATCAAAATGAAAAGGAAGATCAAATGAACAGTAGAAACTCCAGACGACCTGAAACTCCCTGGCTGTGAGACCTACTCTGCTCTGACAAAACATCTCTCTCTTTGCGGGACTCTCCTGATTCCTGTTTGTCTATCAAGGGGCTGAACACAGCAGGAAGATGGATTCAAAATTCCAAAAAAACAATTCAAAAACCCACCAGCTTTCTGAAAGGGAACAAGAGAGTTTATGCTGGGCAAGGTATCCCTATTTCCCAGAATGTCTGTGAAAGGAGGCACAGGCTGCCTTTGTGAGCACTCCCTATCTGCAACACACCACACCACACCTACCAGTAACTGCAAACACACAGAGACAAAAGGCTTAATTTTCCAGGCTACTGCCAGCTCTCTGGCTGTCCAGACAGCAACAGCAGCAGTGACTCACCTGCAGTCCACGTGTTCCCACTGCTGGGGCTGCTGAGCCACCCTCTGCTGGGGCCTTCTGCTCCTGGAGAACTGACACAGGTTTTTCCTGTTTCGGTGAGCCCTCCCCTTGCGGAGCTGGAAAGAAGCACAGAAAACATCCAGGTGTGGACATTTACACAACAGGGTTCTCAGGATAACAATAACTTTAGCTTTTTTTTCTTTTTTGGCTTTTTGTTTTGGTTTTTCCCTTATTTTAAACAGGGGAGGTGGAAATAAAATCTCATTCCCATTTTAAAATGGGGAAACTAAAGCAAGGGAAGAAGCAGTAATCTGTCCTGACCACAAGAGCTCAAAGAAACATCAGGCATGAATTCAAGTTGCCAGTTCATTCTTTTAGGTATTAACCTGTTCTGCCTGAGGTATCAGATTTGCTGCCTCAAAAAACCAACAAAAGCAGCAAGAACAAAAGAGGCAGGAATGCAGGAATGCAGAGATTAACACCACAGAGCAGCCAAAGGACCTGGGTCAGAAGTAGAGACTGCTCACACACCAGAACTCATCCCATTTCAGTTCCAGCCTCCTCCAGCACCAGGCACAGCAGAGCATCCTGCCTCCAGCACAGCCTGGGAGGGTGCAAGGAGAAAATAAAACCAGTTTCCCAATGTTGCTGACCTGTTACATAGAACACTCCATCATCTCTGCGCTTCACAACGACGTGATCTACTGCCAAGGTGATAGGAACAGGGCCAGGGGAGGTAGGGTACACCCTGGGGCTGTCATCCTGGGAAAAAAAACAAAGTGGAGAAGAGATGAACTGCTGTGACAGCTCTGGCAACTCTGCAAAGGAGTCCCCTTGCCCCCAGCCTTCACGGGAGCAGCATCACCGATTGGCAGCTCTGCCAGAGCTTGCCAAGGTCACCCACCAGATGGAAAAGCCTGGTTTATATACAAGGCTGCTTGGGAATTGTGCAGAAAGCAAACCCACAGACTAGAACCAACTTCTGTCATCTCCTTAATAAAGGCTGTGGGGAGGCCTAAGACCATCACCCTGAGGGCTGCTCTCACAGCTGTCATCCTACAAGTTATCTATTCAAATCCCTAGCGAGGATTCCTTAACCAAAATAAGGCCAATATCCCTTAGTCTGGAGATTTTCAAGCAGCCACACTGGCTCCTGGCCTGTCAATGGAGCCAAAGCCATTGCCTTCAAAAAGGTTTAACCATCAACCTCTGTCAGTGTCCCCCTCCTAAATATCACTCAGCTCTTACATAATGTTTTTCATCTTTAATTCTCCAAATGCTCACAGAAAAGGTCAAATATTTCCCATTTCACGCAAGCAGTTGGAGAAAGAGGTATTTCATTCTTTCCCTTGAGTCTGCAAAACAGGTCACCAATGAATTTGAGGAGAGAAAGTGTACATCAGGCTCCCGTTTCTCCACAGACTGATCACTCAACAACTCCACTGTGTTACTCCTTCACCCCCAAGGCACTTTCAGAAGCGAAATAAAACAGTATCAGGAAAACAGGACCCCTACAGAGGTCCATAGAAATCCCACAGCACCCTTTCCCAAGCCAGATCTTGCAAGTGAACTCTGCCCAGGCTGCCGTCCTGGGGGAAATCTCTTGTTCTCCACACACTCACCTTCAACGTGATTTTGGCATCCACAACTTCTATCTCCATGGGGATCACCTCTGGGATTATTTCATCCTCAAGAAAGGGGCCGAGGTTGGTAAGGAAGGACATGAAGAGCTCTGCTGTGTAACTGTGGACCAGCATTTGCAGGAAGCCATTCTGAACAGCGAGGGGTGAGCGCACGGCGGCACCAGGCCCTACTTCTAGACGCAGACACACTTCTGGCTGGGTCTTGCTACCGTCAGGGACTGAAGGCTTCTCCACATCTGGATCTCCTAGAGCTAAAGGAGAAAGATCTCATTGCAGAAGATGGCATCAGTAATAGGATATAAATGCAAAATAAGTATCCTGAAAGGGGGTTTACTGTCCAGATGCAGAACGGAGTCAGGTTCAGAAGGACAGCGCTATGAAATCATCCTTTGCATGGAATGAATCCCCATTTCAAATGACTAGGAGTCCACATCACAGGAACCAACACAACAACTGGACCACTGAAGCCCTCAGATGCATCCCTCTCTAACCATTACAACCAGCCGATGGTTCTGCATGCACACGAGTTGACCAAACTCATCACTCCGCTCTCCAGAGTGTTTCCAGTGACCTCAACACTATCCAAGCTTTAATTCCAGTTTGCCCCCTCGTGGCCACAGGCAGCACCGGGGAGGGAGGGATCCACAGCGGGAGAACTGCTCCTGCTTTCAAGCGGGCTGCAGCTGCTTTTGGTATCAGTTACTTGGAATGAGGTTGGGTGAGGTTTTTTCCAGTTGGTTGGTTGGTTTTGGTTTGGTTGTTGTTTTTTTTCAATTCGAATTTAGCCCTAGGGAAGTATCTTAGCCCAATATTCTCAGGGCAGGAATAACTTCAGGGCTCCCCTAGATGGCTTTATTCATCACTCTTTTAGCTTTCAACTCATTTTGTGCATCCTCACATCAATTAAAAAAATCCCAGTCAATGATCACCAGGTACCACAGAGTTTGACTGTGTAAGCACTTTGGAAACATCTTTCAAATACCAGATTTGAAGCACTGACAGGAAGATTCTTCACATTCACAATTCCTCACACACAAGTCCTATTCAATCCTAAACCCACTACACCTTAACACCCAAGTACAGTTAAAATGGAATATTCCCTGAGGGCAGCCAGTATAAAAGCTATTTCTAGAAGTGAAGCTCCCAAAGCAGCAGAGTCCAAGAGCCAGTGTCTTACCCAGATAACCACGCAAATACTGCCACATCCCCACGTTGTTCAGCTGCTCTGGAACCACGGTCATTACTCGTAAAGCAACAGACAGATCATCACCTCGTGCCTCTATCCCACAGTTCACATCATTCATCTTCAACACCAGGACAGACACCTGAAACAACAAACGACAAACTCAATTATTAAGAAAAATCAAACAACCAAACCACCACCACAGGGTTTGTTTCCAGATTGGCTTAAAGACAACATTAAGAGTGAAAAGGAACAGAGCTCTGACCAGCTGAAGGCTGGGGTCTTCGCTTTGTGAAGTGGAGCTGTTTATTTCAGGAGATGCTCCACCCTCGTCCTCTGCCATCAGGCTTCCTCTACTGCCTGTGTCATTGTGGACCTGAGGAAGCTGCCCTGAGGGAAGAGGGTCCAGGCTGGGTTCTGAAATGGAAGTAACAACAACAACTCCTCAATTCTGTTTCTTTTTCTGCTTTTAAGAAGTCCTGACCTCAGTATCTCATGGCTTATCAGTCTGTGCCATCCTCAGATGAATTTAAGCAACACAGAGCTGAAGAAAAAGCCATCCACTGAAATGTTCAGTGGACCTTATTTCCAACCAGCCTTTATTAAAGTCTACGCTTATGTTATCCTAAATGCTACATACCATCCACCCACCTGCACACATTTACAGTCCTGGCTTACCCTCCCCACTCATTTACACTCCTCATCTCAAAGAAAAGGCACCTATAAGGGCAGAAAGAGCCACTGAGTTGAACAACTCAAGCCCTTCAAAAGGAAGGAGCAGCACAAGTGACTTTCACACAAGCACAGCGTGACTCGGTTGCCCAGGGCAGAAAAGTGTTCACTGATGTGAAATAAGAGCAGGGGAGAGGAGGACAAAGCCAAGAGCCTGTTACCAGAGTCTGTGAGCATCACGAAGCCGTCACTGCCATCGCTGTCCACAGACAGCCCGTCCTCCGGGCCGCTCCCATCCACAGAGGTGGTGTCAAAGGAATGCTGGGATGCTGTCCTCTTCATGGAGAAGAAGCGCATGCGGCCACTGCCACCACCGCCACCTGGAGTCACTGCTCCTTCTTCTGCTTTAGGCACAGAGTCCCTACAAAAAATAAGTGACAAAGGCAAACAGCTCAGCCTCCTGATTATCCAGATGTTGGGCCGGACTCTGAACACTTGCAAGTCAGACTTTAGATACTTATACCTCCCTCAGAGATGAAGATCTAACCTCTCTCTAATTCAAATTACATGGAAAGAAAGGGAGCAGTTGGCCTGTACTTCCCCCCTCCCCAGCAGCCCATCAGGAAAACAGAACAGCCCACTCACTTTGCTGGGGGAAGAGAGAGCATCTTCTGCATGGTGGAAGTCATCTTCTCCCGGCTCAGGCTCAGAGCATCTTTTGTTATAGACATGGCTTCTTTGGTGAGGTCCATAGTCACGTTCAGAGCCTCCTTGGTGGCATCCTTTGTGATGTGCAGTGCACTAGACAACTCCACCTCTATGTTCTTCAAAGGGATGAGTTCTGCCTGGCCATTGAGAGTGATGTTTCCTCTCCCCAAGGGCTGTGTGTCTGAGGTCGGGCTAGAAGGGAGAGCAGGAGGGCTTTGAGGATGGCTGCTGGGCTCTGCTGGTCTTTCTGCATCCAGGGTTTCCACAGCTTCATGTGCTTCCTCTATCAAAACTTTCTCCTCTATGCTCTTACCATGCAGGGCTGTACTCAGAGCTCCATCACTTACGGATCTTGGGAGTCTCTCCAGCGGTGCACTAGTTATACTGGTACCTGTATTTTCAATGCCACTGTCCTCTGGGACCTCTGAGGTACTGCATACCCCCTTCTCAGAACTGCTCTCTGATTTCAGCTCCTTCTCTTCAGCTGTCAGCCCCTCCTTGCTGTCTGAAGGTGAGAGCTCAGACTCGATCAAGCTTGTTGTATCCGAGTCAAGGGATCTTGGTTCCAAGCCCCCTGGAGCAGGGTTCATGAGTAGGGCCACTTCGGCGCTATGGAACATAACCCCTACACAAGCTGACATGGGATCTAAAGGAGACCCAGTCACCTCCTGGGTGTCTTGGGCCAACTGCTCCTGTAGTGTCTGCAGAACTTCTTTCATCCTGAGCAACACCAAGTATTGGTAATGGTTGAGTCGAACTTTGACATGAACAGATGAGGACACAAGCACATGGATATCAGCAGAGGTTTCCAGCTCCTTCTCGTCTACTCCGTTATCAACTTCACAGTCAGATTCTCCCAGGACATCCATTGTCTCTGGGACTTTGGAGATGTTCTTCAGATCCTGGTCAGTCTTTGACCTTTGACAAACCCCGTGTTCTCTGGAAAGGTTCTCATTCTTGGAGTGATTGCTAAAGCTGGCAGAAGGCTTGATTTTCAACTCCGAGGCAGCCAGTTCCTGTTGTTTAGACATCTGAGCTTGCCCCCATCTCCTGGGAAGGCAAGCCCAAACGGAAAGAGGAAAAGGGTCAATAAAGCTAAGGGCTCTGCCCTTGGAGCTTTCAGCCCCCTCAAAGTCCAGGGAAAGCTCAGTGAAATTCACAGACCACAGATCTTCAGAGGCAGAGGTTTTGTGCAGCAGCTTGGGAAAGCCCAGATGCTTCTGAGGCTTATCATCTACCTCATAGGCATGGCGCAAGAAAAGGGTGTGGAGGAGACTGAAATTGTCCTGAGACCTTGGGAACTTTGTGTAGCTGGAGTGGAAGAATTCCGAACTGGCAAATTTACGGAAGAGGCTCTGGAGGTCTTGGCAGGTGCAGAAGGGAGCGTGGCGGGTGTTGGTGGCTGTCATCTGCGATGTGCAAATGCAAAGCATCTGTGGACGGTCCTGATGGTCAGTGACCTTCTTCTCCACAGGGATGTTAAGCTGCACGGAGGAGAAAGACATTACTAGTCCAGTAGTGAGAAGGGAAATTAGCCGAGGCTTATCCTGGCCATTTACATGGAAGGTCAGCTGTGGAATATATAAACAACTGAGAAGTCTTGGCTTCTACTAAAAGCCCAAGAGGTGGACTGGATTCTCAATTTATCCCTATCTTGAAAAATTAAATAAAATTTACAAATCACGGAGCAGAAATTAGACATGAGGGAATTTAAACTGAGTTTTCTTTCAGGTTCTTTTACCATCCACAGATTAGGTAGCAGCTCAACTTACAATATTCACTTTGACCTTTCCCTGCAAGGACTTACTATCTTTCTTGATAGTAAAGAGCCTTTGAGTCTCCTCAGAAAACTGCTAACAAGGGCAGCCAGTGACAAACACCACAGAATGTCAATGCAGCAGATGCAGGCCCATCAGGAACAGTCTGAGAGTCAAAGTGCTTTCCTAAGGCCAGAAACCAACTTTTGACTACCTGAACCCTCAACTTCTCCTTGAAACTGTTTTCATAAGCACTGACTTGCCTGCCTGCTCCAGTCTAAGACTCAAGCACCTTTTTTACTGCCCACAGACCAAACCAAAACTAACACAAGTGAGAGACAGAGGACAGGCAGAAGTTTTGTTTTCTCATTCTAGGCTCCAGCTGTGTCCTGGTCTCATGTTCCTTCCATGACAGGGAAAGGGAGAACACTGAAGACTGGGAAAGGAAGGGAATGAATGGTACCTTCAGCCGGAAGCCATCCAGTCGGACATCAACATGCTCATCATGCTTGCCTGAGTCCTCCAGCTTATAGATGGCTTTGAACTGCTCCAAGCTGCGATAAAGATCCAGACAGAAGAGGTTTATCCAGAGCACGCTTGCTGTATCCAGGGTAAGCATCAGGCCATTCAGCTGCACGTAAAGGTTTGGACACGGAACTAGGATGAAACAGAATTGAAACAGATTAATAACAGCAGAAAAGGCACTGCAGGTGGTCTGCAGCTCAGCTCCACCGACACCACCAACACAGAGGGCTTCAAACCCCACTGGAAGACAGATCTCTCGATGAAAGGGAGAAGCTGTGATGCACCAAAGAACAGAGGCATCTCATATCAAACCCAAAGCACCCTACAGTCCCCCACCAGTGCTAATCCATGAGGCAGGACCCCAAGAGCTGGGCAGACACAGCAACTCCTTCCTACATTTCTGGATACCTTATTTTGCAAGCACATCTTTGCCTTCACCAGACAAACTCCATCCCACTTTCCCACCAGCAAAAATAATATTAGAAAGGCAAAGATCAGAAAGCTAAATAAAAACAGCCACCCAGAGAACATGACACCTAAAGAATTAAGAATTGACTGATTCTTTAAGAAACTTATGAAAGTAGGTGCTAACCTTGGTGTATTACCTGGAAAGTCCTGATTGTCTGGGAAGTAATACTCTGTGAATTCAATATGGATTGCAGAGACCTGCTCGGGAAGTTTGAACAATTTTCTACTACATGAAAGCAAGGTGGAGGGCTTCTTACTTTGTTGACCAGCTGTAGAAACCTGAAAACACAACAGTCAGCAGCTGTGCAGAACTCAAATTCGGCAAAACAAAGTGTCCTAGTAACCCTGCAGTCTCCTCTATCCAATCCATCTCATTTACACATCAAACACACTCTGCTTTCAAGTAAAAATAAATCTTTTTCCTATCTGCTAATACTGCCAACTCCTCTCCTTTGAGGTAGTTTAGTTCTGGATGTCTCCTGTCAGTGTTACTAAGAGCCATGACAATGAGAATTAGGTGACTTGAATAAACAGAACTGAAATCTGCTATAGCTTTCTTCAAGATTAGCAGCATGTTGGCAAGTTTGTTAGAGTGTCTGGTACTCATTATGCTCTTGCAATGGTTACAGGCCTGATGCAGTCCAGGGATGCTTTCTGTCCTGGGTCAGAGAGCATGAAGGGAAGACTTATTCCTCCTCTGTCAAAAATCCATACCTTCACTAATTTCTCAAAGGCCTGAAATCTTTTGCCCTGGGCCTGCCTAATGCTTGATTCAAGTTTAGATGCAGAAACTCTGTGGTTACACATGCAATTTCCCCTGAATGTGAACCTCACCAGTTCATACTTGGTTGAGAAGTTTGACATGCAACATAACAGCAGCATTTGGGTTCTCTGGATGGAGTTTTGTTTGTCTTGGATGACATATGATTTGCCTGATCTATTTGAATCGTATCAGATTAAATTTCCTCTTTTTTTCTTTTAAAAAATGACACAAACATCTCCAGACACTGCTCAAATCCCCACCTGGTGAACATCCAAGTCATCCACTCGAACCACCACACAACTGGATCGAAGCCGGTTCCAGGGAGGATGCCGAAGTCGTGGCAAACTGGTGGGAGGTACCCGGCCCTTCTCTAAGGGACTTTTCTGAGGACTCAACGCAGTATCTGTGGGGATGGCACAGCAGAACCACCAGGGTTTTACTCATCTCCTTCCCAGTGAACATCACCATCAATACCAACACGTATGTGCTCACAGAGCAGAATTAACAGCCCCAGAATTAGAAACAGATGGGCACAGCTAGGCAGGAAAAAAAAAATCTTAGGTCTTTTGAAGGAAGAACACTGAAAATGAATATGCTGTGCAGCAGCAGAACACAGTCTTCAGCCAGACTTTAAGTATTTCATTTACTCCATAAATACTCACTTGCAGACAAACTCAATAAATAAGCTTGGAAAGTGATGACTGCAGTCTGCTCGTTCCTGCTGCAGTGTTATTCCAGTATGACAGCCACTTTCCTTCACCATTATAGTTATGATTTTTAGTGTGCTAAGGATTTCTGCACCAACAAATCAGCCTGCTGAAGTGGGGAGAGGTAACTAGAGACATTGTTGGATGGAGCAAAACTGTTACCATCTCCTGCTTTAGTAGGAGTTTTACCAAATACCATTACCTGGTTTCTTTTTGAAGGGGGAAAGCGGAGTCCTGGCAAAAGCAGGGTCTGTTTCTTCATAAAACTTCTCCATCTTGCTTTGAAATTCACTGACCAACTTCTTTGCCCACTGTCCCCGTGCTTCCATCGCTTCGCTGTACCGCACCCAATGCTTGCAGGCATCTCCTGCATGAGAGCAAGCATCCTGGATTTTAAAATGAGGCTCCTGGATACACACAACCCTCCCGCGCCCCTTAATGTATGCAAACCGGTACAACATTCCTCTTTATTGATATCACATCTAGAATACGTAGCACACTAAGTGCTTGTTTCACAAGTACAGGCTTTCTCATACACCAACAAGTGTTCCAAATTCAGGTGTTGGGAAGAAAGCCAAGGTCACTTTTCCTTGATTTTTCAGTTAACCACAAGCAGATTTCTCCTGGGATACATCTGATAAGCTTTCCAAATTGATTACGCAGATGTAAGAACCAGATTCAGAGCTTAAGCAACTGAAAAGGAATCCAAAATGTCGAGTTTATGTTTTTAAAACAGACAGCAACTTATTCCTCTCTGTACTCTGCTTTGCCAGCAACTTGTCAGACACCCACCAGCAGGTAAGTTAGATAAACCCTCATGGGCAGGGTTAAAGTCCCCAGTCCTGCCTGCAGCCCTTCTTCCAGTCCTGCCTGAAGCCATATAGCGCTGCTCTTCTTCAAATTCTTTCTTATCCCCCTCCTCAAGCTGAGAGGCCAGGAGTTCCCCTACCTGCCCTGTGGAAAGGATAATAGTCAAAAGCCATCCTCCTGAAGGTCAGCTGTATGGCACCGCCCAGCATACCGTGCTTCAAAGTGCCTGTGGAAAACAGAACAAAGGAAACCATGATCAGTTCTGCAATCCCAGCCCTGATCCAGGAGAATTCTCAACAACACTGCTTCGATTGCCACCACTGATTGATTATCATCGTGGCCAATATTGGGGTACCATCTTTTTGAAAGTTGTACCAAAATCTTGTGCTGGGCAAGGAAAAGGACAACTGAATCTAACAGACCAACAGTTTATATTGTAACACCCAGACCTAGAATCTCAAGTACCAAAATGCAAGACCCCAATGCTTCCTGGGCCCACTACAACAACCAGCTCTTGTGTTTCCAACACTTGTGGTAGGGCCAGTGAAATTATGACAACAAAACTGAGCTCAGATGTTGATAGCAGCAGTTCAGGAGGCAGCAATACACAGACTAATTCAAAAACATCTGCAGTAGTGATGGAGGTGGGTAGGAGAAATTATTTTATTTTTTTTAAAAGGGAGGATGCGTGAAAACAACCAGTACAATTTGGATCAGAGATGGCTGTGCAGAGAGAGGGACCTTTGCTTTAAAAGAGGAAAATGTACTTAGAATCATATCTCAGCAGGGGGCAGCCAGGAGTAAGAGACCAGTTAGCAAAGCCTTGCTCGACTAGAACATGGAAGGCAGGGTCTGTCAAAGGTACCAAATGTCCTGAACAGTCAAAACAAACATTTTCTCACCAAGTGGAAAGATAGTGCTTTGTTCCCATTGCTCAATACGGGGTTGTTCCTAGAGCATGCCCTCTATCACTTCAACTAGGTCACCAGCAACCATGTCCACTGATGGACTTCCCCATGGCTATCTCATGGAATGAAGAAAGATTTTCCAATGCTCAGACCTACAGAAATCTCTCTATCAGTCTGAACAACTGCCTGTTGCTTCAGTGGGGAACAGTAACATCAAAGATGCTTGTTTTCAAGAGGAAAATCCTCCTTCAAGACCAAAAATTACTGACTGGGTTAATGTTTTCCTTCTGCAGTGTCCTCCTGGTGCTGCTCTCAGTTACCTGACTCTCGAGTGTGGCTGTCATCACAGATATGCAGGTCCAAGCGTGAGATGAGGAGGTGGTACGACGACTCTTTCATGTCATGCTTATCAAAGTATTGACTGATGCTGCTTGCATTTGGGCCGACGCCAAAGGGCTGAGACCAGGACTGCTGGGTACTGGGAGCAGGTGGTGTGATCTATTAGAGAGAGACAAGCTCAGTAAGAACTAATAGAGAAAAAAAAAAAATAGAGAAGAGAGAAAGGTTATAATGCAACTAAGAACAATTCATGCAATCTGCCAGACTGCAGAATCAATCTATAGAAATTGAATTGGGTGTCCAGAAATCTGGATCCTTTCCTACGGTCTCACAAGCAAAACTCTTTCTCTGTGGCTCTGCCTCCTCTACATCAAGCTACCATTCATATATTTTGAAATATGCTTTAAGACTCTTGAACAAAAAGGGCTAAGTATTTCTGATCTCCCTCTTCTATGTAATCTATCTGCACTATGTGCATAGCCCTCCTTTCCCTGAGCTTCCACCAGCAGTGATATTTCTCTTCCCTTATCCACAGAAGATGAAAACATCTTCTGTGCTCTGCCCTTTGTTTTTACTCTGTGACATTCATCAAGTAATTACTCAGCACAGCATTTTGAAAACAAAAAGCAATAAGGGAAGTTCAAGGTCACTGGCAGAAGCAGCTGTTCTAAGGTTCTCACACACTAGTAGGCTATAGGCCAACCAAAGAACAATTGCAAAAATCAAGAGCTCTCTCCAGAGTATCAGGAACAAAAAAATAAACCCAAACAACAGCAGTGAAATTGAACATCAGTGTTTTCCCTTGAGCATCACAGATCACTATGGTTTTATGTCATAATTTATTATACCAGAGTTCCTTCCCGCAGGCCTATGCGGATTGTCATTCAGAGGCAGAAAAGATTATTTCTAGAACATATTTATTGCTTATTACCAAATCAAATCCTCATGGGACCCTCTGCAACTTTCTATGTGCCAGGCAAACCTGGAAAGCCATGCAACCTAACACCACTTTTTCCCCCCAAATCAGACTGATTCTAGCCCATGACTACGTGTGAACATTCTCTGATGCTTACTGGCAACAAATCCAACCCCTTTGGTCACTTCATGACTCCCTCACCTGTACAGACTCTGGTGCCAAGCTTTTCCTCTGCTGGGCAGACTTCTCCATGGCTTCACTCAGAGACTCCGCATATTTCATCATTGCTTTCAGCTGAGAGTCTGTCAGCACCCAGAGCAGGTCATCAAGGAGAAACATCAGCTTAGATGCCACCACATTGCAATCTTTGGTCTGAAACAGCAAGGAGGAGTCATGGGCTAAGAACTGCAGCTGTCATACACACATTCTTCATAATACACAGAAGCTGTAGAAGTAAGAGATACTGCTCTGAAGCTCATCTGAGAGAAGTTAACTCATCTGGTGGGTGACCAGTAAAAAAAGAAGTAGGTAAGCTTCCTCCTATTTAGGAGGCAAATAGTTCATTGGTTTTAAAAAACCAAAACAAACAAGAAAAAAACCCAACACCCAGATGGCTTATTTTTTTTTTACCATCACATATCTATTGACAGCTAAAAATAAGGCCACCAGGCTTTAATCTCCCAGTAAAGAGATGACAGCTTCTCCTTGGGATGTCTGAATGGATTTAAATAAAACCTTGCTCCATACATGTTATCCTCCCTTGGGAAATAAAGTGCTTTGATATTTGGTAAGAAGGCAGCTGCCTCCAACAGAAAACACAGAGCGATAGAGCAGCCTGGGCTCAACATTTGTGAAGGAAAAGAACGGCTGCTGAGGAACGTGGGAGGAAACATGCATCATCACCGCACCAAGCATATCCTGCAAAGTGTGGAGGAAACTCTCACCCTTCTCTTGAGGGAGATCTGGATCCTCCCCTGGTTGGTAATGAGTCTCAGAGGAGTAGTGACAGGATCCTGATCGCCGTTGTCAGTGGCATCTGCTTCTATCCGAAGTGTCTGCCAGGTGAGCTCTTTGAATGTCAAGACCTATCCAGCAGGAGAAAAATGGAAAAATGCTGAGATTTTCAAGAACTTCAAGGATTGAAATAAACAGTTACAGGACGAGGAATAAAACAAGGCCACGGAAAACGATTCAACGCGCTTTTCTTTCGTGATTCCAGTGCAAAACTAAAATCACATCTCAAGTAACATCCAACACTCTCTCTCACACTAAGTTTAAAACCAGACAAATCACAAGGGCATTCAAAACTTTTCTAGTTCCATTCTCTTACATCAGAAGAGCTCAGAGAAAGCCCCAAACACAGGTCAGCTCTCAGCCACCCCATTCCAGCAAACGGTGGGCAAGCTCACCAAAGCTCTCTGCTGTCACCATACAGGAATTCAGACCACAGCCTGATTACACCCCAGGACTGGGGTAGCACAAGTGTCACCTTTCTGTGCATGTTATGACACAAGAGGACTCCTCACCTCTCCCCTCTGAGGATCAGTAATGCGGGTGAGTCGCAAGTCACTCTGTTGCCAGTTTGGGTTGACACTGTAGCCTTGGAGCTGCCATAGCTCAAAAGAAGCATGGAATGCCTTGGAGTGAATCTTGATGGTGATGGAATTGACAACAATAAACATCCCCTCCACGACCTTCTCAGCAAAGCCATATTCACTGCAAAGAGAAGACGCCTCAGAGTCATTTCCTGTTACAATAAAAGACCTGCTAGAGGTAAGGATGCACACAGAGAGACCTCAAGGTTAATAAGCAATATTAGAGCCACTAAAACCTGAGTGCAGACAGGCCAGTGGTTAACCATCGAGAACAAGAGCTACCCACAGCCCAGCAGCACGTCAGAAAGACATGCTCCAGAAACCACAGGGCTCAGGGTCTGACCTTTGACCTGCAGCAAGAGCAATGGGAGACTGTCCGTTGGGTGGCCGAGGCTCTTCACATGTTCGCATCTCCACCTCCACTTTATCCAGGTACTGTAAATACAGAACACAGGAGCAATAAATCCAAGGCCATGACTCAAGTTCAGCCTACCAGCCCTAGCTCTGAGGCTCCAGGGCAGGGATAAACAAGATCCAGCATCTCACACCTCTCCAAGAGTCTCATGTGTTAAAGCTCTCACAGCGTCAGTGCCAGGATCGTTGGGTAATCTGAGTCCCCAGAAGTGAGGGGAAAACAAACAGCAAAACCCAGGCAAAAGGCTGCCCCAAACCTCACTGAGAGCTCAGCCCAGCTCCATCTTGCAGTGAAACATGGGTCTCACGGGAGGTCACCCTTTGCCAAACAGGACTATTCTCAGAACTCCCCCTCCCGTGTGCTAAAGGCCCTGAGGATTTAGGTCAAAACGAAAATCTGAGTGTGCACTTCACAGTTTCCTTTTGCAGAATTTTTCTCAAGTGAAAGAGGAAAAGCAATGAAGGAAAGAGGAAACGTTACCAGGCAGATCGGGTGCGTTTTCAGCTTTGTCCACTGGATCTGAAACAACAAAGTTGAGGTAACACGAGTTATCTTTGCATCGGAAAGTTTGAGAAATCACAAGGAACATTCTGAGTCCAAAGTTCTTCTCTGAGAAAAGCCCACGGTGACAATCCAGCACGTCTCACCAAACCCAGGCCAAACAGGCTCACACAGGCAAGTGAAACGACATTCCAGCTGCTAGACCTATAAATCCAGCTTAGCTTTTGGGTCTCACATATCATCACAAGTAAAGATACTCTGCAGGTCAAATTCTCACTTTTCAGTCCTTTATAGAGAACATTCTTGTCCTTAAGAGTTCACAATTAATCGCTGCTGCTATTGGATGTCAGGTAACACTTCTGAAGACACTACACAACCCAAAAAATATTCATATTCTTTTCTTACAGCAACTCTTACTCTGCAGTTGTTGTAGGAGGAAGAACAAATGTTTGATACTAAATTAAGCAGATCTGACTCTAAAAGCAGAGAGGATCAGATGAGCAAGACGGGGCTCATTTTTATTGTCACTTGGCAGAGAAGAGCTCTATTTCTTTTATGGCAACTCTCTTTGATACACTAAAAATTTCTGCATTCATGTAACGCAACTACATTTAGTACCAACTGAGATTAAACAATCTGGTTTTTCTTATGAACTGGGAAAAAAAATATCAATTTTTTCCTTTAAAAAGAACAACGAGAAAGAATTTGTCAGAGGAGCTCAGTGTGCAAAAGCCTAACTGCTTGCAGAATTTCAGCGATTACGCACGTCAGTGGGCAACTGCGGGCACAAAGGCTGAGTGAGTGCAGGGAGAGCAGCTTTTCACATCCACTACTCAGGCCTTTCTTACAAGCTGCATTTTCAACAGTTAAGCCTTAACTTCAATTTATTTTTACAATACCTGACAGCATAATTAGGCTTTCAGAGAACTGCACTCCCCTTCTCTCCGCTTCCTATTCCTACCGGAGGTCTGTGTTACTTCTTTAGCATTAAATTAAGTCAGTATGGATGAAGGAAGACGCAGAAAACTCCTCTGCTATCAAAACAGCAGGGAATAACCAAACAGAGACGCCTGTAAAATTCAAAGTGACATGGAGGGGGTGAACAGGAAACAACTGTTGGCTGTTTCTTCCAGTAACAGTGCCAGGAGGTCACCAACTCAAACTAGTTTATGCTGGGTTAATAGAAACAAAAGCAGATCTAGATAAGCTCTGAGATTCCTTGCCGTAGCACACTCTGGATGTTAAGTGAGTAACTGGGTCCAGGAAGCATATGGGCAAATTCCTGGAAATTCATCAGCAGCTATTAACCACAAAGACCTCACTGCTGGCCTAACAAGGCACCTGAAGGCGAGGATGGATCACAGCACACTTTTTATGTGCTCTCTCAGCATCCTCTACCATCTGCTGCTGGCCACTATCGGGGACAGAGGGCTGGGCAAAGCCAGCCAGAGCAGGTTCCACCAAAGGCCATCTCAGAGCGGTTCAATTAGCAAATCTCACACCTAAACCCCAGGGTCTGAGATACGTTGATTGAATCACATCACAACTCTTCATCAGAAATTCCTAAGTGACAAACAGAAGCTGCCAATGAAAGGTCTCTTCTGCCCCTGGGGACACGAGCACAGGCTCCTCTGCTCACCCTGATGGATGCCTTGTTACAGTAGACCCGGGTGATGGCGAGCCAGGTGGGCAGCTCCAGCACATTCTGCAGCACCTCTTCATCCAGTTCCAGGTTGGTCAACTGTCCTTGCCCTTTCAGCGTGCTCAAGTTGATTTTGTCTGGAGAGAGATTCTTGGTAAACCTACAAGACAAGAAAGAAGGTACTCAAAAAACAACCCCCAGCAAAGCTGGAGTTAGAAAAGCCTTTAAGAGAGCTATTTTGAGTATAAAAATCTGTGTGCTGTTTTGTTAAATCTTTTCTGACATTTTTAAACCCAGGGCATGTCGGTTGCTCCAGAAAATAAACGTCTTCACACTTTGACATTTGAAGGACTCTTGTTGGTTGAATGTTTTTTGTTTTAAATCAAATTCAAGTTTGAAAGACTGAAAATTCCTCCTAAAGCACTGGGAACCTGGAAACCAGAAAAATCGCCCTAGGACAAAACCAAAGCAAAGCAGGTCAGCAATTTACTCCCTCCTGAGGTGCCATAACAGTGGTGAAAAGTTTAATGATCTAGATTCTTTTTGGAGTTTTTGACACAGGAAAATAAGAGATCATTAATAAACCACTTTCGTGGCTGTTTCTTTAACCACCAGTCTCACAGTCCAGCCTGTTCTTTAGTCAGCGTGTCCAAGCATGCAACCTAACTCCCCTCCCGCTGACCAGCCCTAAAAGTCCTCCTCTCCTTTTGGTGACCAGCAGCTGCTGCTCTCTCTGGTTGCAGTTCCACCTCCCAAGTGCTTCTGCACTTTTCCCCTTCCTTATATGCAGCCCAGTATCTTCAGATCCCTCACATCTGAGACTTAAATGCAACAGATGAAGCAATTTCAGCAGGACTGCCCAAGAGCAAACCTCTGGGGCAAATCTTGAAGACCTCTGACTTCATTAAAACCACTGTGGCCCCTTAAGAACCAGTTTAGAGGCCACCAGACCACAGAGGTTTTATGTGCATCAGCAACACCTCATCAGGGGAGAGACACCAGGCTTTGATGGAGACTCCAGACTGCTGCCTCCATCAAACAACCCTGCTGTGCAGAAGGGGCCACCACCGAGGGAGCGAGGCAGCTCGCACCAGGACACTCCGCAGTCACAGGATTCAAAGCTGAAGACTTCCTGCCAAACAACCCATCCACTGCTCAACCCGGGGCTTATTCCACACATTCCTCCGTGCTAATGCTAATTCTAATTCCCTACAGTGGTCCAGAAAGCGGAAGAGAAAGAAAGACCCTATTGTCAGCATAAGCAGGATTAGGCTCACAGTTAGTCACACGCTGCCATTCTCTCCCCTTTCCTGCCCCAGCCGCATGGGCTACTTCTCCAGGAAAAGCACAAAGGGCATCCTGAACAAAGTCATTGCCAAAAGAAGGGAGGAGGAACCAGAGACACACTGCCAGGGTGGCAGCTGATGTGTTCACTGCAGGAGCACAAAGTGTCGTAAAAAAACTGGCTGAGACAACAGAGCAGCAGATGGGCAGTCAACCCAGGGCTTCCTGGGGCAAAAGTGCTTTTCCAAAGCCAACATTTTGTTAGAACAAAGTCTGGTGGATGGCAAAGAAACCCGGATGTCAACCCTATCTACTGGTGTGGCAGCTCCTAGAAGAGGAGTGTGACAGAGACAGCTGTGAGTTTGCCTATTGCTGCCTTTTACCTTGACCCCCACCACTGCAGAGTCTTCTGCCACCACGGAAGCCCAAGTCAGACATTTACCGTGTCACACTGTCACCTCCCTCCCCTGAGCTGAAGGTACACATTGACAGCTGATTAAAGACAGAGTTTATAACACACCTGCCAGCATCTCAGGGGGACACGTTCACTTTGAACCTGTTAATCCCTTTAACCAGACACCCTCTTGCTTAAAAACACCAAGGAAGAAGGCCAAACCCAACTGTGCTTCTCAGCATCTGTACAAAGAAATAACATATTCCAAAACGTGCTACAGCAGCTGCTCTGCTGGTGAGGAGATGCAGGGAGATGCTCAGCATCTGTAAAATTCGTGCTTGTGAGTGCTCACACAACAGGACTCCAATCTCAGACACTGCTGAAAATTAGACCAGATACCCCCAGAGGCACTACACAAGCATCCTTGTCTTGTGTTAAGAGAACCAGCTCTGTTGAAAGCTGGTGTAATCGTGTCCTCTTGGGACTGGATACTAAGAATAAAGCAAATACAACCTGAACAGGCAGGTAAGGAAGAGCTCTTGGCACTGTTAAGCTCACGGGCTGCTGTGGGCAGGGATCAGCTTACAGGTGGGGAGAGGCTGAGGCACAGAGCGGCTTTCTCACACTCGTAGAGAGTGAGGATCAAACCACAGGTGTCTCAAATCCTCATCCTGGGCTAAGCACACTTAAGAGAGGCAAGCTGCTTTCAGCTGATAATGCAAAAGAAAAACATAAAGGACTTGTCTAAACCAGGGTGCTACTCTTATTTAGTGAGTGTTTGTATCAAAAAACCCCAGTGGCCCAGTGAAAAAACGCTAAAGCTTTGAAACAGGACGCTGGTGGACAGAATGGTATGAAACACAATCTGGCTAAAAAACAAACAACTACCTGTGATCATCTACAGGGAGAGGCTGCAGAGATCCTGCTGAGCAGGTAAGGAAACCACCACCAGTGCCACCAGACTCTAGAGAAGAACATCTTTCACAAGGCATTCTCGATGCACCAAAATGTGCCCTTCCACCCCCAAAGGAGATGTTCCAGAGCCCACCAACCCTGGCACAACAAAACTGCAGGTTTTGTAAATAAAAATCTAAAACTAAAACAAATTATCTCTTTCAAAGCCCACAAAGCCCCTGAAGGTACGCCCACTGCCAGGTCCCCACTCTCAGCTTCTCCCCCTGCACAGGAATTTGAGCTTTTCAAACGGAATAAACTTCACTTTTAAGATATTTTGATACACGTAATGCATGTCAGATGGGGCTTACAAGAGTAAAACAGAGTGCCTGTGAACTTGGGAGCTCTTAGATGCCAAATCTTCATTACTTCTTGAAAGAAACTACTTTGGTCACTGCCAGGGGAAAGAAAAAGCGGTGAGAGCAGACAATTTTAGATGTTTGTTGGCAGACTCGCTCCATTCATACTCATCAACAGTAACATTTTTGGCAGCAGGGATTGCTGGCTTAGAGAAAAGTGAATGAAAATGGTAGTAGTTATTAAGAAAACTGACAGTGTGGGATATTTGCACTTTTTTTTTGCTACTCTAACAGACATCACACCGCACTAAGCCAGTAAACTCAAAGGACAGCACTCCTGTTGAGCTTGCCAGGATTACCGTGACAGAAGTCAAACCAGAAAACCTGTTTCTGTCTTCTATAGATTTGTCACTGCAGAGTCACAAGGCCATTTTGCATCCGTGTACACTTGCACGAGCACGCATCCATCCACACTAACAATACCACGAGCAACATTTCTGCCTCTGAAGGCTCTGCCAGCCAGAAGCAGACCTACTGCACCACAGCCCAATGGACCATCACGGCCACCAGCATCCACAGAGAGCTTTCAGGTGACAAAAAAGGTCTTGCTGTGTTCACAGTCAAGGCAGTGGGAAACACAAACTACACACTGATAACAGCTATGGCTCAAGCCTCTTGCTTAGCCCAGTGCTCTGCAGAGAAAAGTTTCCCCTACAGCCCATTTCCCACTGGTTCTTATCGCTTTAGATGACAGGAATGTTAGGGCTCTCCATCAGCTTTCACAAGAAACAGACAGATAGAGTCATTAACAGCGCTATCCTAATTTCACAGTAGACTGAGTGTCTCATCCTAAAATGCCAATGACACTCAGATGATTTAAACCTCAATGCCACCTTGGGATTCAGCCTAAAAGACTGATGTTCTTTAAGAAACCCCAACCTCTCTTGGACGGTTTCCGAGATTGTGATTTTATTTGCTCTGAAACCTCATTTCAGGTTTTAGATGGGCAAGGCACAGGGTATCAGCCTATTTGCTCAAACATCACCTTGAACATGGACCAAAAAATGACGTCACTACCAAAAGAACGACTGCCCGATTCATCAGCTTGTATATCCAGAGGCCACAAGCTCACTGATTGCAAGAGGGAGTTTAGCCAAATCTAATTTCTGGCCCAAAGCCAGGCTATAACCATAAATAATAAATTTACGTTCACATTTGTAACTGTCTGGCCACACTGTCTCCAACTGAGCAAATACATAGACAGATAATGTCAGAAGAAGATGTCTGAAACCATAAAACTTCTTTTCAGATCCATCTCTCTCATTATCTTGCTGCCATGTAGCAAAAGAACCCTCTCTTCATATCTTCAAACTACATTTTCTGCCTTAGCTTCTTCAGTAATCATTGTCTACTGTACATAATCCCTACCTACAGCTAAACACATTTATTTCTATTAATATCTTTGTTACTATGGTTATTATATGTGAGAAATAATTAGCAGTACACCAGTGACCTTGATTTTACTTAATGACAAGCATCATCTACTGGCAGAAGCAAGTAACTGTACAGCTTGCAATATCAGCTAGAGCTGCAGATGGAAAAATACTCAAAACACAAGTAAGCCAGGAAGGGGGTAACTCGTCAGCTGTAAGCTGAAAACGGACAAGGAATATTAAGGGCCTGAGGGAAAGTGCTGCAGACAAGGTTCGTGCCTTCATAAAGGTAACAGCAAGAGAAGAGATGAAGGTTTTCTGCTTTAATTTATAACACAGATACATAATCTAAGCAGCTGTGACAGCAAGACAGATATTAGACATGGAAAAAAACCCCTATATTCTGGCCAATACAAATTTGCTCCTTACCCAAAATCTTTCCCAGTGCATCATCTGGTTAGGTTTTGGAAAGGCCACCTAATGGGACTTCCATCTTCCTTAGTAAGATCTTCTATAATCCAAAAATCTCTGTGATAGGACATTTGGGGAGGGACTGTTTATCAGGAAATGTAGTGACAGGACAAGGGGGAATCGTTTTAAACATAAAGAGGGGAGATTTAGATTAGATCTTAGGAAGAAATTCTTTCCTGTGAGGGTGGTGAGGCACTGGAACAGGTTGCCCAGAGAAGCTGTGGCTGCCCCATCCCTGGAGCAGTTCAAGGCCAGGCTGGATGGGGCTTGGAGCACCCTGGTGTGGTGGGAGGTGTCCCTGCCCAGGGCAGGGGGGTTGGAACTGGATGATCTTTAAGATCCCTTCCTATTTCTCCTCAATTTAAACTTTCTTAAGTCAGGAGCCAAAGAGCATGTTTACTTGGAAAAAACGGTTCATGACTAGTAAAAGAAAAGGTCAGTGACTTCCAAAAGGAGAAAAACTTTCAAGGAAGACAGCAGCAGAAGCTTTAACTTCAAGATCTGTGTCTGGAAATGAACTGAAAATAAGTATAGAAGAAATAAAACTGGGCAAGAGATCAAAACTTTTGTAAAAAGGGAAAAAATAGCTTCCTTGAAGACACATAGGAAGAAGAAGTAAAAGCCCTTTCAGGAAGAAAAGCCGTTTTAGTTACTCGAGGTTTTGGTCTAACTGTGGAGCAATCTGCCCAGTGAGCACACAGTACTGCTCAAGACTAAGAGATTCAGAGCTGCAGACGAGGAAGAGAAACACACAGAATTAGCAGAAGATGGGACTAATTCGTGCACAGCATTAGATGGAATCTAGTACTAATCCAGCTGGTATCACACCAACTTAGTATAAAGCCATTCAGAATTCAAAGGCCTCTGACCAATACAAAACTAACCAACTGCTCAGAAGATGGAAAGCACCACGTATGATTGAAACCACCCCAATAACTCCAGCTCTACACTGTGTACAGTACTGGTGTACCCTAGATACACTGGTAGGGAATATTCTTCTCCTTTGTGGACAAAGAGGTCCCAGTGCAATAAGCCTGATGACTTTGCCCTACTTAAATTACACAACAAACTCTGCCCGTGTTACCACGTAACCTGGTAACAGCCTTTAGCAAGATACTGGTAGGCTCCTTATCAGGGTGCACTGATGTGCCTGTATCCACACACTACCTGTGGCTTTAAATTATCAGCTTTCTGTTTTTCCAAGCTTTGACTACATTAAATAAAGGGCTGGGCTACTTAATCACCCAAAGCCACGTGTTACTTTACTCAGGAAGATGTTTTGTGGCTCATGTGATCAGCTGTCTTGGCTTCAAATTGTCCATGGCTAAGGTAAAAAGACTTAGAAATTCAATTCAAAGTTAAACTTGTGGAGGACAAACAATAAATAAACTAGTATTTCTAAACAGATGGGACCAAGACCCAACTATTACTCAAAGCAGCTCACTCCTCTCTGAAGTCTGCATCCTCACTTACTCAGGCCCCCAAGGACACTTTCCTGTCCCAACCAGAAATGGGTCTTGAGCAGTCCAAACACTGGAAAACCACAGAGGCTCCAGACTAGGTGTGCTTCTTGCACCACACCCACTGTCAACTGATTTGGTAGCAGGAGACCTGTAAAGCAAACCATGAACTAACCTGAAAGGAAAAGCGGCCGGGTTTTTGGCAGGGGTTGGACTCCACCTCCCTGACCAATACTGTTTTACTATTTCTAGCCCATCAGCTGGAAGCTCGGTAAAGTTTAAATGCCAGCTGCCCCACGCTCCAAAATCTGGAATGCAAACCCTCGTCAGCTGCCAGGGAATTTCCCAAGACTAAACCTCAAGCCAATAATAACACACAAAAGAAACGTAAAAAGAAACATATAAATAAATGCACTGCTCAGAAGCCCCACTCCTCCAATTTTAAGGAATTATTTGCCCTCCAATCCAATCTGCATTTTTGCTTCCGACCTGCAGAAAATAACAGGTTCCTGCATAATTCAGACTCAACTGAGGAGCTGCAGAGGAGGCAAGAGCTCAAGGAGTCCAGGAGAAATAAGACAAGGGGAGCAGAGTCACGTTTAACAACCCCTTTTCCTGACCCATCACTTTGTCTGAAGAGAAGCAGTGGAGTGAAGAGCTTCCATGTGGCCCCAGCTCTGCAAAACCCAGTAGTTGCTGTGAGGACGTTTCCAGCCACATTTTCCTCCTGAGCTACTGAAGGGCAATTTATTTTTGCCGCAACAAGAGTCTATTTAGCATTCCAGAAACAACACAAGCTTCTCTCCGGAGCTGAGGGGAAGCAGTTGGAAATACCTTGCATCCAGCAGCTGACACACACTTCACAAAATTGACAATTTGGTTCTTCTGTTAAACTGCAGCACGGCAACTCTGATTTTAGAGATTACTCCCTGTGAAAGGAAAACGCCACGTCCTGTTATGTGCACAGTCTGTTTTCCCTTTGTCTTGAACAAAGCAGCAGTAGCTGTTTATTACTTGATTCCGTAATAGCCCGGGTTCCTACCTTTCCATCCAGAGTTCCTCAATATTAAAATTTTAAGAAGTAGGGAAAACTTTGAAATGTACTAGGAAAATAAGACATTTCCAAATTACATTAAAAGATCTGCATCCAGCCTTAAAGATTTTCTAGATATAGTGTGTAAGAACTTAAGAAACAAACTTATTATGAGTGTTTCAGTACTCGATACCTCGGAACCTCTGCCCCTTGGTCTGCAAAGTAGCAGCCACTGCCATGAAGGAGACTCAACAAAGCTTCTTTATTATAAATTGACTCAGAGTTTCTTCCTACAAACTGTTTCCACCCTGTTCCCAAACCTGCTTCTATTTGCTAGTACCCACAGGGCTATTTTCAGAGCGATGTAGAAACTGGCCCGTTAGTGTTATCTCAATTTAACTGTTGGGGGAAACTATGACATCAAATAACGAAGTGACTTCCCCACAGCCTCAGGAAGCCCCACACTGCCATGGGCCCTCCAGACCCAACCGCATACCCTGCCCAACACACCCTGGGGGGCATCTCTCTTCTGTCCCCAAATTCTTACATCTTGAGCCACGCATCCTGCTGCCCTTACCCACAGGAAGATCAAAATGTGCAACTGAAAGATCCAGGGAGGTTGGCCACACCTGGGTTACCTTCTCCCTGTAACGTACTGCTGTTGGTCAAGTCCTCTTCAGCCACGCCAAAAGGCGTGCAAGCCCCTTGCAGGTGGGAGAACACAATCACACCCCTCCTCTGCTCTTGTTTGTCCGAGCACTGGATGCAGGACAGGGTTATTCTGGGCTTTAGCCACCAAAATATTATTACCTGGCCAAACAGAATCCACTGAAAAGCAGGAACAGAAAGTTCTGCAGATGGAAAAGTAACGGCTTTTTTTATCACCAATTTTTAACTGCTAGGAGCTTTGCGATCTCATGTATTTCCCATGGCTGCAATGGCTATTTTAGGCAAATTATCTTCTTCAGTGGTAGAAACTCCCCCAATCACTGAAAGAGGGTATTAAAGCAGCTAATGTGAAAACTGCAAGGTTTCAATTTTAATAGAGATTCTGGCCCAGGCAAGTGTTCTCCAGAGGTCTCTTCTGCCCCAATCACTCCCTGATTGTATAGCTTCATCAGGCCATTCCCAGAAGCAATTTCCTTGCTTCCCTCCCCACCCACCAGGCTCTTTCAATTTGTTCCAGTTAATTTAGAATCAACATTGGGAAACTCAGAGGAACCTGAAGGGTTACATATTAAGCACACACCTGACACTGACAGTAGGTGTTTCTAAACCAGAGGGTTTCCAACATGTTTTTTTACTAACGGAAGGTGCCACGGCTTCGACTGTCACTGCAAGGGCACAGCTGCATCTCATTGCTTGAGAACATAACGATGCTGCAAAACACTTCAAGACAAGTGAGAAGTAAACAGAGCAGAGAATTCAGACTGTTATTTTCTTACAGTGATTTCCAGATTGCAGCATTTAGCCAAGAAATCTAAGCACTGAGGGGAAAATAAGCGCCCTCTGGACAGAGGGAATTCCCTGCCCCTCTGTGTTGGGCAAATGATGCATATCTGATAACGTGATCTGACCTTCTGCCCAGAGCAAGCCCCAGAGCCCATCTCAATTCCTGAATGGCAGAGACTGAATCTCATTCTCTTGGCTGAAGAAGAACTGCTTCTGCCTTTTGTCCCCATCTTTTGAGGAGAAGGATGGGTCCCCGCAGGATAACACATCTCACTTCTGCCATCCTGGCCTCAAAGAAGCTGGTACCACCAAACAGCAGGGTGACCATCAGCTACAGTGGCTTTTCTTTGTCCTGTCTTAGGCTGAAAGCATGTCTTTGATGGTGAGGGCAAACAGAGGGCAGACAAGGAGATCACTTACTTCTGAGCAGGGAGGCACAAACAGCTTTATGACTAACTGAAGGGCTAATCCTGTAACACAACAGAACAGGCAGGGCTCACGTGGCAGAGAGCAGTTCTGGGTTTTGGAGTCAGCTCTGAATTCTTTGCATGTGACATAGAAGAGGCACAACTGCCTGGAAGGAGTAATTTAGGGCCAGGAAGACTTTGAGATTCTTACATCTAAGTTATGAAATATCAGCCCACAGAAGCCCACGTGTTCCTGGCTTGGCTCAGTCTGCGACACTCACGTGTTCTTAACCGCTAAATGGATCTAGAAGAAATTCAAGACACACTAGAGCCTTTCCTGATATTTTCACTTATCTACCAGCAGTGGTTTTATCTGGTGCAAGGAGTAGGGGCAATTACGAATGAAAGAGGGGAGGAGGCAGGGCAATCTTGTCTGGAAAAAAGGGATGCATGGCCTAAACCACTGGGAACTGAGAAGAAAGGCTGCAGTAAGGTGCAGCAGAATTTATGATGATAAACATGATGTTGTTTCTCCTGACCTACATCTACAGGCATCGAAGTGTCACATCCTGCACACGCTACTCAACTCTTTTGTTTTCTAGGATTTTTTTTCAAAATTCTGTTTCTAAAGTCCATCATATCCAAAAGGGTGGCTCCAACAGTGTGCTATGAAAGACAGTTCTGCCAACTTGTCTCATGCCCCCTCTTCCTCTGTATGACAGTGGGGTGGAGAAAAAAGTGACAATTAAAGGCATGATCGATAAACCTGGCTGTGCTGCCTTGTACCTGCCAAAGATAATTTGACTTCCCATTGTCCAAAACATTGCCTGTCATTCAGCAACCTCCAAAACCAGGACAAGGAGGAAACAACCAACAGAAGAAAAGTGTAAGATGACATTGAAAACCTTGCTAGAAACAGTCTTAATCCCTTCCACAATTCCCAGACTTGTTCCACAGCAAGACACTTGCCGTGCAGATACTGTCCCGACCAACACGTGAAACAGCAGCTGAGATCCTGTGTGGCTCATAATCCCATGTAGCAAAAACCCCTGTGGCTCTAAAGTACTTCATGACCTCAGCAGCGAAAGGCCTCTGCACACGTCAGTCCCTGTTTACCAGCACGGATTTAGCAAAGACAAACCCACCAGCCCAGTATTCCCTGTATTGCTGTTGCACACATCTGTCACCAGCTGGGCCAGCTGCCTGGACTGGTGACTCAAGCACCTCACTCTTCCCTCTGCAAACAGGTCCCATATCCCACACTGGTTTTCCTTTGTACTTTCCCAGTGGATTGTGCTGGTGTCACCTCAGCCAACTTTTCTCTCTCATTTCTCCTCTGCTTCCTCCTCACCCTACTTTCAGAGATTCCTGAAGTTGCTCCTCAGCTGTGGTTCTGCAGGGCTCCTGTCACACCTAGATGTGCTCGTGGTCTCCTTCCCTTGCATTCAGACCTGTCCCAACACCTCACCCCGGCTCCTCTGCTCACACCAGCTTTTACTTCTTTCAGAGGCTTCTGACTCAGCGGCTCTCTGTTGGTCCTTCAGAACTGGAGCAAGTGAAGCTATCAGCTGACTATTTTCTCCACCTAACTTTAATTCTTCCAAACAGAAGGATTACATGTTGCATTTCCTCTGGAAACTACGTAATGTGCAATTAAATAGTCCATTAGGGCCTCTTACTCAACAAACTCACGTGTTTTCTCACGTAATAAAGTCTTACAAAGCAGTTGACAGAGGCAGCAGTGGATAAAGGCATCCTAATGAAATTAAATAATTCTGAGAAGGATTTCCACAGCGGTGCCGAGAACTCCAATCCCAAAGTGTTATATTGAGTAAGATTTTGGCAGTTTGGCTTGCCACGGTTTATCTGTTTACCAAATGGGGACAAACAGAACCTCAAGAATCTGCTACAGCTGTACTATTGAAATAAAATTTAAAAATTTAAAAAAGACAATTAAAAGAGATTACTTTCAAACAAAACCAGGAAGAGGTAAAGGCAAATCACTGCTTTATTTTAAAGCAATAGACGTGCTTCCATAAATAACTACAGACTGGTAAACATAATCCCATGTCAGCTCTCCTCGTGCACCTTGGAGGAGTTCAAACCAGATTGGAGTTCAAACAGGCAGGGAGCAGGAGGCTTCAGCCAGCTCGGAGGGAGAGCCCTTTGTTCCAGCTGTAAGGGCTTGATGTTTGGTTAGGAACCTTCCTGCAGGATCTGCCTCCCAACTACCCCAGCCACGAACCAGAAAGTGAAACCACCTCATCTGTTTTCTTTTCCAAGCTAAATATAGGACAAAAGAGTGAAAAGCACAGATGGTGAAAGCACTGCAAGTTTTTAGGCTCTTCTGCTCTAGGAATTTAAGCTGCTAAAGCAAAACACGGGCTAAGCCTTCCAAAATATATTCGTAACTCAGCTCTGTCACCCACAGCAAAGCCCAGCTTTACAGATCACTGCGATGACCACTGTCATCCTATTAGCCATGGGATTCACTTAATCTGAATGGCTGGTGTGAAACAACTCTTTCATATTTCCCTGATCTTGCTCTCTCTCCTGACCCTTCCTTGCAAATTTCCAGACAGAAAAGGAACAAAAACACACCCCGTGCAGCAATGACTTCAAATGAAAGCACAACAAAAGGAACACGAAATTATTTCATGTGCAAATTGAAAGCAGAAAATAAAGGCAGATTAATGATTCAGTAGCAAAATTCTTCCGGGCAAACGAGCGCAGCTGAAAGACAGACCCAGAGGGAGTGTGAAGCCGAGGTATTTAGAGGAAACAAAACCGGAATGGAAAGACGTAATCTTTTTATACAACATTAAAATGAGTTCAGAATGCATTCCTGCAAAACATCCACAGCAGTTATGCAAGGGAGGGGAGAGGGGCAGGATCAGACCAACCACCCCAAATGTCAGAGTAACTGCAGGAAAACAGGTAAAGTTCCAGAATTTTTTGTGACTCCCCGTTCCCCCTGGAACCGCAGAAGGAGAGACCCAGGTGAACACTAACAACTGGCCCCATCGGAGGGGAAAAAGGGCACTTTGAGCAGGAATGTGTTGAAACTGTGCAAAATAAGGCAGACCAAGCAGCAGCATTAAGTAAAAGCACCAAGAAAAGTGTATTTTATCTAAAAAAGGAGATGCCTAGAACAGTTCCTAAGAACATCGCACACACCCTTTCATGAGAGGAGAGGTACCTGCCCAGCTCTATTTCAGCCTCCATTAATAACTGCTCTCATCCACCTCTCCTCGTTATAAATACTTAAGTGCCTCCTGACAAGAAGACTGAATCCCTAACAACCATGACATGCCGATTTGGGGTGGAATGAGACAGAAAGCTTGAAGACTGGTGATGTCAGATCTAGCAGAAATTCATTCAGATCAGCGCACTGAACAGATAAAGCAGCAGGGTTTATCACAACTCCTTTTTGGTACAGTGCCTGGAAGCTGGAGTATACTGAGCAACTAGTGACTCAGAACCACCGCAGACAGACACTTTACTGAGGAGACTGCTCGCTTAAAGTGGTTTTTTTTAATGGGAATTCTCCCGAGGTTCCACAAACTCTCAGGAATTACTACCCGCCTCAGAGAGCCAGGATTCCCAGGTCTTCAGCTCCTTGGCTCCAGCACCAACATCACATAACCCCACACAAGTCACTTCAAGCCCCTTGCTTTGTACCTGAGATCCTCCACCAGTAAAAACACCAAGGATTCGATCACCTGCAGCTCATAAAGCAGAGAGGGGAGAATACCATGCCATGCTGTGCCTTCACCAGTATCCTCAGAGACACACACCTTTATATCTCATCATATGATTCTGATCTTTCAGCAATGCAGAGGGAGGACGTGCCTGTGGCCATGAGATAACACAGGAACCGGTATCTCTCACTCAGCTTCTTCTTTTCACAGGAGAGGACAACTCAGGCACCAGGACTTGCCCAAGGTCAATCCCCTGGTCAGTAGCAGAGCCGCAGCTGAAGCTGTTTTTACTGACTCCCAGTCTCACACCAGAAGCACCAGGTGACTGTCTGTCTTCCCCACTACACCTTCCAGTGCCTTTACTGAACTTCACTGAAAATGACGAAACATCAATGAAACTGAACTGTGCTGTGTGTATCAGGTATTACAGCATTCCTTCTCGGCCATGATACCTTGTGCTGTTTAGATTCTCTTCTCGTCTCCCGGGCATTTATCCATCTCACCCTCTCCCAGCCGAGCAGGAGCCGCTGCTGGAAGCGGCCCAAGGCCTAGAGTTGTCCCCAAGGGGGGGAAAACACAGCACCCCCCTTCCCCAAGAATACACACCCGGCTGGCCCTTCCCCTGCACCAACCCCCGGCACCAGCAGCAGCCGGGCCGGGCTGGAAACCCCTTCCCAGCCCCGCACAGGGGTGTCGGGGGGCCGAAGCCCAGCAGGACGCGGCCCTGAGGGGAGGGCCTGGTGAGGGCGAGCCAGGCTCGCCACCCCGGGGCCCTCTGGGCCTCAGGGACTCTCCTCAACCCCACAGCCCCAAACCCTGGGCCCACAGAGGCCTCCGGGGCTCCACAGCTCTCGGCCCCGCAGCCCCAAGCCTTCAGAGCCCCGCCGGGCCCACAGAGGCCCCCCGGGCTCCGCAGCTCCGGGCCCACAGACGCCCCCCAACCCCGGTTCCTCGGATCCCTTGCGAGCCCCACAGCCCAAACCCCACAGACACCCCTCGGGCCCTCCAGACACCTCCTCCCCAGGGCCCGGCAGCTCCTCAGCAGCGCTGCCGGTCCAGCCCCACATACCCCAGCCCTCCAGCAGCCCCTCAGGCCCAG